>JAYEPQ010000012.1:15318279-15800779 GCA_036321105.1 Dracaena cambodiana
ATGGAATAGAGTTTAAATTTAGAAAAAAAATTTTATAAGCATTACACTTTCACTGGTTTAAATAAATAAATAGTTAATTTTAACTTAAGCTAATTTTTTTTGTTGCTCTGTTACAACTTGTATCATCTACGCTCATACTCACCATGGTAACTTCACAATTGCTATTTTATTTTTAGTCATTAATCTGAAGAACAAGTAAGAAAAAATTGTGATATGTAGTTTTTATTTCATTTAGCAAATGAATATATATTGCAAAGCAGTAGGAGCATGTGCAAAGACCATGATATTCATTGTTGGACCCAAAAAGCCATCGGATTATAAGCTTTTGAATTTAAAGTACTAAAGTGGTTATCGAGCACGGGATTAAAAAATGACGAATTTGAGACACCAGGTTTCAAACGGTCTCACATTTAGAAAATATATTTACTTACCCCCATTATTTTGCTTACCCATTATGGAGAATTTCTAGAGGAGCACACCTTTTTTCCTAGTGAGCCCACTTAAAATTTTTTTTAATATTAAAAGTTTGCCATTAATTTTTTTTTAACTTAAATATCTCTTCCATCAACCTCTCTTCTTCTTCTCTTTATCACCTATTCTTTCTCACCAAGGTAATCCAAAAAAAAAAGAAAAAAAAATTGAAATCTTAAACCTTCAGCGGAGGCAACGAGCGAAGACAGAGGATGGCGATCGGAGACAGAGTAAGAGAAAGGTCTGCTGCAGCGGAGAAGGAAGGAAGGGAGGTGAGTTTTAAAATATGGGCATAAGCAGGAGGATGTATGGAAGAAGTTTTTAGAATTAATGATGTGTTCACTGCGAAAAAGGCTTGTTCATTTGGAAATTAACAGCCTATTTGTCTTCTTCTGTCAAAAAGTCCAACACTGCTAGATATACATTGTTGGTCAATGACAGATAAGCATAGGTTTTTGGATAAAATAGTTATCTAACATCTATAAATAGCTTGGTCGACGCCATATCGGGGCAATCAATCTTAGGTGAGTAGGGGACTCTGTATGTATGATGACTTGTTAGTTACATCGAAGCAATCTTTCACTACCAATGACGTGAGCACAGGAAGGGGCCGGGCATTGACGGAGATGAGAGGAATGTGCGGTGGCTTGCGTTGGCATGGCCTACATCAAATATAAGGGATTAAAAAGTGGATTCAACGGAGAGAATGTTGTCGTATGTCTTGAAATAGGATCAAACTTGCTTGAGTTTGACGGTCTAAGGTATTCAATATTAACAGGACTGCTCTCATATGCGGACGAATTTAGAGGGTCTCAAGATTCCAGTGAAAGCCAAAGCCATTTCCCACCATTACTTCTATCGTGGGAGGTCGTTCCTGAGATTTCCATCGTTGACGATGGAGACTCCAAGGATACTCTAGGCGGCGAGGAGTCATTGCCAGGATCGGATTGTTAGCACCCTTAATTTGTATCCACTGGCTATCCACTTGTTTTCTTAGTTTTATTTTATGATTAATTATGAGAGTGGGCTGATCTCAAATTTTTGAATTGAAAAAAAAAAATAAAAATAATTCAAAATTTGAAAAGAGAGTGCCACAAACTAACTTTTGAAACCTCCCATTATCACCCTTATATGTTATTTTTTTGAGAGTTACTAGATACGCCTCCTTCTAATTTTTGGGACTCACTAAATAAAATATGTAATATATGGGGAAAACATGGGGCACATCTAGTAACTCTATTTTTCTTCAGTGATCCAACAAAGAAAGCCTTATTCCCTACTGTAAGGAATTCTAAAAAGAACAATAACATCTCTTTTTCATGAGGAAAAAAATGGTAAACAGAGAGCGGAGCGTGACACAAAATTTGCCCTTCTCATATAGGTGATTCATGACACATGGCAGCTGCCCATTCCATAGTGACCAGATTAGCTAGCTTGCTCCCTTACTATTTCATCTCCTTTATTATTTATTCAGCATCATCACATCAAACTAAATCACACAGTCAGCCCTACATTAGGCACTTGAAAGTGGAAACAACAAACTAAAGCCCAATCACCAACCCCATTTCAGCTAAAAGATAACCCCCAAAAGGACCAAACTGCTTCAGAACATTAACAAGAAGTGCTCTTCAAGTCATCTGAACAGCCTTGCCCCCTGAAGCGTACTCCTCCACATCATACACATTGTTATGCTGGGAGTCGAACTTCTCACCATCTCCCCACAGCGCATATGCCTCCTCCCCATGGATCGCGTCGTCTCCGACGGTGAGATCCTCGTCGTTGAGACGGAGCGGGACGATGAGCTTGATGAAGATGCAAATGAGTGATGTGATGATGACATTGATGATGATGATGAACACAATGCCGGCCAGCTGCATGCCAAGCTGCCGGAACCCTTCATTCGTTCGACCGTCCCTGTAACATTTCAAAGACATAACTGTTCAGGACTAATTTTGTATCCAAAGAGGCTCATAATTATAGGCAGAGGAAGTTCGTACTTGAGGGCGTAGATGAGGCCGATGTGCTTGTCGTCGGAGAAGAAGAGGCGGTTGAGCTTGGGCTCAGCGAGGAAGCCGGTGAGGATGCCACCGAGGCTGCCGGCGATGGCGTGGGTGTGGAATACAGCCATCGTGTCATCTATGTAGTTGAGGAACCGGATCTTCTTGTGGAGGACCATCATTGTGTACCAAGGGATGCTGCCGGACAAGACCCCCATTATGATCGCAGCCCATCCTTGAACCAGACCTAAACCAATGTGCACGTAAAAGGAGTTGTTAGACTTGACCAGGTCCGTAAATAACAAAAGCCCGATATGATGGAATTGCTTACCGGCAGCCGGAGTGATGCAGACGAGGCCGGTGATCATGCCCTGCACGGCCCCGATGACGGACGGCTTGTCGAAGAATATGATGTCGAGGCCGAGCCAGACTAGGAGGCTGGTGGCTGCACAAACATGGGTGTTCAAGATGGCGAGGGAGGCATCGATGTTGGCCGCATAAGGCCCACCACCATTGAACCCGGTCCAGCCCATCCACAGCATGCCCGCGCCGGCCAGCATCAGGAGAATGTTGTTTGGTGGGAACCTTTCCCTGTCCTTGGTTGCTCTTGGTCCCACCTGTGAACATTCCATGCTAAGTCTCCATCGTAAATTTCTATGAGCATATATACGACAAAAAAAAAAAAAAAAAAAAACTATGAGCATATATACGACAATATATTTTCTGCAAATTTGGAATTTTTTTTTTTTTTTTTACCCAGTAGGCAGCAGTGAGTCCAGAAATCCCAGACGAGAGATGGATCACATAACCACCAGCAAAATCTATGACCCCAGACTCAAACAAGAACCCTTTGGGCGTCCACAAGCTAAAAGCCCCAACTGTATACGAAAAAGTGTGCCACAAGGGCACGAACGCCATCCAAGCCTTAAAATTCATACGGCCAACAAGCGCACCAGCAAGCAAGATAGGCGTGATGCCCGCAAACACGAACTGGAAGAAGATCAATGTTGCGGCCGGGAATGCTCCGACGAACCCCTGAGCTAGCAAGTATTTCTGGTCCAGGGCTACGTTCGGCTTACCCCAAAAGGGGAGGAGTTTATCGCCGAAGGAGAGCTGGTATCCCCAGCCGACCCAGCAGACTAGCACGGAGGCGAAGGCGTAGAAGGCCATGAAGGCTGAGTTTACACCCCATTTCCTCTTGACGATGCTTCCGTAGAGGATGACGAGGCCCGGGACAGACTGGAGGCCGACAAGGGTGGCGGCGGTGAGCTGCCAGGCGTTGTCACCTTTGTTTAGCCAGTCGGGGCTGGTTTCGGAGGGCAGGAGGTTTACAGGGAGGTCGGACATTGTTACTACTCCAATCACGTAGATTGATCTTTATTCTTTATGCCCACCCTTTCTTCGGCAAGAATTAAGAATGGGGGTTTGATAATATGTGACGTTGTCTATTTTAACTGTACTTGTTTGGAAATGGAGAGGTCTGTTGCAATTTTTGTATTTGTTTTTTTGGAGGTTCGGGGCCGGCCTTTTCTCTTATAAACTGTAGGCAGAAATGATTTTGAGAAACGATTATAGTATAAAATGCAAGAACAAAATGATATAGGACTGCATGTGGCCGCTTGCGCGCGGGTTGCGTTTTAAAATCATTTATGGAATAATTGGCGCTTTCCTGTTGTCAAATGTCAATCCTTAGGGTATTCAGGATAAATATTTCATTTTATTTTTTACCTTGAGATTTTTTATTTTTTACTCATTTTTTGAATATGGAATGTCTCGTAATAGGATCCTTTCTAGTTTACAAACTCCTGAGGTGGCCGCTGCTAATAGAATGTGGAGGGCTCTATTCCGCCGTATCAACTTCAAAAAAAACAAATTGAGACAGACATAAGAGTCTCTCATCAAGTGTCTAAGAGAAAAATAATTGTACTCGGACAACGAAATCAAAACGAGACATTTTGGCTTGGCATAGAATCCAATTATAACTGATCAAACTTAACCTAGTAAACAGGCAGGTAGGCCATTCTAGCTAGTACTTCGTTCATTCTG
The DNA here is from genome assembly GCA_036321105.1 of Dracaena cambodiana. Classification (NCBI taxonomy): domain Eukaryota; kingdom Viridiplantae; phylum Streptophyta; class Magnoliopsida; order Asparagales; family Asparagaceae; genus Dracaena; species Dracaena cambodiana. Next base: position 15,322,794 of record JAYEPQ010000012.1, read on the forward strand.
TTAGTCTGACAAGTTTATAATAAAATATTTCAACTTGCATTCAGAAACGAAAAGTAAAATTAGGGTTAGGGTTGCAAGTCAATAAATGTTCAATTGGACCATTTCTGAACTACAAGTCTACAAACGGGCTAAAAGAATGATATATATATATATATATATATATATATATATATATATATATATATATATATATATATATATATATATATATATATCAATGTAGAAAATAACGCATTACGAAACGCGTTTCGTAACGGAGCGTGGACCCGGCGCTCCGTAACAACAGGAAAAAACGCAGTTCTGCGTAACGGTGCGTTTTTTTAAAATAACGTGCGTTATATAACGTAACGTTATAACGCAAAATAACCTACGTTATTTCCTAGGGCAGTTTGGGTATAAAAGCTCCTAAACCGATCGCGAATGTAGCCCTAAAATCGTTCCTCTTTCCTTTTGCGAGTTCTCGATTCTCCTCTTCCCTCACCCGAAAACCATCGCTCCTCCGTTCGCCGTCCCTCTTCATCGCTGATCATCTCCAACCTCACCCAATTCCGACCCTCGCCGATCACCGGCCAACTCCATCCTCGCCGATTCTCTCCTTCCTCGCCGATCACCGATTCCGATCATCTTCATTCTCGCCGATCGCTTGATTCCCTCCTCTCCATCACCGAATCTGATACTCTCCATCTCCTTTGCAGACCCCGTTGCCAAAACTCTCCATCGCCGACCAACTCCGTCGCTAACTCCGGCGAACTTCAACAGGTAAAATTTTAAATTTTTTTTTTGTTTATTGTAATGCTTACTTGCTGTTGTTAGGAATTCAAAGTTTAAATTTTTTTATTAATGCATTAATAAAAAATTAAATTTCTGTTTAACTTAAATTTTAAACAGAAATTTTTGTTAGTAATTCCGGCGAACTCCTTTTGTTATTGTTAGATTTTGGGATTTAATTAAGTTTCTGTTATTTTGGATTGATATTCATTTAAGTTGCTGTTTCAAAGGGCAATTTGTGTTTATGTTAATTTTCGGTTAGATTTTGGGATTTAATCTAAGTTGCTGTTTCAATTAAAGTTTGAAAAGTTAAATAGATATCAAATATCATTTGATTAAAAAGTGGCTAGATTTCTCTGTGTTAAAGCATAAATATCAATTGATAAGTTGCTGTGTTACAGGCTTACAGCATGAATATTTTATTCTGTGTTACAGATTTATGCTAAATATCATTTAATTTAAGTTGTTGTTACAGCATAAATATCATTTGATACAGTAATGAAATAAAAGTGGCTAGATTACTATGTGTTACAGCATAAATATAGTTGTATATTTATTTTAATTAAATAAATTGAAAATTGCGTAACCTACGTTATGCGTTACATTATTTGCTACTTAACCTAACAAAAAAAATGTTACGTTAACGTTATCGTTATTTTAAACATTGATATATATATATATATATATATATATATATATATATATATATATATATATATATATATATATATATATATATATATATATATATATATATATATATATATATATATATATATCCAATCAGGTCCGGTCCTAACGTTTTAGAGGCCCGGGGCGAAATGAGGAAGGGGCCCTAACAAGTCTTATTAAAATTTTAAATAAATATTTTTATTACCAAAATTAAAATTTAGTACATAGTTTTATCTTTACAAAAACTAATCATAATTCATAAAAAACAATTCCTTCTGACATTCCTAAATGCAAAATCCTCAATAATAGTATCAAGATCAATACTGTCCAACATTTCCTTCTCAATACATAAAATCGCCAAACCATTCAACCTTTCTTGTGACATTGATGACCTCAAATATGTTTTCAGCAATTTCAACTTTGAAAAACTTCTCTCTACTGATGTAACAGTCACAGGTACTGTCAATAAGATTCAATAAGTAATGGAAACATTAGGATAGCAATCTGCAATTTTGACATACTCAAGATTGCTCCCCTTTGTTCATTTACATTTTCATTTGAATTTTCAACATTATCATCACTTAATTCATCCAAATTTTCATTAGAGGAACTTGTTAGTTTAACAAATTTATCCATAGCTCCCCTTTGTGATTGTATTAACTGCTCTATTTGTTTTCTTTTTTTTTTCTTTTTTCACTCCCAGACAAATATTTTTGAGAAAACATTTTTTTGAGAAAAAATATAACAAAATTATACCATGTTAAAAGAATGATATATGCATGCGCACAAATTAGTTTTATCATATAAGTAACTTGATCGTATCGTTTTTCTTCAAAGTGTAGTTTAATTGGACCATTTCCAAACTACAAAGTCTACGAACAAGTTAAAAGAATGATATATGTATCCAATCTGTGCATGCACACAAATTAGTTTAGTAACTTCTGTATTATTTTTCTGAACTACAAGTTGACAAGTGGTCAATTGGACCATTTCCGAACTACTAGTCTACAAACAGGTTAAAAGAATGATATATGTATCCAGCCGTGCATGCGCACAAATTAGTTTTATCATGTAACTAACTTTTGTATCATTTTTTTTTTCCTTAAAGTAGCATTTTTTAATCAAAATTTTGAATAGAGCGGGTCAAAATTTAACTCTTGTATCTGCCCAACGTTATTATTTTCTTAAAATCTAAAATTAAATGTGAGCCTAACAAGATTTGAACCTAGAATACTATAATATCATATTGAAATTTCTTCTGCTACACTAAAGCTTGCTACACTAAAGCTCAGAAGTTGAGACGAGATTTGAAGATAATTATTTTATATTTTAACACATCCTTTCCGGTTGCGCTGTAGGATGATTAGTCAATATGACATGATTCTTTGTAAGAAACAATAAGACTAATTAAGTTTAACTTAAAAGGTTTATTCAAAATTATCCTTCTATTTGAAATTTTCTTAGTTGTAGTTTCATCAACTCGGGTCACTAGCTATGTGTGGAAACTGCAGTATAAGCTTAACCGTAAGCCACAGTTCAGAAAACTACCCGAAGCAGTTATTTCATGCAAATAAAATTACCCAGAAAGACGCGGTGAATCCAGCAACACCAGAGGCCAGATGGATGACATAACCCCCGCAGAAGTCCATCAACCCTTGCTTGAACAAGAACCCTTTGGGCGCCCAGATACTGAACGCTCCGATACTGTACGAGAAAGTCAGCCACAGCGGCACGAACAGCATCCACGCATGAAAATTCATCCGCCCCAGCAGCGACCCCGCCACCAGAATCAGCGTAATCGCCGCAAAAACAAACTGAAAGTACACCAGCGTCGCCCTCGGGTACAGCCCGCTGAAGTCCTCGTCCCGTGAGAGGAGGTGCCGCTGGCTGAGGGCGAACCCGGGCTTCCCCCAGAACGGAAGCATCTTGTCCCCGAACGACATCTCGAACCCCCACGCCACCCAGCAGACCAGCACGGCAGCAAAGGCGTAGAGAGCCATGAAGGCCGAGTTCACGGCCCACTTCTTCTTCACGATGCTGCCGTACAGGATGACCAGGCCAGGGACTGACTGGAGGCCCACGAGCGTGGCCGCCGTCAGCTGCCACGCATTGTCGCCCTTGTTCAGCCATTCCGGGCTGGCCTCGCTGAGGTCCAGGTTGGACGGGAGGGGGGAGTAGACGACGCTTGTGTTGCTCATCGTTTGCTTTGCATTCAACCAACTCACTCAGGCTAAGTTCTTGAATATTGCACGGTGGGAGTTATGGTGAGTTGAGGGTGTAATATATATAGTTGGTGTGTTTGGTGTTTTTTTATTTTTTGCTGTTTTTCGTTTTGTTTTTGGGATATTGAAGGGAGGCTACTTTGTTGTAGAGCGTTGTTAATTAGGAATAAACACCAAGATGGATGGATGGTACAAGGAAAAATATAAATTCTTGAATATTGTATTTTAGTTACCATACAGCTAAAGATGATGTGGAAAGGATTACAAGAATGGTATTGTGTATGATTTTTTTGTTTTAATTTTTATAGAAAAAAACTATGGGTATAAGCCCCTGCTTTCCATTAATTATGTATTAATAAAACTTACTACATATATTGTCCCTCTCGCATAAATAGACAATAAAATAAAATAAAATTACAATATTGTCTTAGAAGAACTATTACAATAATGTGATTTTGTGTTTTTGTACAGAGAATCTGTTCAGTATATGGATATAAATATTATTGTATCCTAAAAATAACTACAATATGATACTAGTGAGAATATCTGAACACAAGAAAGTGTCTTTTGGCATAAAATACCAGCATTTTGTGATATATGAGACTATATTATGATTATTTTGACATGATATTGTTTTAGCAAAATGATATTTCGTGACAGTAAAATTCAATTAGTGTGGTGTAATTTTTTACTTTTATTTTCGATTCGTAATTTACGTATAGTATAGTATTGATAATGCATAATTTGTTTGGTCCTGACCAAGGATAAAAGCCCAATGAATGCAGGCTCAACCCGCATACTTGTAATTTACTTAGAACTTGTCATAACCCTCTATGAAGTTAAATATCTCACCTAAACTGCTAAAGCGGAATCATCGGATCTCACCTATCTATGCACGTGCAGAACTTGATCTCGGTACATAGAAACAAGGGATTTTGGAATCCACTATAACTCCAATTTTCAAATACGATCCCATCCCTCGTTGGGGGGGGGGGGGGGGGGAGAAGGACAAAGAGAACATGTGTCCTAGAGGGAAAAGAGACTCTTTAATCGCACTATTCTCTATTCAGAGAAATTATATGCCGAAATAACTATTATCATCAAGGACGTAGATCGGTAATCCTCTCGTAAACTCTTTTATCCCTATGTCATCTTCTTTTATACTTTGTTACTTGGTTTATGTTGGATTCAGTTCGGACAGTCCAATCGAATGAATTTCGACACGAACATATACATATCCAAACTGATCTTTTTTCTTTTTTTTTTTCTCTTTATGAATTATTGATATCAAAGTAGATATCGAAATATTATATATCACGTGTATATATATACTTTACTGTGCTACTAAATTGGCTTAAAGCATATATAAGTACAGTTAGAATTCTTGATGCACGACCATTAATTACCACTAATTTAAACATTTTCAACTTCCTTTCTAGGGAAAGGGTTCTCTCAATGCCAAGAACTGGAGTTTCCTTAACAAATCGGACTGAATATCCAAAGAACCGATTGAGGGCTTAATTTATGAGATCAATGCAATGAGGATGCTTTATTTAAAAAAAAAAAATTAAAAATTAAAATTGAGGACAATATGTGATAATCAATGCAAAGAAGATGTTGGTTTGTTTGTTTGTTTGTTTTCGTTTTTAAAAGTAAATAAAATAAAATTGAATATGAAGATAATTAGTAGAGTACATCGCATATTTCTCTCACACGTAGAAACAGAAAGAATCAAGAAATGGCTGTCACGGGGCTCACACTCTTTGGATTAACCATCGAATAGGATTATTTAAGCATAGCTTGAGAGAGGATCAAAATCTATTTGAGCATGCCATTTTGCTCAGTGAGCCCACCTCCTAAAGTTGTAAAAAATTACACATTTGACATTTTTTTTTTTTTATGATCTTGTATTTTTTTTTTGTCGGTAATTATTCCTAAAACTTTGTTAAAACTGTTTGGAGACTAATTTCGAAACGGTATGAAAACTATTCGTAAAACTAACTCCTGACTTTCACACTGTTAGAGGGACTAATCCTGGTGGGTTCACTGGGTAAAGTGATGTGCTCAAATAGAATTTCCCCGTTAAAATAGAGGATGGTCCTTGTGATTGGCATTTGCTGTCTTGATGGACAGTGGAGGGGCTGGAAAAAATGGATTCGATTTTGTCTTAACTACTTAGGTGTGATCGAAGACTTGATGGACATTGGACAGGATGAAAAACAATGGAATAGATTTTGTCTTTACCAATTTGATGGGATCGAAGAATAATTTATATATTCTTGAGATTCAAGGTCAGTACAAATTCTATGGGAACACTTCTCATGTATTTTGAAAGATTAGTATCACAAATATTTAGGACGTCTGTAGGTGGATCGATTGAAAAATTAGTTTAAGCCCATCTAATAAAAAAGTAATTGTTAAAAGAGATGAGAGCAAAATCCTAAACGGAGCTCTAGTGTTAAGATTCCTCACAAAAAGTCACCGGCTGAATGCACCTATTGAAAAAGTCCCTACTTCTCAATATTCGACATCTGAAGTCCACGCTTTTGCAACGAGGGTGGATGGGTCCCAATGTATGTCCACTCAGCAATAGAACCGAGGAGAACATGCAACATCTATTTGTTGATTGCACGTTCACCAAAGATTTATCAGTGTTGAAAATTTCTTCTGCTACACTTCTTTTACTGTACAACTATAAAGTTAGGGTGAGAGTTAAGAAAAGTATTTTAACAATTTTGGATATGTGGCGGAGACTTCGATAAGGGCTCAGTTATAAGAACCACTATGGAATATTTAGAGCCGTTCATGATCTGAACATTGATGGAGCTAAGGTTGGACGGTGGATAGTTGATTGTCCACATCCCAAAGTATTGAAGTAGCGATCGTTGCCTGGGGCAATGCAGGGGTAGAATTTGCATGGTTCTTTCAGTTCTAAGGATTTCAGCTGATATTATTCTGTTGTATTTTGTAATTAGTCCTCTCCCCAGGGAGAGACCTTCTATGTGTTTATAATCTATAGCTCTAGTTTGTTTCGTTAAACTCTAATCAATGAAATACAGTAGAACTTACCTATTGTTTATCGTAAACATAGGCCCATGCTTTTGCTTTTGCTTTTTTAATTTTTATTTTACCCCTCGATAAATGAGATAATTTAACTACTCCCTATCCTTCACTTTTCTAACTAACTACCACTAATGCTACTAATATTTAACCATCTTTGCTGCTGTTAACAGTAATTGATTACCTTTGACTACTATTAACAGTACTAACTGACTACCTGTAGCCAATAACATTAAGGAATTTGAATCCACTCTGCAATCAGATGCATCGATGCAATCTTCACGATTAATTAAGTAGGTAAGTGGCTCAAATTTTATATGTTGAAAGTACATGTAAGTGCAGATCACAGGGCACATGGTATAAGTTAACTTGGGAATATTAACCACCAATTAGCTTAATGGACAACTGAGATTGTGTGTAGGATGGTCCTACGTATTTTATATTGTGGAGTGATCCAAATCCAGCGCTAACTCTGAAGTGTGTTTTTTAGGGTGTTTTCCTCAAAAATTTCCCTCCGATTATATTAATTGAATTACAATAAATTGATTACAACAAAAAAGAAGAAAAAATAAAGAGAAAAATTACAAGAAAGGGAATCGTATATCGATCACTCTCTTTTTACATAATTGTGGGTTTTTCATGTGGTTATGAGGCGTCAATCTCGTACCCCGTTGACTGTCCGACGTAGATGGGAGCGAGAACGATATGGGGGTGGCCAGTTCACTTGATTTCTTGAACACACTTGGGAACATAAAAATTAACCGAATGACCAGTAAACCTGTTATCTGTTATACAGGTTCAAGAGCACGTCATCTTACTCAAGAGCACGTCAAATGACATTGGTCTCTCAAAAGTATGTTCCACAGTCCCTCATAATGCCTATTTATAGCCATGAGGTGGTTGAATCAGCTATCTTGTGGATGACGATGGAAAAATCACTTTTCGTGTAGATAATAGAGTCAAATATTTGGTTTTATTTGATTTTACTTGGTTCATTGTATATGGCTTTGATTTGATTTAAGAAGATTTGACAGAATCTCTAATTTGATGTGTTTGGTTATGATTGTGATATCCAAAAGTAATATTAAATATGATTAGATAAGATTTGGATATCCAAATCAAAATCAAATCTGATCTCCAACTGATTACAGATTTTTTGATGTGAATCCAACGGTTAGCCTCGCATATGAGATTTTTCTTTACTCTTTACCATTTAATAAGACTCTCTCCAAAGCTTTCGAAATCTCGTTGTCAATTTGTAATGAGTTTTGAAATACTCTAGACTCTCTTTGGGATTTTGTCATTGGCTTGAACCATCCATTGATTGATGAGCTGCTAAGTGATCAAAGTATAATAGAAATCGAATCATCGATGACCACCAGAGGTTGATATGATGACGGGCATATGTAATAGTAATAGCGAAGATAAAAGTAGTACGATCTCCTGATGAACTACTGGTTTGCCAAGAGAAACTTAGGTGGCGAAAGGAGGCTTGGTCTCATGAAGTCACTAATCATTAGGATACAAGCCAGGTTTGAAATGGAAGTAACTTCGAATATCATGGTTGGCTCCCGTGAAACAATTGCCAAGGTTTAAGTCATATTAGAGGTGAGCCAACTTAAATATGAAGAGATTGCGAAACAACATGATGAACTTGCTCTCTGACCGGGACAACTTCAACAGAAGGTGGCTACATGCACAGTGGCCATGGTTAGGATCTGAACTGAGTTTTAGTTAAAGGTCCTGTGGAAGCCCTAATCCCTTTATATATATTCCTTTTATTTCACTTTTCACCTTTATATTCTATGGAAGAGGTAGTCATTGTCGCCATGTTCTCCCTTTTTTGTCCTGCAAAAAATGAATACAACATTTTAGTTTCATTAAATCATTGTTTTATTTTGGTCTTGTGTATAATGTGTTTGTGGTAATGAGCGGGTACATGTGAGTGAAACTGGAGAGATAAAATTTGCTAAGGATATAGTGTTGCTCGACTGCCCTGAAGTTCAAACCTACTCAGTTTGAATCATGTTTTTAAAGGTCAAAACTAGAATTTTTTTTTTTTTTTTTTTTTGTTATGTAATGAATAAATATGATGTAAAGATGATGGAATTTTGTAAATAATCTTATATTGTATGATCGGTAACATGGAGAAGAAAGGAAAATCAAAGTTAAAGAAGGCAAGATTAATCTAGAAATTGAGAGAGAGGTTATACTCCCAAGGCTATGTTTGGTTTTAGGGAAAACGAAAGAAAAGAAAAAAAAACTAATTAAAAAAAATATTTTTCCACTGTTGGATTTGAGATAAATAATACTTATTTTTTTGAGTTAATCCAGTGGGTATATAACCCCCGTGTTTTATTAATTAGGATTTAACGAAACGTGCTTAGTAAATATAGATAGATGTCTAGATGCCTCCTCTATTGAGAGGCTAGTTAACAAGAAATTACATAAATTTTACATGGTCAAGTCTTTTCATTCCCTTATGGAGGTCTTGCCATGTTAGCATCCCGCACTTGGCCTTCCCTCTGACTATCCACACGTCCTTCTCCTTCTTCACGTTGAGCGAGCTCTAATAGATCTAGCCTCCTTCTCAGATGACGGCGCGCTTGCCTGCCCTCCATGGTGGGCTCCTACGTCTGCTGATCTTTGCCTGTTAGTAAAGTTGAATACTTACCACTTTACGAGTAGGAGATAGAATTTAGATTGTATTGAGAAATTTGATGGCAAAGAAAACTTCTATTTTAACTACTGAAAGTGAAGGCGTTGATAATTCAACAGGGAGATGATATAACATCATAGATGAATCGATAGTTGCATACTTATGATTAAGATTAGCTATTGACATGATAATCTTAAAAATAGAGAAGTGTGAAATAAAGGAAGGAAACATGTTCGAAGGTGGAGCTTCATGAGACACTATCAAGTGAAAGTTTGCTGCATCAATATGGAGTTCTTTTATGAAAATGCCTGAAAGAATGAAGTTTGACGAAAGAGTACAAAATTTATAGTGGACATGAACCGAGTCAAGGTGTTATATGAAGGTCATTTAGGGCTATCTTAGCTAAAAACAAGCTGTAAAATGATGTTTCTGATGAAAATGCAAATGGTGGCAAGTTTTCTTCACCGTTCTTAACTACGTTCAGAACATTAAAAAAACTTTATTCTTGCTGAATGAGCAGTTAATGCTTTCGCTAAGATAGTGAAGACTACCCATATAAAGGAAATATATAGTTTAAGAAAAAAATTTATGAAACAGACTAAAACTACAGTGAGATTTGTACACTAAATTTACAGTCCACTGAAGAGACTAACTCCTAACATGTCCATAACTGAAGCCTCAAGGCTGGGCTTTCACCAGCTTCACGCTGCTGTAGAAGCGCTTGAGGTCTTTCATGGCTGCCTCCTCGATCTGGATCGAGCGGATGGATGATGGTGCATCCATTTCCGGCTTGAACCAGCGGCTGGGCGGAGGACCAGCAGACTCTGAAGGTGAGCCGTGAGCAGCAATGGAGAAGCCTGCTGTCCTAGTTTTAGGACTGTGCGAGATGTTCTGCTGTTTCTTTCCCTGCTAAAATGATAACAGAAGAAAATAAGCCGCGTTGAGATGACAATGTATCAACTTCTAGGCATATGCAATAAAATTAACTAGTGCTTGCTTTTAATGACAAAATGAATACCTTGATTAAACATGCAAAAACAACAAAAGGTGGCTTTAGAACTTTACTTGCTAACCACTTCATCCAGAAACTTATGGTTACGTTTTTACAGCATGAAAGCTTAAAAAAATTCCCCTGCATGCACACCAAAAACTTAACTCATTTGGGAAAAGTTCACCGGTGTAAAACATGGCTCACTTGGGAAGACAAAATAAATGGGGGTAACTGATGAAGATTGAACCAAACATGGAAGCTTAGTGCTAATGTCTAAAATCCTACCCACTGCACAAAAAAAGAGAAAAAAAAGAAAAAACTAAACTTGAGATACCTGGAGAGGAAATAGGCCAAAACTAGTCCTTCAGTAGAAAAAACACGTGGATCCAATCTCTAAAGTGAATAAAAGAAAATGACTGACCATTTCCCTGGTTAATAGGGTCCAAAGACATTTATCAGAACACAGACTGTTAATTATTCTAATGAGCTTCTTCCTAACACCCTTTAATATGTTATGTCAAAGTAGGCATCAGCTTAAACGTTAAGCAACAAAGTCTAATGGAGCCCCCGAGGCCTGGAGTTAAGAACTGAGGTCGCATTATGGACGTATCAGGCACCAGCTCAGACTACAAACTTTGCCCCACAGGGATGCAGGGTGGGTGCAGGTTTTTTTTGCTTGGGTGGGAGTATGCACAGTAGAAATTCAACCTATACCAGGTCTCATGTCCGTGTCAAATATCATAATGGTACTTAACAATCTCTAATGGCGAAATTAAATAATGAAAACCATAAAAATAAGACTAGAATACATTTACATGAGAGAAACGTGATCATGAGTTTAACTTGACAAGGGCCCCTGTTTCCATACCTGCTGGATCTGAATATCCCTTAATGATGGCCGGTGCAGAACAGGTGAAGAACCTGCTGACAACCAAGGAGGCGTGTTTTTCTCTCCTTCTGATGAAGCCAGCGTCCTGGCAGGTGCTACAGCTATTGGGCTTGAAGGTGGACCAGGCATAAAGGAACTCAATTTAATATGTCCCGTGCTTATAAGCTCCAATGAATCTTCCAATCGTCCCTTTGACTTGACACCAGCCACCTCATGTACTTTGCTCTGCTCATTCTGAATTTCACGGAGAGATGCAGGTCCTTTTGCAAATTTTGCCCCACCCCACGCCGGTCCCTCAATTTTGGGCGTAGGCGGTGGCAGGGCTGGTTTAGGGGTGTCGTCTAGAGCACCACTCAGGAACAATGATAACCCACCTTTCTTATTCTTTTTCTTCGTTCGCATTGAATGGGAAGTCTTACTTTTGTGAGAATTAGAAAGCACTCTTGGACTATGGGAATCCTGGTCCTCAATGATAATGTTCTCAACAGTCAGTTTGGCATCAACATCGACGTCTTTCTGTTACAACACAAGATTTACCCAAAAAAGATGCATATAACAATCTATATATGAAACTGAACAAAGACGAAATCAAGAAGCTAAGAATGCTAACTCAGCACGAGGACATGCATGTTGAAAAATCTGGAAAAAACTGACCTTTCCTCCAGACACTCGAACATTTGTATTTTCAGGGAATCCCTTTATTGAGTCCGGCTCCACAAATAATTGACAGCTTTTGGAATGAACTTCAGATTGCACCGAGTCCTTTTGCTTGCTCTTCCTCCTTTGTTTTCTAGAAACCTCAACCCTCTTATTCCCTTTTGCATCAGACAAGCCAGGTGATGGTTGCTTAGCATCTCTCTCAATTGGAAAACCAAGCTCGGCAAGTGCAGTTTCAAGAGAGGATCTCGTTTGAAGTTTTGCAATTTGTTGGTCATCAAGAACCTGACCACCAAGCTGCTTAGCTTCAAGCATCTCGATCTGCTGCAACTTCTTCCTAAGAGCTCTGACTTGTTTAGAGACGGCTAGGTCAGCACCATTCTCTCCTTGTAGGAACAATTCTGCTCTAGGGTCTCCATAATTTTTCAAGATAAACTTCTTGTGATCTCGCGGCATGAGACCCCCAATTTCATCGTCTCCCTCTTCTTCACTGTAGATAACAGCTGGACAAGTAGCCGTAGATGTAGGGAGGCGGCGGTTACTCCAAGACTCAGTGGACCTTTCATCCAATAATTTCTCAAGCTTTGCTAGAACTTCAGGTGAAGCATTTGTAATAGTAGGTGCTGAGACCGCGAAAATGTAATCAAGGTTGCGTAAAACAATATCCTGGAGGGAAATGGATATTTAGATTCAGATTAAGTTCAAATTAAGACATGGATGGCATAGGATGAAATGATTCAGTCGAAATTAAGAGGGGCAAACATAGAAGAGGATAATAAGTACCTCACAATATTTCCTTAGTTCCTCAGCTCCCAGAGAATCAGCGATTTCAAGAAGTTGTATTGCGTTCCTTGGTTCTACAAGAAACTCAGCTGCAACCTTTTCACACAGGCTTTTCAAACTTGGCACGGGCAAACAAGTCGCATCGTGATTGTGTCTGGGAGACAAGCTTCTATCTTCTTGTACATTCTGGAACAGAAGCTCTTCATCTAATTCTTCGGAATCCCTACAATCTTCTAACATTGGCTTCTTCCGACTCATATCTGAGCTGGCCGGATAAATGGGGTGGTAAAGCATAGAGACGAGCAGCATATGTGTTTCACCGACGCATACTGAAGACACACGCTTAACACCATGCAAGCGTGTGGCAACAGGAGTCTCATCCTTACTTTTCTTCCCGTCCCACATATAAACATCACCTGTTGTCGTAACAGCAGCTGTCCAGTATTTGCCAGCAGAAATGCTAACAATATTTCTCCCACACAAGGAGTACACCTAAAAGTATAAGGAAGTTCAAAGTCATGTTAATATTCCATAGTGAAATGCTTTTGTTCCCTTCCGTAATACATTAGAAATATGAGTAAACAGTGTCAAATGTTGTTAGTGATCCAAACCTGCTGACATCTTAAATCAGGATCTGAGGAAACCCAATAAAATAGTGCACCGTCATCAGTGAGAGCAGTGCTATGGGTCATTCCAGCAACAACTGATATTACATGAAGACGTTCCATGCGATGGAACTTCAGTGGTGCATTTCCACTTTTCTTTAAACTCCTAGCAATAACAACACGTTGCGGGGTAACTAGTTGGTGACCCCATGTGTACACCTACGAAGACAAGAGAAGGGCATGGCATGAATGCAACCTACCAGTAAGATACTAAAAGGTGAACAAAAATAGAACCACATTCAATCAACATTAAATTACTTATTCAAGTATAACTACTGTAACCCAGAGTTAGCCAGCCAGGTCGAAAAGACATCAGTACTGCTCGTATCCCCATATGCATACAAAAAAGATAATAAGCAATATTTCGACATATATTTACCTCACTGTCGGCTCCTAAAACTACTGTGTGATATTTTGCTGCAGAAACTCCTCTGAAAACTTTTCCTTTCAAGTATTCAACCATTCGTGGAGTGTAATTTGATGCTGAGTTGGAGGTACCATAACCAAGCTGACCATTCTTGTTGCATCCCCATGTGAAAACTTCACCAGACTCAGTGACTGCAGCACTGTGTTTGTTTGCAGCAGAAACAGCAATAACTCTTGATCTAAGCGAACTAACACGTCGGGGTGTAGGTTGGGAGTCGACAGAAGTATAACCAAGCTGTCCCTCTGCATGCAGTAAGAAAAAGGAAATTAGATGAACCAAAATATATAGAAATTGGATTACTGATTAGTGATAGTTTGATAGGAATGCGAGGAGAAGGATCATCCATATGATCGTGATTCAGTGTAATTCTTTTTTGGTTCATATACTTGGGATAAAAGGCTTGGTTGTTCTTGTAGTTGTTGTATGACTACGACCTCACTGCAGCACATTAACATGCTGAGAATGCAACATTGCAATAAGAGAGTTCAGGGAATATCCTCCATATACCACGTAAAATAGGGTATTTTAAACTGGTGGCTTTATTAAGCATATGGGCAAAACATGTTACATCTCAGACCAAAAGATATCAGTGATCCACTACTTTATGAACCCAAATGCATTGTATGAGACATTAGAAGGTGGCAACAGAATGCTAAGTAACTACCTCTATTTGAGCCCCACGTGAAAACTTCCCCACTCTCTGTTGCAATGACCGTGTGATGTTTTGCTGCTGCAACAGCCTTAACTCGCCGAGATCCCAAACACGAGGTCACCTGGCGAGGAGTAATGACAGCAGCTTGACCACTAGAAGCAATCACAAGTTAGCATACTTGCTCACATGTACAACTAAAGAGCAGATTCTAAATCAAATATGGCGGCCTCCAATTAAAAGGAAAGGAGAAATAGATGTTTCCAAATCCAAATTTAAATTTTCATGATTGGTTGGGAAGAAATATAATTACAACAAAAGTAGCTCATTATGCTCCTCCAAACTACAAAAAAAGAAAATGCATATAGCAAGGAATGAGAATGGACAAGTCCAAAAGCAAACATGGTTTAATCTTTTTATTTTTCTATTCAAAATTTTGAATGGGGCGAGTCCAAGGGCTGGGCTGAATAGGGGGTTTAGCTAAAATTGGGCTTGCCGCCCATTCTAATCCCTACTTGCAGCTCAGACAGTACAATAAAGACCCAAAAATGTTGTAGAAACTACAATACCATCAACATTTGCAAAGCAGCTCAAAAAAGGACCCTCTTGGAAGATTTACCGTCTCAATTACATCCCTGCATCCCTCTCCTCACGGAAGAAGAATACACCACAGAAACTAATTGCTCATAAAATGCACAATGTGTTTTAAAGAAAATATGATGTTTACTGTCCACATCCACAGGTGCTTAGATTTCCTCAGCAAGTTAGCAAAAATAAGAATTCAGAATAAACTATAGTCTTCAGTATTGAGCAGAGACTGAATTGGGAACTGAAAGCAGTAACCATTGACAACTGTTATTCACTTCATCTAACTAGGTATGATGAAAGATTCATCTGAAATAGGCCGACAATTTTGACACTATTCTGGGACTAATTATTCACCAACTTAACAATGTTTCTGTGATTAAAAAAAAAAATGGGGGCATCCCTTGCACCAAGATTTCAACTCCCCAGTATCCATCTCCCTTTTCACTTCTATACCATTCACCCTAAAGCATTTACTTCACTCATAATGTCTTCCAAAATCTCATATCAATTCACAGCTATAGTCTAACTCACACCCTCATATCACAAATTCTTAAGTTAATACTATTTCTTCAGTTAATTCTCCAATACCCAGTTGTTCAAGAGACCGCATAAGACATAAAAATTAGATTATATTTTATAATTTTTGAAGTACAAAAAATGACCCCTTTTGCTGGTTATACAATACAATTGCAGAATATTTTGTACATATCTAATGAGTAACAACCACTATACGAAAAGGATAGGGTAAGAGGTGTAAGATGATCAGAAACAATACAGGAAAGTTATCATACCTAAAATCAACATAACTATTACGTATAAACCTGCCGAACTTGACAGCAATATACACATCAGAAAGGCAGTTTGAGAGACAAGTTAACTATTATCATATTACCTGTGGATATCAAAATCAGGGTGTCCAAGGCGACCTCCCCGTCCAAAACCCCAAGTATAAAGTTCTCCTTTTGAACTAACTGCCACACTGTGAAATTTTGAAGCACCAATTATCTTAATAAAAGAGTCCTGAAGTGCATCAACTTTGCAAGGCAACTTTTGTATGTGAGCATTGCCAGTCCCCAGTTGATAGTTTGTGCCACTGCCCCAGCTAAAGACTTCAGTGGTAACTATAATGACACAATAAATAATCACATCATTATATAAATTTAGAAAGTAAAAAAGCCAAGGGGAACAAAACACGCCCATGAAAAAAATTAACAAAAAGTAGAAACACAATAACCCCACACTGCAAAAATATAAGAGTGCAATAAGAGCCGACTTTACGTTGAACAAAGCTTACCCAGTAAACAGAATATTTTAACCAATTTCTCTTCCATTCAATAAAAAAATAGTGACAAGAAAGAGTTAACCATTATTTATGGAACCTATCAAATTAAATATAAGGACTCAACCATGCACAGTCTTAAAATCTTACTAGTTCCAATATCTCAGACTTGATAAAAGAGATTACCGGAATCAAGTTTATTTCCAATGGCTTGTTTTACAGGTCCAGATATGAGATCAATAGGGATGCGAGATTTGGAGTCCTCCACAGTTAGAGATGCACCAGATTGCAGCAGTGCACTTGCCACAGCAAGATGACCAAAATGGAGAGCCCTGTGCAGGCTGCTCCATCCTGATTCCCCGTCCTGAAAAAAGATTTTATTGATTACGCATACAAATTAAGTTCGAAACATAAAGCCACATGACAGAGCGAGAGAGGGGATCCTCATGCACAAAGGAAAACACTATAAACTCCAGAAAATACAAGAAAGGTCTGAGTCCATCAATTTAGGGAAGCAATAGACTAAGAATTCGAATATGACAACTGGACCATCTGAAAGCTCATCTCCTTTTCATCAAAAGGCAAAAGGCAAAACACCCACCGGATGAACGAGACATGGATTAAAAAAAAAAAAGTTAGAGGTGTTAATCAAGCCACATCAAATCCGAACTTGTACTCAGATTTTAGGATGCAGTGTGGGGGCATATTAAAATTTCCAGTAAAATACCATTCCCATAGCCAGAAAACCTTCCTAGATATTAAACATTCCATGCACTCCAAAGAAACAAGGATTAAAAAAACGCACCCCCATCCATGCGAAGTGAAAGAACACAAGTTGCCACCACAATCTGGCTACCAATTCTCAAGGCGTACCTATGCAACTTAGTGAAGGAATCTCCACAAAACAACCACATGTCCTACTATACTCTCAAAAGAGCAACCTTCATATCCTCCATACCTGACCAAGAGTTGATCGTGAAAGTTCTCCTGACACGCTTTGCTTATCCTTAAATCTCATATTATTGGCAGTAGACTCAAGATGTTATAACAAAGTTAGAGGAATTTGTAAGATTATGCTAATTTTGCTATATAATACAGTTATGGTGCTTATTTGTAACCAAAGTATAATTGTTTATCATGCGCATATGTACAAAAGAACTGCAAAGATAATGATTTTGAGATAAAATACTATATATTCACTGGAAACATAAAAAGTCCAAAAACATATACAACATCTATGGATTCAAGGACAACACATACAAAGGATAGAATTGCATTATGAAGGATTTAATAAATTGACTAACCCTAGCATTCGGATCAGCACCAGCAGCAAGAAGCCTCTTAACAATAGGCACATGATTCCTCCATGTTGCAATCTGAAGAGGAGTAAGGCCAAATGCATTTCTTGAATCGATATTTCCTCCGTTCTTCTTCAGCAACAATAAAGCTGAATCTAGTTCAGCTACAGTTCCTTGTTTTGAAATAACCCACAAGTCTTTTGAAGAATTGCTGGACGAGAGCTTGCGGTAGTATGCCTGCTTCCCAAAGCTTGAAGGTGATACTGAGACCTCCATGAACAACTATGCTGGCTATATCACGCCAAAAGTACAAGTATCTTCTGAAGCAATCACACTGAAGACACCTGAGTTCAGGATTGTTGAAGCATCGAAATCAGTCTAATAAATATCTTGTTATCTACTCTTTACAACTGATTTAAGTTTGACAATAGCTTGTTCCCCTACTTATGAACTAATAAATTCTTACACTTATACATAGTGAAATAAGCTAACTCCTTGAAGACTCTCAAAGCTTAACCATTTAGACTGCAGCAAACTATCGTAGAGCTAAAACAAGAGCTGAGCAACCAGTAAAAAAAAAAAAAAAGAACAGACAATTTTTCTCGATAATAAAATATTTCAAAGAGGAAAGATTATATCCACCCGCTATCAAAACACTGGCAACACATACACAATGGACGTGTGCAATAAATAAATCAAGTAAGCCACAGCTCACAGGAATTCCTTTATATAACTTCTGTCAGAAAGATACAACTCATATCAAATAAGGTAACTTAAGTAATATCATAGAAAATGAAGATTATACAACAATATCAGCAGAATTGGAATCATAATAATCCTATTATTACATGCAAAGAAAATACTTAAATAATATAATACAAAAAAAAAAGATCTGAAGAATTATCTCAGTGCAAACACGCAAAAACAAGAAAGCGTTCGTCAAAAGTAACTGAAAGATAAAAGCTCTAATATACAAGCCAAACATTTACGGTTTTTTCATAGACAATAACGAATAAAAATGCCAAACACCTTAACATGACCTACGATTAAAATGGTTGATAGGTAGTATAACAGAACCACTCAATAGAGGATGCACAACGTTATCCATACAAACAAAGTAGAGCTACTTCAATTTGAATGATCTATACTACACGTTTGTCACTTTACATTAAAAAGGAACACGCAATGAAGTTAACTATAAAGTTTCTTTTCATATGGTTAAAATAGCAAGAAAATATTTTAAAGCATCTGTCCTTTCAATTTTGATGCAAAATTTCAAATTCCTACAGCATTGAGAAACAGATGTTAAAGATGAACTACAACAACAAACAGAATTTCCATTTTTCTTAATCAAAAAAATAAAGGCCAACACAAGCACCAACTAAGAAGTTAAAATTACCTTAAAAGAACTCCATAAATGAATGCATAGATAGATCAGAGAATAATATTGCTTCATCTTTGCTCTTTCCTAAGAAAAGTTAATGAAAGGAATGCCTTTTTCTACAAATACAAAGTACTAAACTAAGAATTATTGACAACAAACTGTAATTTCTTTAAGAACGCAGAATAACAGTACAGCTGTAAATTCGCATCCGCAACTATAATCAAAACAAATCAATTCATAGAACATAGAATTCCAATTTCTTATGCAAAATTAAATGACAATTCTACATTACAAAATTTGAAACATACCACAATTCATAACTTTTCCAATCGGAAACAATCACATGCAATAATCAACAAAATACGCAAAATCCATGACTAAAGATGAAAACCCATTTCAGAATTAGATTCTAAATTGAGCAATTAACATCAAAAACCAAACTTTTAGAACAAAAACAGATCAAAAAAATACAGGGAGATGAAATCATGCCCAAAGCAGAGATTTTGACCGGCGAAATCAAATGCCCAGATCGAAACTCAATTCCAAAACGCATGAAATGATGCTAAAGATGGAGATTAATACAACTGGCAAAAGATTTACCCAAAAATGAGGGAAAATAGACTCACCTGAGAAATGCGGAGAAAGGGGAAGGGATTGATGTCGGTGATTTTAATTTTATTTTTTCAACGCATCTTTCAATTTATATTCTCGAGAGGCGAATAAACGCACGGAATATACTCTCACGAGAGAGTTTCTGAAACCCCAAGGTCACAAAACTCCTCTCTCTCTCTCTCTCTCTCTCCTCTTTCTCTCTCTACAGTGCTTTTCTCTCTCTGCAGTTCCCATTTTTAGGAGAGACACGACATTTTTCCAGTTTCCAGGGGCATTTCCGGAATAAAGCACGCACCTGCTGGTCTCCCCCTGTTCTCCAAATTCTTCGCTTTTCCTTTTTCTTTTTCTTTTTTACCTTCTCATCTTATTATTTTTTTAATTAATTTTTTATACGATTACCTCTAGAATTATCAAATTAAAAATTAGTTTATGACATCCCTCATCTGTAATACCTTGAATGTTCCGAGATTCAATTTAGATAATATTGTAATATATATATATATATATATATATATATATATATATATATATATATATATATATATATATATATATATATATATATATATAAGTTTGAAGTTAAAAAATTAAAACTAGAATAGTTGAATTAGTATATAACAAATAAAATAAAGAGGTATTTACACGTTTGTTTCTTAAATTTTTATAAATTATGATTTAGTCCCTCAAATATTCATATTTAGGATTTAATCCCTAAATCCTCTAAATTACTGTAATTTAGTCCCTCCGTTAGTTTCCCGTCGAAATAAACAACATAATTTATTTTTTACTTTTTTTTAAAATAATGAAATGATTTAAATACCCCTATGAAGAAAAGGCGAAAGAATAGAGATAAAAGAGAAGATAAAAGAGAAGAAGAAGGGAGAAAACTAATGAATCCAATGAAGAAAAAGAGGAGAGAAGGAAAAGAGAAGGAGAAGAGAGAAAGAAAAGAGAAGAGAAAGAATGAAGAAAAGGAGAAGAGAGAAGGAACAGGGAAGGAGAAGATGGGAGGAAGAGGGAATGAGGAATTAAGGAGGGATAAAATGGAAAAATCAGGTCAAAAAATAAACTGGACTAACGGAAGTTAGAGAGATGGATTAAATTGTAGTAACTTAGAAGATTTGGGGACTAAATACTAAATATGAAGATTTGGAGGAGTAAATTATAGTTTATATTAAGGGACAAATCTGTAAATACTCCTAAAATAAATAATAACTTGATTACCAATAATAATTGGTTTAAAAAACAATCAAAATGAGCACTTGTCAGTATGTCCAGTACCGGCAAAAATGAAATACGGAGGTATTCTAGAGAGGATTCTAACACATCTAGAGAAATAGTAGATCTCCCCCGTACCTTTTTTTTTTTTAGATGTCCGTGTAGTGTAAGAATGAGAAAGCCACAATAGTCTGAAAAAGTTAAACATTGTGCATAAAAAAATATCTTATTATTATTTTAACTCAAATATAGTCAATTCAGAATGTTGTACCGGTTGAGAAAAAAATTAATACAAGGACTTTACTTTGAAGCAATCTCCGAAATTTGTCCTTATGCGAACCGGTTCTCGTAGAAAAGACGAATTTCATATTAAATATTCTACACACTTTCAAAAATATGCATGAAGCGTTTACGATTATATTTAAATGTGCACTAATTAAGATTTGTAAATCCTTTTCGTTGATGAATATACTATTCACTATGATGAGCGTATCAATAATCCTTAAATTCGGCAGATGTACTGGAGATATTTGTAGATTGTCGATTTTATATATATATATATATATATATATATATATATATATATATATATAGACTTTATCATGTACATAAATAACCAAGGTAGATATGTTATTTATCATATTCTAGTGAGTAAACGGGAAATTCACTGACGGAAAAGGGAGTTCTTTCATGGTAAAGGGAGTTCTTTTACTGACGTGTTCCAATAAAATTATTACATGTTGAGGGTGGTTGAGAGAGTTCTTTTATTTGTTATTTTAAGTAACGCTACTTATAATAATTTTATTGAGCTACCTAAGCGGCGGTGAAGTAACTCTCTTCACCGTCGGCGAATTTCTCGTTTCTTCTATTATATATTATTTTTGCTAGTTTATTATATGTATGGGATCTCCTGGACATATCAAGTAAAATAGCTCTAAGGCTAGGGGACTATTTAAGGAATAATATTTTAATAGTTTAATTTCATGTTGAAAAGAAAGTAATTGTAAACATGGTTTTACTTTACATAAGCTTTAATTGTCTTAAACCGCAATTACTGTTAATCATGGTTTTACTTTTACATAAGAAAGTAATAAGCAAATATGGTTTTACATATATAAGTCGAAATTTTGTCTCTCCTGCCCAACCAAAATCAAGATACATAAAAATAGCAGGAGGGAAAATTTATTTACACACCAAAATTTACTTTCATGCACATATTTTAAAATTACAAATAATTACAAGTTTGTCATTTTCTTTTTTTACTAAATTACCCTTTTAAATCCCAAATCTTTAACACTTCTAAAAAGTTTAGAAAACTGTCTATCGTCTTTCACCTCTGTTATTTCTAAAACCCAAAAAAAAACACATCTTTTTTGGTATTTAAATATAAAAATAAATACATCTCACACAAACTCATCGATTTGATTTCTTGACTTCCTAAAATTTTTATATTTATGTTCTTAAAAAAGTTTGGAAGAATTTAAAATTTTTCGAATTCACTGTAACAAGAAAAATTAGAGTTTAGAGTTTGAGTTTTTTGAAGTACAAGAAAAATCCAACATGCAATTGGTATCGGAGGACAAATAAAAGGTATGGTTTAAAATTATTCTAAGTTTTTGATATGTTTTTGTTTGTAATTTAGTGTTACTAATTTTTCTTCTGTTTGTGGGAGACTGCCGCCACTGGTCGGCTATTAACATCCGACCAGATTAATTTTTGATTGGGTATTAATATCCGACCACTATATTTTCCTGTCAGATATTAATAACCGACTCAAATCGCGGAAGAAATTCAGAGAGAGAAGGGGGAAGATCGACAGAACGCAGGCGAAGGTTAAGACTAAGTCGTGGACGAAATTAGAAGAGAGAGAAAGAGAAAGAGAGGGAGGGTTAATTTTGGGAACAAATTTGGGCGTCGAGAGTAAATTAATGATGTTTCAAAAAGAAAAATTGGTGTAGAAAATAATCTGGACGTTAAGAATAAACTTTCCTGCATAAATAGAATTTCTCATGGGATGAAAAAAAAGGCCATCGGTATGCAAGAAAAGGAAAGAACATTGTTACTACCATTGAAATCATAACAGGAGAGTGGAAATGCTGGAGACATATTCTTTCTTTTAACTATTTAACTTTCATTTTTAACTTATTATATCTTCTTCTTTTTAAAAAAAAAAATATTCCTTAACCAAATAACAAAAAGTATATTATTCCTTTTCTATTTCTTTTCCATTCTCTTTGCTTTGGCATTTTTTTTTTCTTTTTACTTTCCATCAAACTAAATATAGCCTTGAAAGACGGTCTTTGGGAGACTTATTAATTTTAAATTTATTACCCGTGGCTAAGTCAAGTAATCACATGTAAAAATATTTTTTGGTTTCCCTTGAATTTTAGTCGCACGAAGCCGAGAAGGATATATAGACTCAATACAAATCATTATTCGTTACTTAGCAATAACTTTCTTAGCATCCTTCTTCATTGTTGAGGCGCTCGTTTTGAGCACATGTAGTCCGTAAGGGCATATCTCAGCAAAAGGCATGAATAATCTATTAAACCCGTAAGGGCATATCTCAGCAAAAGGCATGAATAATCTATTAAACTTTCTTTTATATATTTAAGAGATAATTGCATTAACTATTTATATACTACTAGCTCTATGGTATTGATACACTATTATGAATTTTATTAATGAAGAAACCCTGATTGTATTACACTAACACCTCCTTATCCAGGTTTTTTGGGGCGATCTCTGTGCTAATAAAATTCTTTAGGGACATTGATACTTTAGCTAGATATTTTCTGGAACTAACCATATTCTGTATCAAAGTCGGCAATCTTATCTTCATGTCCATAAAGAGAGGTTAATTGCTTCATGGGAATCGCTAGATGCACCCCATGTTTTTCTTAGAGAGCCTCATAGGTTAAAGAACAAATAATTACAAGTTTGCCATTAATTTTTTTGGACGAAAAAACCCTTAGCCCCTCTTCTTCTCATGGGGCCATTGTCACCGTCGCCACTGCCACAATGACAGCAGTAGTTACTGGTGTTGCTGCAGTCGCCATTGCTGCTACTGCTGGCTATTGCCGTCGCCGTTGTCGCTGGGGAAGGAGGAAAGGAAGAGGGCAATTTCAGAAAAAAAAAAAGAAGAAAAAAAAACTAGAGCTCGCTAAGAAAAAAAATACTCATAAATTAAATTCTCATAGGAGTCACTAAGAAATTGGAGCTCCCTAAGAAAAACATGAGGCACATCTAGAAATTCTCTTGCTTCTCTGGTACTCTCTCTTCTAAACCATAAGCCAACTCTAAAATTTCTTTTTCTTCTCTTCAAGGTCATAGATAACATTTGAATAATAGAACTTTTAATCAACCCACAATAATTCTTTACCAATGACCATAATTATAGTCCATATGATACAAACTGGCTGGTTAAAATGGAGGAGAACAACTAGAGTTTTATGCGACCGTAACATTCCGTTAAGATTGAAGGAAAAGTTTTATAGAACTGCTATTAGGCCAGCTTTATTATATGGCACGGAATGTTGGGGTATAAAAAAACGTCATTCACGGAAGATAAATATAGCAGAGATGCACATACTCCGCTAGATATGCGGTAACACTAGGAGAGATAAAGTGAGAAATGAAGATATTCATGCTAAAATAGGTGTAGCTCCAATCGATGAGAAGATACGAGAAAATCGCTTACGATGGTTTGGTCATGTGCAACGTAGATTTACAAATACACCAGTTCGATGATGGGAGTTTATCAATGTAGGATAAGTTAAAAGAACAAAAAGAAGACCGAAAAAAAATATAGATGGAGGTGATACGAAAGGATATGGATTCTACAGGTTTAAATGAGGAGATATTACTTGATAGAAATGAATAGCGAAGAACTATCAAAGTGATCGATCCTGCGTGATTCTTTTTTTGATTCATGTAGTCTACTCAAAATACTTGGAATAGAAGGCTTAGTTGTTGTTGTCGTGGTCTTCTTGCCTTGAATGCTTAAAAGCTTTCTTATTAAAAGATTTTCATTTAGAGAAAAATTTTCAGTGGTTAAAATTTCTTATTCAACACCGTATAAAGTAATTATTTAATCAATTAAACAAACCTTTAGATCACCATCAAAATCAACCGCCACTACATATTTAATGTCTTTATAAGATCCTATTTATATTTAAACATAAATGCAGCACATATAATCACTTTATAGTACTAAAATATTCTTCATTTTTTTTTCTTTTCATAAGCAGACATATGTACTAGAGTAATCTTTTTTTTTTTTTACTTTTAATTTTTCTATTTACACCCAGATATGACATGTCCTGCAACTAATTATTTAATATTACTTATAAAAAAATTATAGTTTGCTTTTATAATTTATTAGCAAATTTATTCTCTTTTTTTTCTTTTCAATTTTATAATATGGTTATTATCTTTTTTATTCTCTCGTACTTCTTTTTTAATCTCTCTCTCATATTAAGACCATAATAATTTTTAATATTTTAAAAATAAAAAGTAATCTCTCTCTCATATTAAGACCATAATAATTTTTAATATTTTAAAAATAAAAAGAATTCAAATTCTAATAATTCTTAATATTTCGAAAATATAAAGAACTCTATTCTCATAATTCTGGATACTAAAAAATAGAAAAAAATTCAAATCCTAATAATTTTTTAAAAAAAATAAAAGTAATTCAAAAACTAATTAGAAGTAGTTAAAATTATTATTATTTTTTTAAAGATTTTTGAGAGGAGATATGATTTTTAGAGGGGCCAGAGATGATCGGACTGTCGGGTAGGAGGTCGATGGCAGGGCGAGATGGCTGGAAAGAAGGCAGCAGTGGGATTAGTCAGGACAGCGAGAGAGAAAAGGGCGAGGGGAAAATAAATTATATGCGGTGATTCATTAATTTCGATGCAAACATAGCGTGATCGCTCATAGTCCTTCACACGAACAAGCCCTGTTCTCCCTCCACGTAAATAGAATCTCAACATCATCACATCATTTGGAGACATGTTGAAGTATCTTCTCTCATTTTATAATGGTACAAATTAAAACCCATCTCTAGTTTTTTAAGCTAGCAAAGGCAAGAATGGCCTTTGAAAACTCCTCGCATGGAACGTTAACACACGTCATTTTCTTCTAAAGGTGAAAGCTCAAGATTGCTCAATGCTCATGTCACTTCTATTAAACTTTTTCATCAAATATATTGGAAGGCTTGCTTGCATTCCCGATATACTCCGGGGATTTCTAAAGGAGCACACCACTAGCATTAGTAAGCATGTCTCTCTAAAGTTGTAAAAATTACAAATTTGCCGCTTTATTTTGTGATATTTTTTCTTGCTGGATAGTTTGGAGGCTATTCGGAAATAATTTCTGACTCAGAAAAAATGTGCCTACTGAGATTTTTGGTGTGCTAATTTAGAAATTCCCATGTACTCCTCCCCGTAATTTTGCTCACAACCTTTCCAAAATGCCCCTCTTTTTAAGGAGGACAGACGTATCAATTTCAATACAAAAAATGCCAGCTACTAAATAATATGTTAATTTCGGTAGTTTGTCACAATCAATATCATCAATATTTTTTAAAGTTCGGCAATTCTTATGCAACGACCGAATTTAATTGTACTTTACTTTTGAATTTCAAGCACTTGAAATTTAGAGCTTTTACCACTGTTTTAGAATAGCCCTTGTGATTCACAATCGCGCTCTTAGTTAAAGAATTTATAAACAAGTAAAAAATTAAAAAAAGAAAAAGAAAGCAAGTTGACTAATTTGATTTGATCATACCATAGCAAAAATGTGTTAATCATCTGAAATGGATGTAAAATCTATAGTTCTTGAATAATTAATTAAAATAATAATATTACTTTTTTTTTTCATACTCGGATTCTATCAATTAACCAAGTCAAAGGACTATGAAGCAGATTCTCTTTTCTTCTGTTTTGTTCAACCAAGTTAACCTACATTTCTTTTTTCTCTTTTTTTATCCTCTCTTTTTTGAAGTAAACAAAAAAGAGGAATTCTATTCAAGCACAACACTTTTCTTTTGACACCCGCATCATTCTTTATACTTATCTTTGATTTTGAACCTTCCATATTTACTTAACATCATTCTTTATACTTATCTTTGATTTTGAACCTTCCATATTTACTTAACATGTCTATTTTTTTTTCTAATTCTAACCCTCTCTCTCTATCGCGATCCCCGAGTTCGAAACTAAAGTCCGCTCCCTGCTTCCGTTGCTCTCGTCTCCATTGCCCCTTGCCTCCGTCACCCCTCGCCTCCATTGCTGCATCCCAGCCTCCTTTATCCTCCCGTTATATACTCAAGTTTAATATTTTTATCACATTTCATTCTGATCAGATATTACCATCCGATCCAAATGATAGTTGGTTGGGTAATGATTCTCGATCAATATTCAATTAACTCAGGTATTAATAACCGATCAGTGGACACAATTGATTGTAAGAGGCAACTTAGTCCAAAAAAATAATGGCGAATTTGTAATTTTTTGAAAGTTTCAAAAATGGGCGTCTTGAACGGGAAATTTTATTTATGCATGGAAGTTTACTCTTCACGCCTAAATTACTTTCTACACCAATATTTCTTTTTGAAACACCACTAATTTACTCTCTACGTCCAATTTTTTCCTCCAAAATTAACCCTCCCTCCCTCCCTCCCTCTCTTCTAATTTCGTCTACGACTTAGTCCTAACCTCCGCCCGCGTTATATCAATCTTCTCCCTCTCTCTCTCTCTCTCTCTCTCTCTCTCTCTCTCTCTTCTAATTTCGTCTGCGACTTAGTCCTAACCTCCGCCCGCGTTCTGTCAATCTTCTCCTTCTCTCTCTCTCTCTCTCTCTCTCTCTCTCTCTCTCTCTCTCTCCGAATTTCTTTCGTGACTCAACCATTGTTTCGCCCCTATTTTGTTTGAATCGGTGATTAATATCTAACAAAAAAATATAGTGGTCAGGTATTAATACCCAATCAGAAATTAATCTGGTCGGGTGTTAATACTCGACCAGTGACGATCATCTCTCACCAACAAAAGAAAAATTAGTAACACTAAATTGTAAATAAAAATACATAAAAAACTAAGAATAATTTTAAACTGAACATTCGATTTATCTTCCGACACCAATTGCAAGTTGGATTTTTCCATGTGCTTCAAAAAACTCAAATTCTAAACCCTAATTTTTCTTGTCACGGTGAATTCGAAGAATTTAAAATTTTTCCAAATTTTTTTCGGAATGCAAATGTAAAAATTTTAGGGAGTTAGGAAATCAAATCGATGAGTTTATCAAAGATGTGTTTATTTTTAGATTTAAATACAAAAAAAGAAGTGTTTTTATTGGGGTTTTAGAAAGAACAAAGGAGGAAAACGATTACAGTTTTCTAAACTTTTAAGAAGCATTAAAAATTTAGGATTTAAAAGGGTAACTTAGTAAAAAAAATAACAAATTTGTAATTATTTATAATTTTAAAATATGTGCATGAAAGTAAATTTATGCACGTAAATCAAATTTCCTGTCTTGAACAAGGGAAATTCTATTTGCACACTAAAATTTACTCTTCACGCACTATTTTAAAATTTATAAATAATTACAAATTTACTACTTATTTTTTTAACTAAATTACCCTTCGTCACCCACCAGCTTCTTCACCCCGGCCCCACCTATCGAATCTCGTTGCCTTCGCTTGATCGAGGATGAAGCTTTTCAAATATTTCAATGATAAGTTATTTCTCGATTTGCTTCTCTCTCTCCGTAATTCTCTCAAAAAGAAAGTCCTTTACCAGAAAGAAAGTCCTTTACTAGGGATATCTTCGAGCACGCGTACGCTCGAAATCAAAGCTTGGCGCTCTCTCTGTCTCCTCCTCTCTCTGCCTGCAACGTTCCAAAAGAAAAAATAGAGCTCTAGAGTCTATCCAATTTTTGAGGGAGAAACAAAAAAAAAAAAAAATGGATTGCTCTCTCTATCTCTCTCTCATATCTAACGAAGACTTCAATAGGCACCGTTAGCGTCCTGACGACAAGGCTGCCTGTGATCGGACTCAGGCTCTATCTCCTCCTCACGATCGTTGCTGCAGCCTTACTAACCGCCGGTGTAATCCTTTGGGTGCTTCCTTTGTAGTTGCGGTCGAAGCAAAGAGGTAAATCACTGCAACAAGAGGTTAGGGTTCATCTCAAAATCTTGTGTGATTTCTTTGTGAATTCTCTTGTGGTTGAGAACTAGAAAGTTGTAATTCTCTTTTGATATAGTGGAAGTTTTTCGATCGTGTCCCCGTGGACGTAGGCATATTGCCGAACCACGTTAAATCTGCGTGTTCTCTGTCTCTGCTATTTTTTCTCTTCGGTTAACTATTTGATTCCGCTGGTTATTGCATTAGTATTATTCCGCTATTTTTTACTAACAATTGGTATCAGAGCCCTGGTTCGAGTCAGATTTCACTCAGATCGGTGTTGATTTTGAGTGGGAGTTATGGCGGAAGATAGGAAGGGAAAAATTAAAAAATTTGATGGGACAGATTTCCAATGGTGGAAGTTGCAGATGGAAAATTATTTATATCAAAAGAATTTACATCAACCACTGATTGGAAAAAAGCCAGAAAAGATGTCTGATGAGGAGTGGGCATTGTTGGACAGGAGGGTTTTGGCGCAGATTCGATTGTGCCTGACAAAGCAGATTGTGTTCAACGTCTCCAAAGAGAAGACCACTTCAGGTTTGATGTCAGCGTTGGCTAAATTTTATGAAAAACCGTCTGCTTCAAATAGACTGTTTCTAATGAAAAAATTGTTCAACTTGAGAATGCCTTCTGATAGTTCAGTTGTTAATCATTTGAACGAATTTAACACATTATGGGCACAACTTGAATCCTTAGATTTTGTCTTTGCTGATGACATTAAAGCTTTGATGTTTATGTGTTCGTTACCGGATAGTTGGAGTAATGTTGTTATGGCCATCAGTAATTCTTCCAATACTTCTCTTAAATTTAATGATGTTGTTAGTACAATCATGAATGATGAATTGATGAAAAAGAGTATGGGTGAGAGCACAGTTTCTACAAGTACTGCTCTGTCGGTTGATAATGACAGAAAGAAGGAAAGGGGTAGAAGTTTAAGCAGAGAGTCGAAGCAAAGAGGGAGATCAAAATCTAAGGGGAAGTTCAAGAAAAAGTTAGTGTGTTGGAAATATAAGACAGATGGTCATATGAAGAAGAATTGTCCAAATAAAGACAAGGAATGAGCGAATGTGGTTAATCCAAGTAAAGAGTATGATGACTTGTGCTTGTCTGCTCATACAGAATTGAGGTCAGATCTGTGGTTTGTGGATTCAGGGGCTTCGTTCCATGGCACTGCTCGAAGAGAATAGTTTGAGAATTATGTCCAAGGTGATTTTGGGCATGTGACTGTTGGTAATGGGCAGGAATGCAAAATTGTCGGTAAGGGGACAATTCAGTTAAAGTTGCACAATGGAGGAAAGTTGCTTTTACAAGAGGTCAGGCACATACTGGATTTGAAGAAGAATTTAATATCTGTTAGCAAGCTGGATGGCGAAGGCTATCAAATCTCATTTGAGAGGAAACAG
Organism: Dracaena cambodiana; assembly: GCA_036321105.1. Lineage (NCBI taxonomy): Eukaryota > Viridiplantae > Streptophyta > Magnoliopsida > Asparagales > Asparagaceae > Dracaena > Dracaena cambodiana. The sequence continues at coordinate 15,353,207 of JAYEPQ010000012.1, forward strand.
TGGACATCAGTAAAGGAGCAATGGTAGTGGTCAAGGGTGAGAGAGTAGGAACTCTATATTTACTCTCAAGCTCGATGGATCACGTTGTTTTTTTTGCCACCGTAAAGAATGAGAAGGCTACCTTATGGTATCAGAGGCTCGGTCACTTGAGCGAAAGCGGCATGAGGGTATTGCAATCCAGAGGTATGTTGACAGATATGAAAGATGCTAACTTTGATTTCTGTGAGAACTGTGTGTTTGGAAAGCAGAAAAGAGTTAGGTTTATGAAGGATGGCAAGGAGAAGAAAACCGAGAGATTGGAGTTAGTGCATACAGATGTATGGGGGCCTTTTTCGGTGAAGTCTCTTGGAGGTAATTCTTATTTTGTCACTTTCATAGATGATGCAAGCAGGAAAACATGGGTGTTCGCACTTAAGCAGAAATCTAATGTCTTCAAGATCTTCAAGGTATGGAAAGCTCTTGTTGAGAATGAAACAGGTTTGAAGGTGAAATGTCTGTTGTCAGACAATGGTGGGAAATTTTGCAATAGAGAGTTCGATGACTATTGCTCTACCGACGGGATCAGGAGAGTAAAGACTGTACCGAGGACACCGCAGCAAAATGGCGTGGCTGAGAGGATGAATAGAATCATTTTGGAGCGAGCTCGGAGTATGAGACTACAAGCAGGTTTGCCTTTGCAACTTTGGGGAGCCGCTGTACATACGACAGTCTATCTGATCAACAGGAGTCCAGCTAGTGCTTTAGATGGAGGAATTCCAGAGGAGGTGTGGTCTGGTAAGATTGTGAATTATTCATTCTTAAAAGTGTTTGGTTGTATAGCATATGCACATGTGGATCATGAGATGAGAAAGAAGCTTGATTCTAAATCTCAGAAGTGTGCATTCATTGGATACGGTGGCGACGAATATGGTTATCGCTTATGGGATTATGAGCATAACAAGGTAATTCGTAGCAGAGATGTAGTATTTAATGAGGGCTGTATGTATAAAGACCGAACGGAAAGTAAGAGTGAGAAAACAGTGGAGAAAGAGCGCTTGGAGCTGGATGAGCCACAGGATGGGATGGATCCCATAGATAAAAGAAAGGAAGAAATACCTATATCTGAAGGAGAAGAAATGCTACACCTGAGAATACACAAGCTTCAGATGAGACCGAACAGGAAAGAGAGCCATTGACAGAAGCAGATGGTTCAAGTACTTCATCAGAGAGTGTTCCCACTTTGAGGAGGAGCACGAGAATAAGGAAGCCAACCCAAAAACTTTGTCTTCCATTATATCATGTTTTGTATACTGATGCAGGTGAACCAGAGAGTTACCAAGAGGCTATGCAGGATAAACTTCGTCTTAAGTGGGAGCAAGCTATGCGTGATGAGATGTCTTCTTTGGAGGAGAATCATACATGGGAATTGGTGAAGCGACCGGCAAAGATGAAAGTATTGCATAATAAGTGGGTATACAGGGTAAAATATGAGGCAGGAGGGACACAAAGGTTCAAAACTAGACTTGTGGTGAAGGGCTACGGTCAGAGAAAAGGTATTGACTTCAATGAAATATTTGCACCTGTTGTCAAGATGACTTCCATCAGAACAATACTAAGTATTGTGGCTGTGAAAGGATTATATTTAGAGCAGCTCGATGTGAAGATTGCTTTCCTTCATGGTGATTTGGAGGAAGAAATATACATGGAACAGCCGGAGGGATATGGAGTTAAAGGAAAGGAGAATTTGGTATGTCGACTGAAAAGGAGCTTGTATGGGTTGAAACAAGCGCCGAGGCAAGGTACTTGAAGTTTGACAAGTTTATGTTGGATTCGGGTTTTGCCAGAAGCAATTCACATCATTGTGTATATCTACAAAAGTTTAAGGATGGTAACTTTATTATACTTATTTTGTATGTAGATGATATGCTTGTGGCAGGTACATGCATGAAGAAAATTAATGATCTGAAAAGAAAGTTGGCAGGGAGATTCTCTATGAAGGACATGGGTGAGGCTAAACAACTTCTTGGAATTCAAATTACCCGAGATAAGAAAAGTAAGAAATTGTGGTTATCTCAGGAGGGGTACATCAAGAAGGTGTTGGAGTAATTCAATATGGAGAATGCAAAACCGGTAACTACAGCTCTTGGTGGACAGTTCAAACTGTCAAAGGAGCAAGGTGCTAAGACAGATGAGGAGACAAGGCACATGGAGAATGTGCCTTATTCATCGGCCGTTGGGAGTCTCATGTATGCAATGGTGAGTACAAGATCAGATATTGCACATGCAGTGGAAGTAGTGAGTAGATTCATGAAGAACCCTGAAAAGGAACATTGGCAAGCGGTGAAGTGGATTTTCAGGTATTTGAAAGGTACTTCAAAGTATTGTTTATGTTTTGGGGGTGATAACATTGATGTGCAAGGTTTTGTGGATTCGGACTATGCGGGTGATAGAGACAATGGCAGGAGCACCACAGGTTATGTTTTTACTGTAGGAGGGACAACAGTAAGCTGGGTTTCAAGACTACAATCAATTGTTGTTTTATCTTCGACAGAAGCTGAGTATGTTGCAGCTGCAGAAGCAAGTAAGGAGTTTATTTGGTTGCAGCGATTGATGAGTGAGTTGGGTTTTGATGGAGTGGATTGCAGGTTATTCAGTGACAGTCAGAGTGCAATTCATCTTGCTAATTGCTAAGAATTCGGCGTATCATTCACGGACTAAACATATTCACTTGAGATATCACTTCATTAGATCCTTATTGGAGGATGGCCAATTGAAGTTGGAGAAGATTGAGGGCAGCAAGAATCCTGCAGATATATTGACAAAGCCGGTTGATGGGAAAAAGTTGAGCTATTGCTCAAATTTGGTGCATTTGTATTGAATGCTGAAATTGAGACTTTAAACGATCGAGGTAAAAACTTTGGACACTGGGATTATCATGCATAGAGATTACATTTTTTTAGCAATGGTCTCCAAGTGGGAGATTGTTGCTAATGGAGCCCATTGCCGTAGCGGGTTTCGGTCAACCGAAATGGGTCCAAAATCGATCCAAACCCATTATGATATAATATATATATGGGGTGTGGTGCTAGGGTTTGATTGTGCCTGAATTTCTTATATTGTTGCGTGACGGCTGCAGCAAACAAAAGAGGTAGCTGCGATTTATTTGGCCGAAGATAGAAAAACAAGGTGTTGCTGCTATTTTAGGCCATAAAGGAAAAATAGGCGGCTATTTGTTTTTGAAGCAGAGAAAAGAATCCCAAAGGGGGAAAAATAATTCTAGGCCGAAGGAATCAAGTGGAGAGTTCGGCCGAAGACAGAAGGAAGGATTCGGGTGCTTCCTTTGTAGTTGCGGTCGAAGCAAAGAGGTAAATCACTGCAACAAGAGGTTAGGGTTTTATCTCAAAATCTTGTGTGATTTCTTTGTGAATTCTCTTGTGGTTGAGAACTAGAAAGTTGTAATTCTCTTTTGATATAGTGGAAGTTTTTCGATCATGTCCCCGTGGACGTAGGCATATTGCCGAACCACGTTAAATCTGCGTGTTCTCTGTCTCTGCTATTTTTTCTCTTCGGTTAACTATTTGATTCCGCTGGTTGTTGCATTAGTATTATTCCGCTATCTTTTGTTAACATCTCCTCCTCTCGATCGTTGCTGCAGCCTTACTAACCGCCAGTGTAATCCTCCTTGACCTCTTCCTCCGATCGCGGCGTGCGCATCAGAAGTCGACGTGGGTGGACCACCTCTTCTCCGGTCTCATCACCAAGGAGATCGCGACCAAGAAGAAGGCGAAAGGAATTGCCGCCTCCCCTCTCTCAATCGGTTTCTTCGCCGGCCCCCAATCTCCCCTCCGGTCCTCCTCCTCTCTCTCCTGCTCTCCTGCTTTAAGAGATAGAGGAGGGTGAAAGTTGGAAAATTTTTTAGATAAAGAGAGTAAAATGATAATATTTTAAAATATAGACTTGGTGTAAAAAGTAACCAGGACATTAAGAGTAAATTGTAGTGTGCAAATAGAATTTCCCCTTGAACAAAGTGTTGTCCATGAATAGAATTTCCCAAAATGCCCCTCTTTTTTAAGGAGGACAAACAAATTAAAACTTGTTTCGTATGTGTGTTGGAACTTCTCAAGAGAGAAGCTTGCTTGGCTTGCTTTTCCAAAATACCCATTCTTAGGTTTCTTAAGCTTGTATCAATTTCAACACAACAAATGCCAGTTACTAAATATATGTTAATTTTGACAGTTTGTCACAATCAATATCTATTTTTTTTTAAAAATAAGTTCGTCAATTCCTAGGCAACAACTGACTTTACTTGTACTTTATTTTTTGAGTTTCAAGCACTAGAAAAATTAGAGCTTTTACCACTGATTTAGAATAGCCCTTGTGATTCACAATAGCTCTTGTAGTTAAAGAGTTTATAAATAAGTAAAAATTACAAAAAAGAAAAAGAGAAACATGGTGACTAATTTGTTTTGATCTTACCAGCAAAAAAAATTGTAATAATCATGTGAAATAGAAGCAAAATTTATAGTTTTTAAATAAATAATTAATTCCAAATAGTAATATTACTTGTTTGGAGTTTTTACATATCGGTCCCTTACATCTTTAAAAATTAGATTTTAATATCTGAAATCTTCATATTTTGATTTCAGTACCCCAAATCCTTTAAATTACTTCATTTTAGTTTCGCTGGGTAACTTGTATTAAATTTTTGGTTCGAATTTCCCGTTATACCTCTGGAAGTCTCTTTTCCTTCTCTCTTCCTCTTCTTATTGGATTCCCTCTCCATTCTTCTCATCTCTCTCTCTTCCCTCCCAATTAATTTCTCTCTTTCTTCTTGGGAGGGAAGAAAAGAAAGAAGTAAGAAAGAAATTAACTGAAAATGAAGAGATAGAGAAGAGAAGAATGGAGAGGGAACTCAATAAGAGGAGGAAGGGGGGCTTCTAAAGATATAACGGAAATTTAACAGAAGTTACTCAAGGAGACTAAAGTGAAGTAACTTAAAGGATTTACGGGACTAAAATCAAAATATAAAGATATTACGGACTAAAGTCTAATAATTTTTACAGATGTAAGGGACCAATATGTAAAAATCCCTACTTGCTTTTCATATTTGGATTCGATTATTTTACTTAGTCAAGGACTAAGAAGCTGGTTCTCTTTTTTTTTGTTTTGTTTAACCAAGTTAACCTACTTTTCTTTTTTTCCCTTTTTTCTTTCCCCACCCCCCCCCCCCCCCCCCCCCCCCCCATTTTTTAAAGTAAACCAATAGCGCCATGACATTTCGATCGCCCTATTTCCAAATGTCGCCCCCGTTTCCAAATAACAACGAGAGACAAAGCAAAAAGGGCCACGAAATGCAATAAAATAATGTGGCCTTGCAACCATCACATCCTTGGATCTTAACAGAATCTACCAACCTCCGAAGCATGAAAGCCACAAGACAAAGGCACCACAAAGGATATAAAAATGAATATCCACCTATATTTGAAGAGAAGAGAGAGAGAGAGGATATGCTTCGCCTTAATTCCTTGCACCTAAAGCTGGTGTGCAGTCAAAATGGAAGAAAATGATGCATTATTATATAAATATGTTTTTACAAATCTGTCCCTTACTTCTTTAAAAATTAGAATTTAGTCTCCCAAATTCTTTAAGTTACTATAATTTAGTCTCCAGTCATATTTTTGGTCTGAATTTTCCGTTATACCCCTGAGTTAGTTTACTTTAGTCCTCCCTTCTCTCTTCCTCCTCTCTTTCTCTTCTTATTGAGTTCCACTCTCCATTCTTCTCCTCTCTCTCTCTTTTATTTTTTTATTGGATTTCCCTAAGTTACTTCACTTTGGAAATTAATTGGAAGGAAGAGAGATAGGAGAAGAATGGAGAGGGAAACCCAATAAGAAGAGAAAGAGAGGAGGAAGAGTAAATGAATGACTAAACTGAAGTAACTCAGGGGTATAATGGGAAATTCAGACCAAGAATATGACTGAGGGACTAAATTATGGTAATTTAAAGAATTTGGAGGATTAAATTATAAATATGAAGATTTGGAGAACTAAATTTTAATTTTTAAAGATTTAAGGGACATATATGTAAAAACCCCTTATATAAATTAAGGGGTGAAAGCCTAAAATAAAAGCCCACTCAAAATCCTTAAATTGACTAGATGATACATGGAGTTTCCAAAGGAGCACACTATTTTTCCTATTGAAATCATTTTATAGTGTTATTTTGGAAGTCCGAACAGTTATAAAGTGGGCTCACTAGGAAAATAAAAATGTGCTCCTTAAGAAAATCCCGACGATATAGGAGGCACGTACAGGCCCGACGACTTCTCGAAGTCGTCGCATGTCAGATATACTCCAAAATAAAAAAATCCACATTAGAGTGCCGTTTCGGAAGAAAATATTCTGACTATAACTTCAAAATCTCAGAATAATTTCCGCTGTTCAAACTTTATATCTCTAATTAAATCATAAAGAAGCATTATTAATTGAAATTTCTCTAGATAAGGAAACCAATTTTCAGAAGAAAAATAAGGATGAGCAAACCAAGATCTCTCACTCGAAGTCCCACCATCAAATTTTCATCACGTTCGAGCTGATCTCGAGCCCAACACTACAGTAGACTCTCGGATTGGTTCGGCGGATCAAGTTGACTAATTTTAACATCAAGTGTGGGAACGCGGCAATAAGTCATGGTAGACACACGACTTTCAAAGGCTAAAGAGGCGAACTGATGCAAAGGAATCCCAAGGGAGATGATGAGTGACCTCATGCATGAAGCATTGATCAAAATACTAAGTAGAGAAATGAGGATGAGGCAAAGCGAAGACGAGACGAGAATCAACAGATAACTCTATGCACACAAGTAGATTGTTAGCATGCAAGTGCGCGAGTATGTCAAGTGGCAATTACATAAAAAAATATACTGGTTGAAAACTTGTGAAAGGACCAGTACCTTTATGGATGCCAGCGAAAAGTCATCAATGGTGCTAGTTACAACATTTGAGTCTCGCCAAGTATGTGAATATATTGCAAAGAGGCCACCATAAGGATCATCAATTCTAGCATGATAAATCTATGATTCAGTAGAAGCACAGTAAAGTTCAGATGATTGCATGAACTTGAGAAGTGCGTGGCGACCAGGATCAGCATCCTAAAGTATTTAGACATAAAGAAGTAAAAAAAAACTATATTAGCTCAATGTAAAGAAATTATATTTCAAATTACATTTTGGTTGTAGCTTTTGAACTATTAAACCGTAAGTGAACTGTATCATGTCAACAAATACATGAAGAAGAACATGTGGATTATTATGCTATTTTACTTCTAGTCCTTTGCGATTGCTTTTCCACTACACGTATCTCTATAAGTTTTTGCCAATAATGTGAACGAAATCATACAAGGACATGTAAATAAAAGTGAAAGCATCGAGATCGATGCTTCGGTTTCAGTGGATAGTTTCATATCATATTGGATAATTTAGATTTAGCACATAAAAGTTAACAATATATACAATTGATAGTTCTATATGGGGTGATTTTTAGTTTCATCGACATATCGCCACTTCATTAATGGAGACATTAAGATGGCTAATGTTGATCTTATATGGAGGGCCAAATATCCATACAAAATTAGGATACAAACTGGCTAGTTGAAAAGGAGAAGTGCAACGGGACTTTTATGCGATCGAAAATTTTATAGGACTGCTATTAGCCCAGTTTTATTATATGATACGGAATGTTGGACTATAAAGAAATGTCATTCACAGAAAATAAGTGTAACAGAGATGTACATGCTCCGCTGGATATGCGGCAATATTAGGAGAGAAAAAGTGAGAAATGAAGATATTCGTGTTAAAATAAGTGTAGTTCTCATCGATGAGAAAATGCGAGAAAATCACTTACGATAGTTTGGTCATATGCAACGTAAATCTACAAATACATCAATTCGACGATGGGAGTTTATCAATGTAGGACAAGTTAAAAGAATGAAGGAAAGACCGAAAAAAATATGGATGGAGGTGATACGAAAATGTATGAATTCTAGAGATTTAAATAAGGAGATATTATTTGATAGAAATAAATGGAAAAGGACTATCAAAGTGATGATCCGGCATGATTTTTTTTTGATTCATGTAGCCTATCCCAAATACTTAGAATAAAAGGCTTAGTTGTTTTTGTCGCAGCATATTTTTCTGAAACTAATATACCAAAGGAGACGTAAGTAGCATAATCAATTACAGACAATGTTGACGGTCTTGATAATTATTGTGGATAGCTCGACAATGATAAACCAATATGATAGGTCAGAAGAATTCTAAAAAATGTGGCATGTGTTTCTGAAACTAATAGACCAAAGGAGACATAAGTAGCATAATCAATTACAGACAATGTTGACAGTCTTGATAATTATTGTGGATAGCCCGACAATGATAAACCAATACGATAGGCGATGAAGGACAACAATGGCAGTAGTTAGTGATAATAGTGGCTCGTTGACGAATCAATTATCGTGGCAGTTGATCGCTAGTAATGGTTGGCTAAAAATATGACAATTTGTGTGATAGTGGTGAGTTCGATACAAATACAACAACAACTAAACCTTTCATGCAAGTATTTGGGGTAGGCTACATGAACCAAAAAAGAATCATATCGGATCGATCACTTTGATAGTCATTCTCCATTCAGATAATGGTGAGTTCGATGACAGATATAAATCAATAAGTAATAATAATCAATGCTAGTGATTGGTTGTCATGGAAAGTCAATGAACAAAAGCAATTTCAATCTGCTGTATCTGACTATATGTGGGGGTCGACTACATTTGACGATGAGGGTCCTTCGATGATTGCCTAAGGTAGAAGCGAATCTACCTCCAATTAAATTTTTGGCAGTGACTGTGGGTATGGCTGATGATCATCGACAACCTTGATGGATCAATACTCATGTGGATTGACGGGAAACGGTCCGAATGACAATGTGATGAGTCAACAGACTTTATGCTAATTCGGTACAAGGCGACTCAAGTTTTTGACGATCTGATCAGTACACATGTTGAGCTGAAACAAGCTAATAAGAACCAAATATATATCTCCTTTTAAAAAAAAAAAAAAAAAAAAAAATCGAATGCTCACAAAAAGAGAAATAGATATAAGAAGCAAAAGCATTGAGAACAAATCCCAACAAAATCAAAAGAGTGCATCCAAAATAAAGAACCCTACTCTTTACCTGCTCTGGGGGGTGACCACCACACCCAATCAAAGAAAGTAGCATAGCCCATTCTTGAGCCCAAACACAAGAAGGAATAATCTCTCCCTCAAGACAACCCCCCATATAAAACTTGCTATATAAACTCCAACATTAGTCTCCATCTTCATTCACTCCAACTTCAATTACTCCTCCAAAACTCCACATTCTAAAGCTCCAACATTCAAGGAAGATCTCTCATGGACCCAATGGCTAAATCGTACGAAGATATTGTCCCTTCCTCCCAGTTTATTAAAGGAGAAGGAGAAGGACACGATACAATAGTTCTCGAGCTCCCGGGTAAATCTCGCGCATATGAAATAAATATTTGTTCATTATAGATATTTAACGATACAGTATTGATATTTGTTGTGCATATGGATGCAGGATTCAGGAAGGAACACCTGAGGGTGCAGCTAGACAACTACGGCAACATCCGCATCAGTGGCGAGCGCCCGGTGAACGGAAACCGGTGGCTCCGCTTCCGCAAGGAATTCCACATGCCGGACAACTGCAATGCAAGTGAAATCCGTGCCAAATTCGAGAATGGAATACTCACCCTCATCCTCCCAAAACTCATCTCTGAAGAGCCTGTACAAGTTACAGCCCCACCTCCCACGCAAGCTCCAGAGCCTCAGGCAATGCCGAAACCAAGCGAGCCGGAGCCGGAGCCAGAGCCAGAGCCAGAGCCAGAGCCAGAGCCAAAGCCAGAGCCAGAGACGGAGCCTGAGAAAATTGAAAAGGCCGAAGATGAGAAGAAGGCTGAAGAGGAAGCTGTGAAGGAGGGGAACGGTAAGTATGGAGTTGGCGGGCTTATGGTCGGGATGAAGATGAAGAGAAGGCAGTCGATGATAAATTTCGCTGTTGCTGTCGTAATAATTGTAGGGATTGGGATTTATGTTGCTTATAAATTCAGGAAGATGGCGGGAGCTGAGCGTGCTGGGGAGCTGCTAGAGTATCTTGATGATGAGGACTAGTTTGTAACAAGGAGAGCTGAAGATGTGTGATATTAAATTGTTGATGGGATTAAACATGCACAAATTTGTAAGTTGTGATGATATTGCATGAAATAAGAATTGGAAGGGAATAACACTGCTTTGGAATTTTCCTTTTATTTCTTGAATTGCTCACATTCTGAAATGATATTACAGTTTCATGTTAAATTGTGGAATTTCCAAATAATTTCTTATACATATCAGAGAAAAGATAACCTCTACAACTTGGGCATCCAGACTTCTCTCCGAACCCATTAGTTATCGCGGAGAAGGAGTAACAATCAATAATCCTGCCGAAAGCAATTCAAAATTCTAGACCATAATGCTTGTATATAAATCCAAATATCTGAAATCGATATATATATATATATATATATATATATATATATATATATATATATATATATATATATATATATTGAAATAAAACGTTAAATTAATATCCTCCGCTATTTGAAATCGATATTGATGTGATAGATTGGGCCAAACTGGCCAGTAAATAGGAAATGGAATCTACATTCAGTTACCAACACGAGGCTACCAAAAACTGGGACTGGCATTTGGACAAAGGAACACCTTCGATGGGAATAGTAATGGACGCATTTACGGGCCAAATTTTAGCTGTTCTATACAAATTTTGAATTAAAAATGGAAATTTTATTTTTCTAATTCAAAATTCAAAACTGGAACATGCATATCCCTTCGACCACGTGCAATAGGTTGGGATGGAAAATCAACTGGTGCGCGCACGTCAGCTTGTGCAGGCATGTCAACCGGTATAGGAAAGTTAGCCTAGACTGGCACAATAATATGGACCGGAGCATCTCCTGAAATAGGCACATCACCTAGAGTGAGTACTGTAGGTGCGGCCCCAATAACAACAACAACATCATTATCAACTAAAAGGAACTTATCTATACCTCGGACTCAAACAACCTTGGCACCCTTCCTTTGAGAATAAAACGCCTCAATTTTCCTCATACACGAATGATTGATCGAAAAAGAGGCAGCTGTAGTGTTGATGCTGTGGTACCAAGAACAAAACTCGAGCGACATGTAAAGTTTGGGAGTCTTTTGGGGCAAAACGAAATGAGATCCTGTGCAGCTAGTAGAAAAATAGTATCACCCTCTGGCACGAACAGATTACCTTGGGATTGCAATAAAGTATTAAGGTTACCAACAGAGTTATGAATACCCAAACTGGAGAGCAAATCGACTAGAGAATATGGTTCGAGGAAGCAAATTGACCCCTAACGATATAGCAAATCCCTTGGCCTGATATTGATCAACCACTAGAAGCAACCAGAAGAGAGGGTGGTGTAGCCATCGGGACTAGTGGTATCACGAAATTCTTCTCTATAAGGTCCTCCAGAGAAGTCAGGAAAGTAACAATAAATATGGTAGTTCTGGTGACTGCGCACCGTCTTTCGAAAAGCACGCATGTAGTAGTTCCTCCAGTCACAACTCTCATATTTCTAAATGAATGAGGCCCCGATATTGTCCTCGAGAGGCAAGGTCATCAGACTCGGATAGTGCATCACAAACCATACCATAAGATAAGTGTAGGGCAACTCCACTCTACGGTTAGGAGTTGATGTCTCAGCTTCGGGATCGACGCTTCTACTTTTCTTCTTCTTCTTGCTCGCTGAGCAAAATTCGGTTGCAAGTTCCCAAGAGTTGCGCTATATCTTACAGACCATCGCAGGTAGGAGTTTGAGAGACTTTACATGAGCTAGGAGGACTACAAGGTACACAACTTCAATAGCAATAGCGTCATGAGGAACAGATGGGATGACACAATGCTTCAGTCAGAGTATGAGAAAGCCTGCTATCAACCCTCTGTCAGAAATAGGAGTCTGTGCTTGATAGTGAAAATTTTGAAAGCTTGTGTCCGCCTTAAACCCATCTTCGTCCGACTCCGCCACGTATGAAGTGGCACCCAAGTGAACTATCCTGACTTTGATGTTAGCTCGATTAAGAGGGTCCAGCTTCGTCACCGCAACCTTTGGATGATCAACATCTTGAAATAGGTAGTTAGCCCACAACTTTTGGCTAATACCTTAATTCTTTAATCCAGAGACCTCCTGACAAATACTATAGTGATACATCACATCTCAGTATGTCTCGTACACATGAGGTCATGTCTCTTCAACCACTGTAGCTCCTGTGTCGTCAGAATTATCTCCTCACATGACAACTCTCCCATCAATAATAGGGAGACTTCAAGCCTCTCGTGGAAAGCAAGACCAAACTCACCCACAAGGGTGAAAAATGTCCCGAACTTGGGATTATACATCTCCAGAATATTGAACAAATGATAGGCGCTGTGTGAAAGATCATACTGGATGTTTCTGATAGCTCCGTACAGTCCGATATCCTTCAATATTGTTTCGAACTTGGAAAAAACAAAGCTGATCATTCTACTCCACCACATCCTATTTGTAGAATGGATCCATCCAGAACTGCGGAAGTTGTGGGTAGGGTATTGTCCTTCGACTTAAAGAAATTGTTAAGAAAAGCACCTGCTAGTTGAGAAGATTCTCCTAGAGGAAAATCCTTCCCTACTCTTCCTGGTAGCAAGCTAGTGAGGAGCCTACTGGAGCCATCTTGATAAGGATCCTGACTGCCGAAATTACCAATGGGGACGCCGTCTTGATTCTTAGTGAGACTCCACTCCATTTGGCGGGGTACAGAGATGTTATAGAGATAGGTCAAAAAACAACTCCTTGCCATGTCCGGAATGAACATCCTTGTATCGCCGATTTGACGAAGCTACTTACACTCGTATTCATAAAGTGGCTCCTATAAAATAAGTATGGAATTGCCAAAAAGAAAGACCGACTTCGCGAGTTCTTCTCTATCTGCGCCTTCAAGCGGGGCATCATTTATCAACTCTGCAAAGTAGATTGACTGCAGCTAGACAACTTGAACGAGGGAATTAGTCCACGGAATCCGGGTTGATTTATATCTTCAGGACCTCCTCGGAAACCAAAGTGATGGTCTCGAGAAAGAAGTGGTATAGTTCACTGCTAAAGAAGCAAAGAAGAAGCCAGAGGACATCAAATAATTTGGAAAATTTTTCTAAGTAAAAAAATGCGGGGTTGTTGCAAAGTAAGGAACAAAACGCAAGGCTAACAGCCTCGCGCTATAAAAATGCAAGGCTAACATGCTCGCGCTTCAAAAACCCGAGTATGTTGCCTTGCATCGTTTCATGTGAGGTTGTAGACGCGAATCGAGGTGCTAAACCCTGAATTTTCCGCAAAATTAAGGTTAAAATCCTCCATGGAGACCTCATATTAAGATTTTACTCAAAAGAAAGGAGAAAAACAAGATTTGAAGAAGATTTTACCTCCAAAAATGGGGAACCTATCCAACGCCGGCAGCCGGTGGTCGTGAGGCTGAGACAGCATCGCTCCGACTGATCAACGACTTCTTGGGTGCAATTTGACGAAGATTAATCGAAGAAATTCGAAGGAATTCATGAGGAGAGAAAACATGTTCTCTTTGAAATGAAGAAAAGAAGAAGATGAAGGGCTATTTAAAGAAAAACATAATACCTAAATGAGCTAAAATTTCACAGGGCAGTTACTATTCCTCCGTCAGGTTATTTTGCGCAAGGCTATTAGCTCCGCGTAATTAAATCCTAATAAAACTTGGGTGACAAGATCTTGAGGAATTGAAGTTTAAAGCATTCAAAACTCGCCACGAATTAATAAACAAGATTCTGAAAAATTTGGAGGGGGTCTTGTAGACAGAGAAAATTTGAAAGCAAGAAGAAAAGCCACACTGGGCGAAATAGCCTTGCGCAAGCGAGGCTACTCACGCGGGGATGACAGTCTCGCGCACGCAGGGCTATTCCAGTTTCTAAATTGGGTTTCCTTCTAGATTTCAACTCGAATCTTGATTCTAATCATATCCAATCACTCAGAATTAAAGATTTCATATCCAGATACGAGTTCAGAGATGGAATTTGATTGGGATTCCATACTTATCTCAAAATTTATAAATATGAGCCAAGAGGGGGATTTTTTGGGATTTTTTGGGAGAGAGATCATTGGAGACCAGATTTTTATGTAGAAAGCACGTCGACCAACAGCAAGTGCCACCAGCCAGAAACTTCATTTTCGTATTCTCCACGTTAAAAATCGATTTTTGGGTGTTACATCGTTGACGGAGTACAAGAGCGACGTTCCATAACCACTTTAGAACCCACAACTTTATGCATAAGAGAGAGACGTATTCTATAAGTCCTCTCATTTATTTCTTTTCTTTCTTTTCATTGTAATTCGGATATATTTTTATTGTAATTTTTATTAATTCATGGCAATAAAAGGAATCGTGTCTTTCGATAGAAACAATAGGTAAAAATTCTTAATATAGACAAGTTTTAGTTACGAGATCTCAAAGTCATTACAAAAAGTTTTAGTAATAGCTACATAGGCAACTATAGTTAGTCGTCACTAAAGCTATTACTGAAGTCTTACACTGACAACTGTCATAATTTTAGTAGTAATATTTGTTATCACTGTAGACATAAAAAAAAATAAAAATAAAAATAAATAAAATGGGAGTGCCTCGCGGACCCCACCCGCGGGTGCGCCCGCGGGAGCGTACCCCCAGGTGCGCCCGCGGGAACGCTCCCGCGGGAGCTCACCCGCGCGGGAGCGCCCCGCAGGTCCCACCCGCGGGAGCGCACCTGCGGGAGCGCCCCATGGGTCCCACCCGCGGGATCGCTCCCGCGGAGCGCTCCATCTGTGGGTTGCTTTCCGCTTCCGTTCCGCTTCTGTTCCGTTTTGCATGGTGATCCAGATTTTTGGGATTTAATCGGATTCGAGGGAAGATTTTGAGCCGGATTAGAAGCGCTTCTCAATCTATAAAATTGGGAACGGAGTTCAAAACAGGGGGTGAAAAAGAGGAGATTCTTTTGGAGAGAGGATTTTTTGGTGAGGCAATTTTTCAGAGACAGAGAGTCCTAAAAGGAGATTCTTTTTGGAGGAGGATTTTTTTAAAGAGTCCAGAAGTTTTAGAGAGATCAATTTTCATCCCGATCCAGATCGGATCGTCAACGGAGTGCAGAATCTGACTCCACCGCTGCCAAAACCCACAAAAATAAAGGGGAATCAAAATCAATCGATCCCCATTCTTGTAATCTCGATTTTCTATTTGTAATTTTTCTTTTATTGCTATAATTCCAAAGTAAATTTGCAATATAAAGAAACATTCAATTTTTCGGACATAAAAGAATTGGCGACCACAGTGGGAGTTTGAGCGGCGCAATCCGATCATTAAATTTTTTGATTCGGAACCTAGGCGTCATCGCCGGGTAACGATAAAAAAAATTTTATGAGGTGTCATCGCCCACAAAAAAAAAGACAAGACGTCATCGTCTGTCAAAAAAAAATTATGAGACTTCATCGCCCATAAGAAAAAAAGACAAGACGTCATCGTCTGTCAAAAAAAAATATTATGAGGCGTCATTGCCCATAAAAAAAAAGTAAAAAAAAAAGACAAGACGTCATCGTCTGTAAAAAAAAAATTATGAGACGTCATCGCCCATAAAAAAAGAAAAACAAGACGTCATCGTTTGTAAAAAAAAAAAAAATTATGAGGCGTCATCGCCCATATAAAAAAAAAGGGACAAGAGCCATCATCTGTCAAAAGAAAAAAAAGGGGGTCAGGCATTATCGCCCACAAAAAATTGAAAAAATTGGATACAAGCCGCGGGATGCAACCCGCAGATGAAATCGCGGGATGCAACTAGCAGATGCAATCGTGGGATGCAACCCGAAGATGAAATCGTGGGATGCAATCCGCAGATGCAATCGCGGGATACAACCCATAGATGTAACTCGCGGGATACCGAATCCGTGAAAAAATAAATAAAAAAATAAATAAATAATAAAAAGTAATAAATAAAAATAAAAAATAATAATAAAAAGTTAGGCGTGATCACCTAAAAAAAAAAATAATAATACAAATAAAAAAAAATTCAAAGGCGTCATCGTTTATAAAAAAAAAGTCAGATGTCATTGCAAAAAACAATATATATAAAATAAAAAATAAAAAAATAAAAATAAAAAAATGGAAAAAAAATCCTACATCTCTATGACTAAGGATAGAGGGAAGTTTGGCATGTAAGTCCAAACAAATTTCTCGCCAACCCCACCATGCTGGGGGTAAAAAGCATGAATTATCCAATGCCATTAAGGCAACGGGAAGAGAATAAATTTCTCGCCAACCCCACCATACTTGGGGTAAAAAGTATGAATTGCCCAACGCCATCAAGGCAATGAGAAAAGAATAAATTTCTCGCCAACCCCACCATACTGAGGGTAAAAAGAATGAACTACCCAACGCCGACAGGGTAACGGAAAGAGAATAAATTTCTCGCCAACCCCACCATACTGAGGGTAAAAAGTATGAAATGCCCAATGCCGTCAAGGCAACGGGAAGAGAACCAGTTGCTCGCCAACCCATTCGTGCTGGGGATAAAAGTATAAATTGCCCAACGCTGCTAAAGTAAAGAGAAGAGAAAAAGTTTGGCATTTAAGCCCAAACAAAATTCTCGACAACTCACTATACTGAGGGAAATAGTATGGCTAGCCCAACTCAAATGGTAGTTGGTAAAGGCTAATCAAATCCATTAATAGATAGGGGTTTGCTAAAAATCCCATGACAAATCTGTCACAACAGTATCCTTATTTGAATATAAGGATACATCGCTGCCCTAAGCTGCTAAGGCAAAGGGAAGAGGAAAAGTTTGGTATTTAAGCTCAAACAAAATTCTCGACAACTCACCATGCTAAGGGGAAGAGCATGACTAGCCCATCTCAAATGGTAGTTGGTAAAGACTAATCAAATCCGTTGATAGCTGGGGGTTTGCTAAAAATCCTAATCAAATAAATCTCTTGTCACGTTAAGATTTTACCTCTGACAACAAAACTTTTCTCGTCATTTTTCTCTAGCAGAGCAAGTGACACTCCAAAATATTTATCAAGTTAAAATCATAACTCTGATATCATAATTCAAAATCAAATGAGATAAAATCCGATCAAATCTCCTGTTATATTAAACTTTTACCTCTGACAGAAAAGAAAACTCACACTTCATCAAGTCTAAATGAACTTATTTTTGATATCGTTAAGTTAAAAATTATCTCTGACGAAAATCATTTTCCCTATGAAGTTAACGGTTATCTCTGATAGTCAAATTTCAAGGCTAAATACGTTAACCGTCACCTCTGTTTAGTTAACTCATTCCTATCATGACCAGAGGATCATGACCAGATCCTCTGAATAGGTTGAGTTTTTTAGACATGTTTAAAAACACCTCTGTCTTTTCCTGATCCGTCATACTAAATATCACTGAACGGTTAGGATTCTAATGAGCACGTTAACATGATACCTCTGCTTGACCTTAAATAAGTACGTTAACATCACACCTCTGTTTATCATCTAATGGACATGTTAACATCATACCTCTACTTGTCACTTAATGAGTACGTTAATATCATACCTCTGCTTGTCATCTAATGAGCACGTTAAAATCATATATCTGCTTGTTATCGAATAAGCATGTTAACATCATACCTCTGCTCATATTCCAGGAGACACGTTAATAGTTACCTCTGTCTATCAAATCTATTACACGTTTGTCATGCACTTAGCCTCTGAACGAGACGTCAAAAATATTTTTGCATGCAGACAACAAATTCTCTGAAGTAAAGCTACAAGCAAAAGTTTTGCTCGGCCGCACAGGTACAATGGCCAGCATCAAGAAAACTCGCTAGAAGCAATCTCTGATATATCGAAGAGGTTCAACAGTATATCTCAAGTAACAAAACAGGTAGAAGATAGTGATTTCAGAATATGGTTCACAGTATACCATAAAAATCACAAAGAAGACTACAGAGCTAAAATCAAAGAGTCCAAAGTGTTTCGAAATTCGTTACAATTCAATACAGAATTTTGAAAACTTTGGAGGGAGTTATGTAGAAATAAAAAAAAAATAATAATAATAAAAAATAAAATAAATAAATAAATAAAATGGGAGTGCCTCGCGGACCCCACCCGCTGGAGCGCACCCGCGGGAGCGCCCCGCGGCGCGGGATTGCTCTCGCGGGAGCCCACCTGCGGGAGCGCCTCGTAGGTCCCACGGAGTGCTCCATTCGCGGGTTGCTTTCCACTTCCGTTCCGCTTCTGTTCCGTTTTGCATGGTGATCCGGATTTTTGGAGATTTAATCGGATTCAAAGGAAGAATTTGAGCCGGATTAGACGCGCTCCTCAATCTATAAAATTGGGAAATGAGTTCAGAATAGGGGGAGAAAAAGAGGAGATTCTTTTAGAGAGAGAATTCTTTGGCGAGGCAATTTTTTAGAGACAAAGAGTCCAAAAAGGAGATTCTTTTTGGAGGAGGATTTTTCCAAAGAGTCCAGAAATTTTAGAGAGATCAATCTTTATCCCGATCCAGATCGGATCGTCAACGGAGTGCAGAATCAAGACTCTACCGCTGCCAGAACCCACAAAAATAAGGGAGAATCGAAATCAATCGATCCCCATTCTTATAATCTCGATTTTCTATTTGTAATTTTCTTTTATTGCTATAATTCCAAAGTAAATTTGCAATATAAAGAAAGATTCAATTTTTCGGACATATAATCACAGAATATCTATTTTAGTATTGTGGTACATTTTATTGACAAATTTAATTTTAAAAAAAAAAAGAAAGAGAAAATGACTGCAATTTATATGGTTGATGCGTGAGCAAAATATGGATAACAACCTGTTCTCTTTTCGTATGAATATATATCTTATCTATCTATAGTTTTTCTACTCCTTGTATGCGGGGGATAATATGGCCTAAAGTTCAGTATGTATAAAGAAGCAGGGAAAAGAAAGAAAAAGAGGACAAACATTCAAACAAGACGAGAAGATAGTAGAAGGTACCAATTGATCAATTCAAATGAATTTCTAGTACCAGTTCATATTGTCAAACAAACATCAAGCAAACAGATGCAAATTAAAAGCGCACACACACACATCGGCAACAATGTTCAATCCATCATCCTCTAATATGGGAGCACAATGATGAACAGCTTCTGCCCCATCCGACAATTCTTGCCGTAGTCCTTGCCGGAGATGTACCATTTCCTCCCCGGAGTGGTCAGCTTGATCACGTCGTACCCGGTGGTCGTAGCCTTGTCCTCGGATGTAACTTCGCAGGCATGGAATTCAGGACCGCTCACCTTGAAGACGTTGTCATACCCGGTGTGGTACTTGAACACTGCAATGTGTATCAAGGTAACGTTATTTGGTACACATATCTACATATCCCGGGGACAAAAATGTGAACTTTACTTTTGTACTTTCTTTGATACAAATTAATTGAATGCTAGAAGATGACTTGAGATTTCGTACCAAGAGTGTCTCCGACTCTAAAAATTCTATGCTTTGCCCAAGCCGCGTAGTCGAAATTGAGGGTCCAGCCATAACTGTAACCAACAATGTGTCGAGCAACTGGTGTTGGCGTCCATGTCATCGGATTGACGATGATGAAAAGCTTCTGCCCCTTGCGGCAATTGTTGCCATAGTCTCTGCCGCTAATGTACCACTTCCTCCCGGGCGTCGCAAGGTCGACCACGTCGTATCCGGAGGTCATTGCCTCATTGGCCGGTGGCACTTTGCATGTTTGGAAACCGGGACCGTCTACTTTGTAGACGTTATCGTGGCTGACGGGATACTTAAAAACTGCATTGCAGTGAAATGCAGTCACTCCCTTAGCTTATTCGAATTGTTAGATGAACCAAAGAACTAATTAAGGAGACAAAAAAGGATAATTAATTAGTTTTTGAAGCCTAAAGCGAATTAAACATACCGAGTTTGTCTCCAACCCGAAAGTATCGGCCCTTAGCCCATGCAGCGTAGTCGAAGTCCATCCATAGCTATCTCCGACAACATGCACAGTCGCTCGCACCAACGCCGGGAGGGAAACCAAGAGGATAGCAAGGGTGGCTACGACTTGAGCAGAGGCCATTGTTATTGCCTCTCCCTACTTAGCTTGTACTATGAGTTGCAGAACAACGATGGTGCATGTTTCAAATCACAGCCATATGGTTTCCACCTCCAGTGACGGTAAGTATCGTCTCCTCGGCTCTTCTTACAGCTAAAGAATCTCTTCCAAGTCAGAATCTCACATTGCTCCCTATAAGATCGTCCCGGTGAGACACTAAACCGACAAGTAGATATGGATTTTGGTTGGAGTTGGCTAGGAAGGAAAGATAAGAATACGAAAGTTGAGCGCAGTGACGACGACAAAAACTACAAACACAAAAAAAAATCATGGTCGGAGGTAGTGGGCAGGTCGCCGGGGCAAGGAGGAGCCGGGGACGTTAAGACGTCATCCACGGCACCTCCCAAGACCTCTACGGTGACCCTAAAGAACTTCGATCGTAAGAAGACTTACACAGGGGAACAAGTCTTTGCTATTTTGGCAAAACAAAAAATCCCAGTCCATATCTCCAGTTCAGATGAAGCGGGTGTTGGAGAGTGGAAGAAGCATAAGTCGAAATACACCACCAAGAGGGAGAAGGCTATGCAGACAGGCGTCAGTAAAAAAAGGAAGTTCTCGCCTGGCCGTCGTAATGGGAGCCCGCCGGAGGCGTGTTGGAACTGTGGCATTAGAGGTCACTTCAAGGAAGAATGCCCGGCAATAAGGTGTCATTACTGCAAAAGATTGGGGCACCGTATTGCTGAATGTTCTCAGATCCCGGAGGTCCCAAGATGGGGAAGAAATAATAAATCGGAGATGAAATCGTTTGCGGAAACAACGAATATTCACCATTCAAACATCAAACAACAACCATCCATCAAAATATCGACGCATAGTCAGACAAGAACAAAGCAGGGACTGGTGATGGAAGAGAGCCCAAAAGCCATCTCCAATGCACTCAAAGCAAAACCAACGGTGTTCATTCCTCTTACGGGCTTGGCTGCAGAAGAAAAGAGGAAACTTGCAGAGATAATGGGTGTGGTGTATCTCGGCCACGGTTCGCCCACAGTGGAGGATATCAAGTCCGGCCTTCGGGCCATTTGTTTAGAGTTCTCTAATTTTAACTGGAACTTTCACGACAAAGGGAAGTATTATCTGGTAAAATTTCCGTCAAAAGAAGGTCTCAATCATACCATTAGAAGAACCTCCATACCGTGCAGAAACCACAATGCTGGTTTCACAGTTTATCGATAGACCGGCGAGAAAGAAGATGGAATTCACATCTTTCCGGAAGTAGCAACTATAGCCATCACCGGGGTACCATTGCATCATTGGAACCGCATGGACCTCAGCAAATTGGTAATTAAATTTGCACACATAATCGAAATTGACGGTCGAACCCTTGATAGGTTGGAGCTCAGAGCAGCTAGGGTTATCGTCGGCTGCGATAGAATCACAGCTATCCCAAACGAGTTTTATGTGGTTTTTGGTCGACATCTTTGCAAGATTGGAATAAGGGTAGAAATGAGACTTACAGTGCCAAGGGTTCCAGAAAACATGATCGACCAACAAATCGGAGAAACCCTAGACGAGATCAAGCCGGCAACTGGTCACACGGCAGGCGTTGGCCGTCTCATGGAAGGGGAGGGACTGGCCGATAGAGGCCGATCCTCCGCCTTCCCGGGGCCATACGCCACCGGGGCCGCCGGCAAAAGGACCTGGCGCAGGGTACAACCCGAACGTTCAGAAGATCACAGAAAGGATCTGGATCAGAAGGTCACCAGTAGATCTAAAGAGCAAATTTATGCACATCGAGATCCGAAAAGGGAAGAACCGGAGGCAGAAGCAAACAAACGTCAACAGGAAAAAGAGCCTGACACAAGCTCCCTGTCAATTCAGCAAGGAGGAAGAAGGTCAGAGGAGGATAGGCGGGAGGTGATGGATGGAAAGGAAGAAGGAAACGCTGAAAAGGAAAAGGAACAGTGCATAGAAAGAGGGAAATGACGGGAGGAGTTAGATGAAGAGAGGAGAGCATTAATTAGCACGACATTTCAAGACTCGGCGCCGAAGATAAGTGAAGCTAGGGGGACGGCAGGAGTAGGTAGATGCTCAGAGTAAGGGAGTGGAAAACACGTTAATGATAAGAAAGGGGGAGTTGGGCCGGGTGGATATTTGGCAAATCTGGATGAATGGGGATCCAATTTGGGTTTATTAAGAAAAAGTCCATAAGGACAGTTAGCCTTGGACCAGTCAAATCTTCTTAAGTTTTTCCGAGTTAGGAAAGATGAGGATAAGGAGGCAAGTGAGCAGACCAATTTTCTTGCAACTATGCAGGGCTTCGACAAGGAGATAATCACCAATGCCATGGCTAAAATGATGGAGAATCTCTTTCGCGGGGAGAATTCTAGGGGCAGTGGGAGGAGGCGCCAACCTTCTAGACTATCAAAGAAGACAAGATTGAAGAAGAAAAAAGCTACAGAAGTAACTAAAAAAGAACCAGAAGTGACAATCAAGGAGGGAGAAGGTACCCAACATAAGGATCCAGACGACCAGGAAGAGAAAGTACTGATGTCTGAAGAGGACAATGAGGTGATCGAAACAGTTGAAGCACTCAGAACTGACCCTGAGGAGCATGACAATTACGGTAAGAGGTGGGTATCACCAGTAATCACACCTAACAGGAGGAGTCGTAGGCTGGAAGAAAAACAAGGGAAGCATGAGTATGATAGAGGAACAGTGCTGACACTCGCATCCAGAAGAAAGGCCCTGTTAGTTGACAACAACCCAGGTATATTTTCATTAAACTTGGATTTGCTTAATATTATGCCAGATAATATTTTGCTTGATATTGCACACACATGTGAGATAGATATGGGTAAAGATGCGAGGGAACAAAAAGATAATCTAGAATTTGTCAAAAATCTAGAGCCTCTACAAAATCTAGGTACATCTCAGGTTTCAGAGGGAAGTTGAGCAAGAGCTCAGTCAGAGGGTGATAAAACGAATTAGGAATGAATTGTCTATTCTGGATGTCGGGGTCTGGGGATCACAAGAAGAGGAGAATGGTCTCCCAAGTAATGAAAGATAGTAGAGCAGATATAGTGTGTCTGGAGGAGACTAAGCTAGACGATCCATCTGCGTATAGCATAAATAGTTTATCTGTTAACCAGAAGTTTAAATTCAGAATGAAAAAATCAGATGGTAGATCAGGGGGGATACTGATAGGATATGACCAGGATAAGTTCTCAGAACTAAATCACTTGATTGGGGAATACTCCCTGTCCATCAAGCTTCAAAGAAAGTCAGATGACTGGACTCAATGGATTACGGCGGTATACGGCCCACACTTTAGTTGCAAAAGAAAGGAGTTTTGGAAGGAACTTCGTCGTCTAAGGATGAAGGCGTCAGGACCATGGATTATAGGGGGAGATTTCAACATAGTACGATATACTAACGAGAGACTGGGTGGAGATACAAATGACAGAGAGAGACAGGGTTTCAATGACCTCATATCCGACCTACACTTATTAGTAGTGCCGATCAAAGATAGACTTTTCACATGGTCCAATATGAGACAGATGCCGTCTCTTGCAATGCTGGATCAGATCTTTATTTCGGCAGAGTGGGATAACAAATTTGGTTTGGCGTCAGCATATTCAGTAAACGACCCACATCGGATCATGTCCCAATATGCCTTTCCTCTGAAGAAGCCAGTAGGAAAAATGTGAGGATATTCAGATTTGAGCAATGGTGGCTACAACATCAAGAAGCTAGAGACTTGATCATGGAAAGTTGGAAGCAACCAACTACGATGGTAGATGCATCAAAAAATATCTGTATTAAGTTAAGAAGACTTAGGGCGGTGCTGACAAAATGGGAAAGGCGATATTTACAGGAGGAAAGAGCATCCAAGGAAGCTGTGTTAAAGAAGATCGATAACCTGGAAAAGAAAGAAGAAGTACAGGTACTAACTGAGGGAGAAGTAAGTGAACTACTGGAAGCTAGAAGAGATATTAATCTCATCTTTAAAAGAAAGGAGGATATGTGGAGACAAAGAGCTAGATGCCAATGGTTTAAAGAAGGAGATGCAAATACAGCATTCTTCCACAAAATGGCAAATATGCGACGCAGGGTGAATAAGATCACAAGACTCTTCGAAGAAGAAAGCATAGTGGAGACGGAAGAGGCATTGCAAAAACATGTGTACACACATTTCCAAAAAATATTCGGTGAAAAAAGCGGTCGGCGAATCCAGATGTTTCCTAAACTGTGGGAACAACAAGTAGATCATACAAGCTTGGAATGTGAGGTCACTGAGGAAGAAATTAAAAAAGCAGTCTAGGAGTTGGGCTCAGACAAAGCACCAGGGCCAGATGGCTTTGCGCTGCTGCTCTATAGAGAATTTTAGCCAATAATCAAGGAGGATGTTGGAAGGCTTGTTAAGGACTTTATGTCAAGAAAAACAGACTTGCAAAGCATAAACTATTCACAGTTGGTCCTTATACCGAAAACGATGACGCCAGTTTCGGTAAGAGAGTTCCGCCCTATAGCTCTTCTTAACAGTTCGCTAAAAATTGTCACCAAAATTTTGGCCAACAGACTTTCTCCCATTATGAGCAACCTGATTGGAGATTATCAGTCTGGATTCATTAAGGGATGAAGCATACTTGAAGGGGTGGCAGAAGCACATGAAATCATTCACCAAGCCAAGAAAACACGTAAGGGAGGATTTTTTGCTAAAATTGGACTTTGAGAAGGTATATGATACTGTGGATTGGAATTGTTTATTAGAGGTATTGGAACATAGGGGCTTCGGCTCATGTTGGATTGAGTAGATAGCAAATTGGCTGAAATCCGAAAAGTGTCATATCCTATTGAATGGCACTAGGAGTAAAGAAATGGTGTGTCAATGTGGCCTAAGACAGGGGCACCCCCTATCCCCACTATTGTTCACACTGGTTGTTGATAGTTTAAATAGAATGATTTCGAAGGCTAAGGATGCAGGATTGATAGAAGGACTCAATGGGGCAAAGACAGTCAGGTTAATTAACTTGCATTCTGCTGACGACACCCTGCTCTTTAGCAATACAGAGATCAAGCAAGGCATGGTGCTAAAATAGATTTTGTGCTGTTTCGAGGCATGGTCTGGGTTAAGAATTAATCTCAAAAAGACCACAATTGTCAATCTGGGACAAGAAAATTTCACTTATTCCACATTGCAATTCATATTCGGCTGTCAGCAAAGCACCTTTCCGATCAAGTATTTAGGGGTGGGCAAACCAAAGAGGGAGGATTGGAGAGAAATTATAGACAAGTTGGAAAAGAGATTGGATGGTTGGCAGAATAAATACTTATCGATAGGAGGAAGAGTGGTTCTCATAACTTCGGTTCTCTCTTCAACACCATTGTATCTAATGTCCTTTTACCGCTTACCCGTATGGGTCAGGAAAAGAATTGATACCATACGTAGGAAATTTTTATGGGGAGGAGCACAGTCAGACATCCGAAAATACCATTTGGTCCGATGGGGTTAAGTGTGTAGACCAAAGGAACAAGTGTTCGCCATGAAAATCAGATTTCTCTTTACTGATAATCTTTCAATAAAGGATTACAATCTAACGGTTTTCCGTTTACAGAAGATGAGGAAAATTGACTTCCTCTTTATTTAGGGCTGGGTTTCTAGGTAGCTATGGAGGACGATCCTGCTCTCTGTTGACACTCCGTATAACTTCTCTCAGTTTGCTAAAGGAGAAGAAAAAAGGGGCTCTTTACTCTTGATTACAAGGGGGTAATTTCTGGGAGAAGACGTCTCTGTCTCTGTCTCTTTTTTTTTGTCTGTCTTTCTCTGTCTGTCCCTTCTCTCTGTCTGTCTTTCGCTCCACACCATTTATAGGGGATTTGGAGTAACGTCCCGCCATATTTGCTCGTCCGTTAGCTCCCACTACTCGAGAAGTGCTGCCATATTCGTCAGGCAGTTGCTCCCACGACCGAAGTGATGCCGCTGCATTCGTTTGGCAGTTAGTCCCATGATCCGAGGTGTCAATTCTTCTGTTCGGGTCGGGTGACTTTGTATTAAACCCCTACCCGAAAGTTATGGGTAGTGTCGCGAATCTCAGCTTTAGATTCGCGAACCTGTTCCATCGCCCGGATCGCGGACCTCATTTTCTTAGATTCGCGGACCTCGGTTTCTTAGGTTCGCGGATCAGATGAGTTGCAGGCTTCTGTCTTTGAATTTGTGGATCTGCTTTACTTTTCCAGAATTTTTAGCCGATAAAACCCCCTCCAAAGTTTCCAAAAACTCTCATGACTCTTAAGGATTTTTGGAATACTTTGGATATAATATTCTGTATTAGAATTTCCATTGCGCTTGCTTGAAGTCTGTGACTCTGTATTAGCGCCACTACTGCTTCTTGCTTTTGAAAGGGGGGCACGTCTCTGTATTAGGGGCGTGAGCCTTCATCTTGGAGTAGAAAGCGACTCTGTATTAGGGTCGCAACCTATCTTCGGAAGGAACGCGTCTCTGTATTAGGGGCGCGAGCCCTCATTTGAGTAGAAAACGACTCTGTATTAGGGTCGCAACTTATCTTCGGAAGGAACGCGTCTCTGTATTAGGGCGCGAGCCTTCATTTGAGTAGAAAACGACTCTGTATTAGGGTCGCAAACACTTGCTTTTTTTTTAAGAAGAAAGCGGCTCTGTATTAGGGTCGCGATATTTTGAAGGGACACGTCTCTGTATTAGGGGCGCG
This sequence comes from Dracaena cambodiana, assembly GCA_036321105.1. Lineage (NCBI taxonomy): Eukaryota > Viridiplantae > Streptophyta > Magnoliopsida > Asparagales > Asparagaceae > Dracaena > Dracaena cambodiana. The sequence goes on from JAYEPQ010000012.1 coordinate 15,380,155, forward strand.
ACTCTTCATCTTTGTCTTTTTGAGAAGAAAGCGGCTCTGTATCAGGGTCGCGAACTTCACTTTTTGAGAAGAAACAAACTCTGTATTAGGGTCGCGAGCTTTTTGCGGGAAGGCCGGCAGACGGTTGCTTTCCTACGGCGTCAGAATTGAGACATTTCTCTGAGCTGCATTAATGAAAAGGTATCCACGCGATTCGAGCCGGATATCACGTCTGTTCAGAGATCCTAACCGTCAAACATCGGCTATATAACCTCCACTTTACGAGAGAGGTTGCCCTTATCTCAAGAAATTTGAAATCTGAGTTCTTCGTTTGGACTTCTCAGACTTCTCGTCTTCAAGCTCCAGTAGTTTCTGACTCTCTGTGCAAAGGATTTTCTCCTTCTGTAAAAGATGCAGAAGAAAGCTTCTTCCTCTGATGCTACCACCAGTGGTCGTCAAGATTCTCGAGCAACCTTTAGTTCGATAGTGGTTCGGCAGGAACCCTTGATCGGGGGTAAGTGAAAAAAATTCGGAAGGCAGTCCCTTTTCTTTTTTTTTCTTATCTCTGAATCTGCATGTCTCTGGCAGTTGATTACGCCTTGAATCCTTGGCTAAAGGATCATTACTTTGGATATTCTGAAGGCTATGACGGGAAGAGGGAATTCAGATTTGACCATGTCTTTCCCCATTGTACATCTTTGGATAATCAAGAGAGAGCAGACAAGATTCTCCACCCTTCGCGCTCAGCATTGCGAGAGTTGATGACCAATGCATCTTTTGAAGGAGAAAATCGGTCTCCGTTGCTCAAACCTGTCTTCTTGTTTGGGGACCATATTTCAATGCCCGACAGTGGTTTGGAGGATGGCGATTACAAGTGGCTTCGCCAAATTGAAGGTCGCCATTTGTTTCTCCCCAATATGGAGAGATCTTATCCATTCTTATTCTTTCAGTCCCTTTCTGTGCCCAGGCGGATAGATTGGCACATAAATAGGCCACAAGACGGTGTCTTGTTGGGGGGCTTCAATGCTCAAGGCGCTTTTCCTCGTGGTAGTGGAAAATATTTTTGTGGATTGCTTCCGGGACTGCTTAAACATGACCTCCCCAGAGGCGAGGTTCTCATAATTGCGCAGACTTTCCTGCACCGATTTACCAATGCACAAGGAGAGTTTCCTGTTCAAGATTTTCGTCCCCCTGGATGGGTTCATTGCTCTTCAAAAGGAGAGTGGGCAGTTTTGACTGACTTCTTCTTGAAAACCTTCGGGGATCAGCTTCATTATGTAGGGCTTTATCGTGCTATCAGGGCTGTTCAGCACGGTATTCCCGCTAATAGGTTCCATTTTTTTGCTTTACTGGAATTGAACAATCCTGATACTTGTACAGTTTTTAGGCCTCGTGGCGAGTTGGGTTTTGCCCTTCATGAAATGTATGAAATTTCGGGCTTACCATGGGCGACATCCCGTACGAAGAGTATGTCTCAACTGGGGAAGAGCTCCATCTATTGAAGACCCGGGACCCTTTGATTTATAATGCTTATTGGGAATTGCTTTGTCATTACCATATTTGCACTCACACCTCTGGCACTCGTAATTTGAAGCCAAAGAAGTGGCTGCAGTATCTTCTGCCCAATTTTTCTAAGGGTAATCTTAACTTTACTCGCCTTCCTCTGGTCTCCGAAAAGGAAGTTGAGAGAAGAATTGCCAGTTTCGGGACAGATGCTTACATCGCTGAATCTGATGAAGACGTCTTTAAGACTGGAACGTCCTTTGAAAGTTTTCATTATCAGACTCTCCAGCCTTTGTCTGATCCTGCCTTCTTGGCGGGCTTTCTGATGGTATGGCTGAAGAAGTGTGTTGTTCCTTCGCAGGAGAACATACCCATTAGAGCCGTATATCCAGCCGTCCTACTAGCATTTGGTAAGCGGCTCGGTTTGCTGCCTTCGATGGTTTGTAACTTCCAGAGCGGACTGATAAGATTATCTGACAAATTCTGTCAGGTGAAGAAGGAGCAAAGGAAGAAAGGAGATCCGATCATTAGGACTCCCAATCCGCTTGTAGAACTTCCCTACACTTATTTGATGGCTTGGCTGGTTCTACACTGCCCTTCTTTGATGAGTCCTGCAGACTCGCAGATTGATTTAAGTGCTCCCAAAGTGCAGCACTATGAGAGGTCGCAGCGGAAGGGATTCTACATGGCCGCAATCAGCAAAACCCTTCGTCATTTCTCAACTTTCGAGTTGTTCAAATGTTTCCCATACTTCCCAAATGCTGGATACGGAGAAGAATTCGTGGACACTGCTAGCGCTGATAAATTTACCACCCTATCCTCGGGGTGTTTCTGATGGTTGATAAATATCCGCCCAGGACATTTGGTCCTCCGTTTGGGAAATCTTTGCTATATAGAACCTTATTACCCAAGTCGCTTTGCCCGACAGTTTGGGTATGATCAGCTTTACGTTGGCAATCTTTGTTGGGAATGTTCTTGAGGGGGCTCGAGCTTGGTTTCACTTCGTCGCAGGTGGAACTCTTGCCAAATTTGATCTTCCGCTTAAGACCCCAAACTCAAGTGTGAGCTTCAGCTTCTGTAAATGGTTTGCGGATGCTAACTCTGCTCCTCAGAATTTCAATGTTCACCATACCAGTCTGCGGGAGATCAGATCCTGGTATGCCCAGAAAAAGAAGGCTGGCAACACAAAAGTGGCTGGGATGGAGGACTTCAAGGGGGATAGTGCGTCTGATGAATCAGAATGAAAGGGAGAGGACATTGGCATGTCGGTTCAGGCTGCTGTTCTTGATATTTCTCCTGATCCGACGTTGAGGAAGACTTCTCCTCCATTGCCGTCTTCTCCTGAGAAATCTTAGCATAAGCGGAAGAGATTAAGGCGTCCTAATGACTTGCCTACCATTCCGCGGAGAACTGATTCGCAGAGCACCTTGTCTGGGGCAGGAACTGCAACACTCACTCCGGCTTCTGAGTCCCTCGTGGAGGAATCCGAGGAAGAGGAAGATGACTCATCTTTGATTCTCCGTTCCCTTAAGAGGCGTCGGAGTCAAGGACCTGTTCTCTGCAGTGATCCTACTCTTGTTACTCAAGAGGATCCTATTTCTTCTATTGGCCAGGCGGACGTTGAAGTTGGTGCTCCTTCGGCTTTACAAGAGGACTTTGCGGCTCCTGTTGCTCAGGACACTATTGATGAGGTGCAAATCATTGGGGAGACCCGCGCGCCAGACTCTCCAAAGGCAGCACCCCCTTCTGAAGATAAAGATGACTGGGGCGACAATGATGACACTAGTAGTGACAGTTTCCGTTCTTCTACTCCTCCTTCGGATCATGGTAAATATGTCTTTTTGAGCGAGGAGGTTCGAGCCAAAGTATATGGGCCCGAAGTATTTGGTCCGGAAGTGTATGGACTTGGAGAATCCAGCATCCAACCTTCAAGTCTTCATCTTCTTTCTTCAGCAATTATGTTATCTTATCAAATGATGCTGCAATACTTAACTATCAATTTTTTCTTCTTCTCTTTTTTTGCTAGCTCCAGTTTTGACTCCGGACTTGGAGGGCGCGAAGGTGGCTTCACCAGACAGTACCGCGCGGGAGCTGACACTGGTGGAGCGACTGAAGTTACTACTTCCGTGGTTGACCCTTCAGAAGCAGTGATTCTCTCGGCTGTCATGTATACGGTTTCGGCTACAACTGCTCCAACTGAGGCCGTAGTTCAGGAGACTGTGATTAGTAGTTCCATGGAAATCTCCAGGAGTGTCATTCTTCCTGTTGTGGATCAACCCGCTTCTGCCTCATCCAGTATTACTCCTTCTCATGCGGAGGTTGATATGCTTGAGAGTGATTTGCTGAAGGACATGGTGGAGACTTTTCTTTAGTTTCTGGATCGCTGTATCGATAAAGTGCTAAAGGGGGTTCCTTTTGCTTCGATCGCCAACGTTCTCAACATTTATCTAACTGGTATTGTTAGCATTGGTGGAGAGGATAGAGCTGCTCCTTTTAGGCTTATGATAACTCAACTTCAAAGGCACACTGAATCTCTGTCGAAAGCCAGAAGTGCTGATAAGTCTGAGATAGTGGAAATCATCTTCCAGAAGCTGAGAGAGGAACAACTTAAGTTTCAGAAGGAGACTCGAGAGAGGGTAGATGTTTGCAAGGCTTCTTTAGAAAAGGGTCAATCAGACCGCGAGTCTCTGGTTCTTCAAGTGGAAGCCGCTGCTTCAATTGTCAAGGGCCATGATCAAGCTATTACTAGGACTCAAGAGACCATTGCCAAAGCCCAAGCTTTCCTAGCCAAGATCACCAAGGAGCGTGATGAGTCAACGAGGAATCTGGCCGATTTGTCACGTCGGAGGGACAACATATCCCGGGATCTCCAAGCGATGCAAGCTGAATTAGATTCGCTGGAGGCTGCTGCGGCGCAGAATGTCATTGCCAGTGATGAAGAACTGCGTCGCCAAGCTACTGTTCAAGCTTATGAGATCCTTCAGCAAGACATGGATGACGCAGAGGAGAAAATAAAAGTTCTCTTGAACCATTGAGTTGTAGAATTCTTGTGTACACTGCTTTAGGCTCCTCTTTCTTTTCTCTTTTTTTTTGTAATAGTCCCTTTGTCGTTTATGGAGAACTTCATTTTGACCTTCCGGGGCGTGATTTTGCAATTTATCCTTTGAAGATTTGTAACGAACTTGCCATTTTTGACTGAAGTTTGCGAACCATCGTAAAGCTCTAGTGTCTGTATATCCGCTACGTGACTTCCTTAAGTCATGTGAATTTTAGGAGTTCGCGGATTTGCATTTATCCGTATCCAACCCGCGACCCGGGTTCCGGAACTCTGGTCCGCGATGCTTCGTCTGGAAGTTCACGGAATAGACCGTAGATTTTTTAGAATTTGTAGAGACTTCTGCGAGCCGTGGGCTGCAGTCGTTTGGTCGTGGAATTCCAAGCGTTGCATGCCTCTATTAATGACGAGATCTCCGGGTTGCGATATCTAAGCGTCCCATGCAACACCAATAAATTCTGTTGAGATCTGAACTGAAGATCTTGACCGAAGATCTCGGTCTTATCTCTTCTAAATTGAAGATCACAGTTAGCAGCTTGCCTATATAAGGCATATGCTTTCTTCGATGCAAGATTATTCAGTCGTGAGAAAATTTCTTCTTGACTCTTCTCTTTCTCTCTTTTGTAGTCGATCCACCGGCGCAACTATGTCTTCTTCTTTTTCAACCGAAGTGATGGATAAGAGTTGGCATGTCACAAGGCCTCCAGACTGCATCGATCCAGCGGGGTGTCTCACCGACAAGGTCCTTCTGACCGTAGTCATTTTCCTTAATTAAGGTATGCCTCTTCTTCTAATTTATACCTTCCTCTTCCTTCTTTTTCTTCCCTTTTAACAGGAATTTGTTTTGGCAGGAGATAACCGTAGTCATTCTCCTTAACTATGGCCCAGACCCGATGGGCTCGTAATGGCCCAGACCCGATGGGCTCGTAATTGCTTCCAATGCCTCAAGGGGCTTGGAAGGTCTCATGTATCTTACATGAGAGAAAAGATTTCGGGTCTGGGGCCTTGTTGTTCTTCTTTCCTAGTACCCCACGAGGTTGGGGTACTAATGACCAGGACCTTGAATTTGCGCAACCCGTCAGCTACATCGCTGGGGTTTGAATTCGGTATGCCCAGTTTTGAACTAATCAATTCACTGGCATCATCCCTGGGAGAGCCAACCAGGAGGTCCCTGACTGTGGTCGGAAAGAAGAAACAAGATTATGCTTTTTAAGCCATCCTAAAAAAAAAAAGGAGGCTACAAGAGCAAATTGGAAGTGGAGACCAGGGAGCAAACTTTTTGATCTGAACCATGCCGAAAGAGGCGGTTACAGAAGCAAGTCTATCATTCCCGAAGAAGGGCCTGCAGGAGCAAACTTTTCTGGATCTGAACCATGCTGAAAGAGTGTTACAGAAGCACGTTTCCCTCCTTTTTTTTTGTATTTACTCTTATTGGCTGTATAGCACTTAGAGAATTCTCTGTAATCTTGTTCTGAAGATGAATAAAGAAGTTCTTTTCTTTCTACGTAATTGAGAGTATCTGAAAGATAATTCTGATGTTGATTACCAGAGGTAACTGTTAACTTGATAATTTCAAAATGGATCAGAATTTCTTAAGTACTCAAAACTAGTATGAATGAATGAACTTCTTTGTTGATTTGCCAAATGTGTTATTGTCTTGGCAAATTTGATAGACAGGATAATCTGGTTCGCCAGAGGTAATTTTTAACTTGGCAAATTTGGATAGAAAAAAGATAATCTGGTTCGCTAGAGATAATTTTTAACTTGGCAAATTTGGATAGAAAGAAAATCCGGTTCGCCAGAGGTAATTTTTAACTCGGCAAATTTGGATAGAAAGAAGATCCGGTTCGCCAGAGGTAATTTTTAACTTGGCAAATTTGGATAGAAAGAAGATCCGGTTCGCTAGAGATAATTTTTAACTTGGCAAATTTGGATAGAAAGAAGATCCGGTTCGCCAGAAGTAATTTTTAACTTGGCAAATTTGGATAAGAAGAAAATCTGGTTCGCGAACTTTTGACTTTTTAGTCCGGATCCAGGAACTTTCATTGACGAAGTTCTGATTACAGAGAAACTATTTGCTCATGGCTAGCATAGAACTGCCCAGGTAGTATTATAGCTGGTGTTCTGCAATTTTGCTAAGGATAATATTTCTTTGAGAATTTGCCGTTGATTGGCATTAGGACCTTGTCACCGTTAGGTTTCGTCAACCGATACGCCCCGTTGGAGTAGACTGTATCAATGACGAAGGGTCCCTCCCACTTTGGCTGGAATTTTTCCCTAGGCTTCTGGCTTGTTATGATTGGTCTTCTAACTGACAGGACCAAATCACCCTTCTTGAAAGTTCTTCGCTTAGCCTTTTTGTTAAAGGTTCTGGAGATCCACGCCTGGTATAGCTCAATACTTTGTTGAGCTTCTAAGCGTTTATTATCCAGGGCTTCTAACTCTTGGAGCCTTTGCTGATGCTTTTCTTCTCCTGTCATCCTTGTTGTTAACGCGACTCGTAACGAAGGGATTTGAATCTCCAACGGCAAGACCGCTTCTGACCCATATACCAAGGAGAACGGAGTGGCATTGGAGGGACTTCGGACTGCGGTTCGGTACGCCCACAGGCACTCTCCAAGCTTTTCGTCCCAATCCCGTTGATTGGATGACACAAACTTCTTAAGAAGTTTTATAATGGTCTTATTGAAGGCTTCTGCTAGACCATTGGCTGCAAGGTAGTATGCGATGAAGCCACATCTTCGATCCTGTATTTGTTGCAGAATCTGGAATACACTTGGCTTACGAACTGAGGTCCGTTGTCGTGAATTATTCTTCTAGGCACCCCGAAGCGATAAAGCACATGGTGCTTGATGAACTTGATAACATCTGACGATTTTACTTCGGTCAGGGAGATGGCTTTAGTCCATTTTAAAAAGTAATCAGTTATGGCCAAAATGCACCGATGTCCTCTCGTTGATGGCGGAGAAATTGGCCCTATGATATCCATGCCCCATTGCTCAAACGACCATGACGTAGCCGTCGGGTGGAGATATTCTGGAGCTTGATGTATAAAGTCTGCATGTATTTGGCAGGCCCTACACTTCTTGGCGTAGTAGACTGCTTATATCATTATCTTAGGCCAATAATAACCCATTCTTCGGATTCTATTCCAGAGCTTTGGTTCTGACTGATGTGCTCCGCAGATGCCAACGTGAGCCTCTTCGAGTACATTTTGAGCTTCGCGGCTGGAAAGACAGCGAAGTAAGACTCCGTCGTAGGATTTTCTGTACAACGTCTGGAGTTCCGCATTGTAGTAAAACCGGATGGCCCTTCTCTGAATGGCTTTGGCTTCTTTTAAACTTTCGGGTAATATCCCGTAAAGGACATAGTCTATATAAGGAAAACGCCAATCCCTTGGCTCTAGGCTAGACGCGCAAGCATCAGCTTCGTTTTCTGGTGGCTTTTTCACTTCTTCTTTGAGCTCATCCTTTGAACAGAACAACTCCTTGCTGCTTACCATAATTTGCCTTTTAGCATGCTTGGGCAAGGCTAATGTAGCAGCCAAAGAAGCTAGTGAATCTGCATAACTGTTGAGGTGACGTTTTATGTTGGTGATGTAAAAACCAGTGAACCCATTAGTGACTTTGATCACCGCATGATAATACGGCAGGAGGTTTTCATGTTTGACTTCGTACTCCCCTTTTATTTGGTTTACAATGAGTTGAGAGTCTCCATACGCCTCCAAATATTCGACCCCCCAGTTGTTTGGCTATTCTTAAGCCGATTAGGAGGGCGTTGTATTCCGCGACGTTGTTGGAGTATGAGCTTGTCAATGAATAGGCTTGAGGAATGATGTGGTTGCGAGGAGAGACGAGAAGAACTCCCACCCCCGCTGTCGTCTTTCCTTTGGATCCCATTCGGGAGGCACCATCAAAGAAAAGCTGCCATACATCCTTCGAAACCGTATTTGATTCGGAAGACCTTCTCGAACCATCTTTTTTTGGAATTAGATCTCGTTCCTCCAATTTTCCTGGGATTTGTTCATATAACCTCGAGGATGCCAGGACTGGATGTTTGGCCAAGAAGTCGGCCACGGTCTGTCCTTTGATAGATTTCTGTGGGACGAAGTGCATATCATATTGTGATAGCAAAATAGCCCAATTGGACAGTCTTGAGTTTAATGACCCGGGTTTAGTCATTAATATTCTTAGAGGGTTAACTCTTGATACAACGTGGATAGTTTGTCCAACTAAGTAGTGTCGCATTTTCTGTATTGCGAACACCAACGCTAGACATTCATTTTCTATGGGATTATACCGGTGTTCCGCCCCAATCATCATTCTGCTGAGATAGTAGATGGCTTGCTCGTGGCCTGACTCATTCTTCTGCGCTAACAAAGCGCCCAGTGAATGGTCCATAGCCCTTACATATAACTGGAAGGGTCTTCCCGAGATTGGGGATACGAGCACTGGTGGTTTCGTGAGATATCGTTTGATCTCTTCAAAAGCCTTCTAGCATGCGTCATCCCAGACGAACGACACTCCTTTCCTCATCAGTCTGATGAAAGGTTGACATTTACCAGATAGATTTGATATAAATCTGTGAATGTATGCCAGCCTACCTTGTAACCCTCTTAACTCTTTGAGGTTACGGGGAGGTGGCATGTATTGGATAGCTTTGACTTTGTCTGGATCAAGATGTATTTCTTTCGAAGTTACGACAAAGCCGAGGAATCTGCCACTAGAGACCCCCAGGAAAGACTTAGCTGGATTCATCTTGAGCTGGTGCTCCTCATGAGGTCGAACACCGTCTTCAAATCTTTCAAGTGATCTTCTTTGTTTCTGCTTTTGATTGCTAGGTCATCTACGTAGCACTCCACTGTTTTCCCGAGATGCTCGTGGAAGATTGCATGCATGGCGCGTTGATACGTAGCGCCTGCATTCTTTAGGCCAAAGGGCATGACGGTATAGCAGTATACTCCGAGTGGTGTCCTGAAGGACGTATGCTTCTCATCATCGGGGTACATCTTTATTTGATTATATCCCGAGAATCCATCCATGAATGTCATGCACTCATACCCGCAAGTATTATCTATCATAATATCAGTGATGGGTAATGCGAATTCGTCTTTGGGGCAAGCCTCATTTAGATCCCTAAAGTCTATACAGACTCGGATTTTTCTATTTTTCTTAGTCACGGGAACTATATTTGCGACCCAATCAGGGTGCTGTTCCTCGCGAATAAAGCCTGATGCGATCAACTTTTTTATTTCAGCTTCTATAGCTTCTATGATCTCTGGGCGGAATCTTTGTTGTTGCTGTTTTACTGGCTTAGCTTCTGGTCGGATCTTTAATTTGTGAACCCCACGCTTGGATCCAACCCTGGCATCTCCTCATAACTCCAAGCGAAAATATCAATGTATTCGCGGACGAGGGATATCAATTCTTTCCTTTCTTCCGAGGATAGGTTCTCACTTATAAATATGGGTTTAGGACTCTTTTCATCTCCCATATCGATTTGGATCACTTTATCTTCAGTTGGGGGATCCCGTTGTTCAAACTGAATCTCCCACTCCCTATTAAGATGCTTGTTCCAAGGGTTGTTGTTGGCAGTGAAAATTTCTAAGATAAAAGGATTTTCCACAACAGAACGCGGAGCCAATTCAGTAGCCCCGCGTTTGGTTATATTAACCTTGCGTTTGAACAAAACGAGGAGATGTTTAATAGCTCCGTGTTGATTCCGCAGTCTGGCTAGTATTAGCCTCACGTTTGAGTGAAACGCGGAGATGATCAATAGCTCCGCATTAGCTCCCCGTCTTGATTATTTAGTGCCACGTTTTGATGCGATTAAAGCTCCGCGTGAGTAGATAACCAGAATCTCAAATTGATTGAGATTATGATTTTGGGCTTATCTAAATACCCGAATCAAATCTAATCAGAATTCCATCAAAACTAAGATATTTGATTGAAATCCTTGATGAATGCGAGTTCTATTTAGATAGAAACTCTTGCATTAACCTGGGGCTATAAATACCTTCTTGGTGAAACCCTAGGGATCTTCTTTTCGGCAATTGTCTTCTTTTTGAATCCTTTGGCAATTCAAGTACGCGAGAGAGCCTTGAAGTCAGAGGTATTCTTCTTCTTCCTTTCGGTTTTTAGAGAATTCAAGTTACGCACAGAGCCTTGAGTTCGGGAAAGACCAAAGAAGATCGTCTACAATCGGCCGATATCTTCAAGAGAGAAGAGTTCGACGTTCGATCGTCCAAAGGAACTACTATAGATCCCATCGCCACTGATCCCACGTTTACTATTGTAAAAGAGAGAGATTGCAGTATAAAATCCTCTCGTTTGTTCTTTTTTTATCTTGTTCACTTTCATTGTAATTCAAGCTTATTCAATGGAAGGAAGTAAAGAAACTTTTGTAGCGAACAAACTGGCGACCACAGTGGGAGCCATCTCTTTCTCTGATGAAGAGATTGTGGCGCAATCGGACGTTGACTTGATCGGATCCGAAGTAGATATGCTGGTCGTTGAAATCGACCAGCAGAAGTACGAGGAGTTCCTCTCCTCCGGATCATGTGACTTGGATGAGACACGGCACTATCGTCACATGTACTCCAATGCCCGAGTGACGGGTAGAAAGGTATCCACCAAGAGACGGGGATCCTTGGAGACTGCGGCTATAGAGCCGGAGTTCACACAAGAAATCCTAGCCGAGGATGAGCTTCCGACTGCCGAAGAAGACCCGGGGACTGGACTGACCAGGACCTAACTCCGGAACAGGAAACGGAGAGCGAGGCGTAGAGCCCTCAAAGCCCGCCTTGGACGCGGAGCTAACACCAGAGGACGCGAGGCTATGGTCCCTCGCAAACTGGCTCGCGCTACCCGCGAGACCAATCTTTACCACGTTAAACGCGAAGATACAACTTGCCTTAAAAGCAAGGAAAAGCTAGCATATGATTTTCCACGCGAGGCTATTACTGAGCTTAGCGAGAGACGCGAAGCCAGTAAGGGTTGCGCTAGTCGTAGAATCCCGACACTCACGAGTTACGCGAGTATAAAAATTCTTCAAAGCCAGCGTGTGATTCTCCACGCGAGGCTATTGCTGAGCCTAGCGAGAGACGCGAAGCCAGCAAGATTTGCGCTAGTCGCAAAATACTTAACACTCGCGAGAGACGCGAGTATAAAAATTCTTTAAAGCCAGCGTGTGATTCTCCACGCGAGGCTGATACTGAGCCAAGCGAGAGACGCGAGGTCAGTACTGATTGCGAGAAATGCAAGACTTATGACACTCGCGAGAGACGCGAGTATAAAAATTCTTTGAAGCAGGCATGTGATATTCCACGCAAAGCTGATACTGAGCCAAGCGAGAAACGCGAGGCCAGTAATACTTGCAATAAACTCAAGACTTCTGATACCCGCGAGGAACGCGAGGATGATTGGCAAATAGTTGTCAGTCGTAAAAATCGTGCTAGGCGCGAAGTTATGATCTGCGTTAATCGCAGAGATAAGCCAGCGTGCAAGAACTTCCCTTCAAGCGGGGCTACTATTCCAGAAGCTAAATTTCTGAAGACACGCCAAGCCAGCGAGAAACGCGAGGCTAATGTGGCAAAACGCGAAGCTATTCTTCAGACTCGCGATATAAAACGCGAGCCTAATTCTAAGCCCCGTGAGGATCAATCCGACTGCATAACCAGGGCTGATCATTCAAAGAAGCTTCAGTGGGTCCCTAGACCAGTCCAAAAGTCAAACAGACTTCATGATTCCATGGTTAAAGATGCTGATCTCAGGGATTATCTCTCCAAGAAGAGAAGCATAGATCAACTTCAAAATGAACCTGCTTGTCACTGTCAGCAGCTCATGACGGCAGTGTCCGCTGTAATGGACAACTGTGGCTGCATCAAGAGCAGGATATCTGTGTTCGACCGATTAAACGAGTCAAACCAGAACCCTGCTAAGAAGACAAGAACCACTTCCCTGAAGCAATGGAAAGCTGTAACCTCCAACATGGTGGGAAAAGGAAAGAAAATTATAGAAACGGATGATGATTCGGAATCGAGCGATGAAGAACCTCCTCACGTCACTCGACTTAAATCAGGAGCCGTTCCGCCTCAAAACTACAAGAGGCTTGCGAAGGGTTCTTACGACGAGGACAACGATAACTCCGCTATAGCCTCGCCTCCATCCTCTACATCGTCTCGGCTACAAAAGTCAGCATCGCATATGGCAGATAAGTCTGACAATATCAATCAGAGATTTGAAACTCAAGAAAAGATGATTCGAGAGCAGCAAAAGATGATTGAAGATCTTAAGATGATGCTCTCAAAGTTTGTTGAGAGTAATGCTAGAAAGGGCAAGGAAACTCTGAATGAAGAAGAACAGGAAGAGAAAGCCCACTCAATGCATGAGGATGACGATAGATTTTCTTTCCATGACCCGCATGGGGAAAAGATAGAAAAGCTACAGAATCAACTCGAAGTTTTAATGCATAAGAAGGAGTTGAAAGATTCAGGGATCTCAAGACCGTATCCTCCTGAATGGGATACGATACCATACCCATGAAGTATAAGCCGCTCAAGTTAGAGCCATACGACGGGAAGGGATCGCCCAGTCAGCATATATATTACTTCCTGTCCCAAGCAGGACATTTAATGGGTAATGACCCCATCATGACCAAAGTGTTCGCAAGTACTTTGCGAGGGCCTGCCTTTACTTGGTTCATGCAGCTGCCCCCAGGTACTATTAATACCTGGTTAGATGTAGAGAAATTATTTCTCTCACGTTTCTTTGAGGATGACACCGAGATTACGGTTCATTCCCTCCTTGCAACTAGACAAGGAGAACAAGAAACGGTTAAAGATTTCATAGAAAGGTTCCAGGAAAAGTCCGTACATTGCAAACACGGAATGATCCAGGAAACTCTAGTCGAGACCTGTCGACACAATCTTAAGACCAGTGTGCTCCTCAAAATGGGGGCCGTAGAGTCTAAGACGTGGAGGGACCTGCTCAAACAAGAAGAGCAAGCTGAAGACTTGATTCGCCGAGTTGAAGAGTCCCGCGGGTCAAAAAGTGCTGGGGGTAGTAAGTCATATACCCAAAACAACAGCAATAAGAATAAAGGGAAAGCAGTGATGTCGTCAGAAGCTGCTCCTCAGAAAACTAGTCCTCCGCCAGAGCCGAAACCTCAAAGTCAGCGAGGATCAAGGCAAATTAGACCGCAACAAGAAAGGAATTACACTTTCAAGGCGGAACATACGTCTGTCCTCTTTCACCTGCTCCAAAATAAGGGAATGCTGAAACTTCCGGAGAACAGGAAGCCAGAAGACGCTGGCAAGACCAATGATCCTAATTACTGTCTTTATCACCGGAATGTTGGGCACCCAACTAGAGATTGTTACCTTCTTAAGAACAGAATCCAAGCACTAATAGAAGCTGGAGTTCTGACGCTTAAGGAAGAGCAGAAGAAGGTCACTGCCAATATGGCAACCATAGTGGTTGGAACCCACGAGTTCCCCGCAGGAGTGACCCCAATCCCAAAAGGTAAGATGGTCACGAAGAACCTCGATCTCCACATGAAAGCTCAAGAAGGACTTGTCCCCATAACAACCCAAAAGGGGGAAGTTATGTGGGTTCACCCTGATTTGCTGGAAGATGAACAATGAACTACTTCAAGAGGTTAAGAGAAGAAGCGGACTGTTAATGTCATTTCTGCAGATTTAAAGGAAGAATATACAGCTGTAGATACCAAAAAAAAAAAAAAAATTGAAAATTTCTAAGTGGGCACACCCGCGGGTTGCACTCGCGGGGGCGATCCCGGTTGTTTTCCGTTCTTTTCAGATTATTTGTTTCCTATTTTATTTCGCTAATATTCCGTGATCCGGTTTTTCAGGAATAATTGAGCCGGATTTGGAGTTTCTTCGGCCTATAAAACACAGGAATTTAACTGGAGATAAGACTTTTGGGAATTCTTTGACTTTGGGAGGATTTCGGTTGAGAAGCGGAGTAGAGCCATCTTTTCCCAGTCGGACGGTCAACGGAGGCATCAATGAGACTCCATCGCCACCCGAACCCACACATAAAAAAAGGGAATAAATTAATATTCCCGTTCTTGTTCCTCAGAATTTTTGTAATCTCAATTTCCTTGTAATCAATCAATTTTGCAATGGATTCAAAGATGCAATTTTTGGACAAACAAGAACTGGCGACCACAGTGGGAGCCCCTCTGTTTACCACAGAGAATCTGGTGGCGCAGTCCGACCGGGTGCCGATTGGCTCAATGGTTGAGACGCTGGTCATAGAAGTTGACCAGCAAAAATATGAGGAATTTCTTTCCTCCTCTGATTCGAAGCCTAGGCGTCATCGCCGGGTGACGATGAAAAAAGGTGAAGCGTCATCGCCCACCGGAAATCAAAAGGCGTCATCGCCTATGAAAATTTATGAGGCGTCATCGCCCGTTGAAACTTACGAGGCGTTATCGCCCGTTCCAAAGTCAAGCCAAAAGTCAAACCAGTCCCTGACCCGCTCCCAAAAGAGAAATTTGAGGCGTAAAACTCAACGAGCACGTCTCAATTATACAGCATAATTTGCAGAAAATTCCGGGACGGTAAAAAACCTCGGAAGCAACCCCACGGGTGCAAACCCGCGACTTGCAACCACGGGAGGCAACCCGCAGTTGCCGAACGCGGGTGGCAACCCGTGGCTGCCAAACGCGGGAGGCAACCCGCGGCTGCCGACCGCGGGTGGCAACCCGCGGCTGCCAACCGCGGGTGCCAACCCGCGATTGCCAACCGCGGGTGGCATCCCGCGGTTGCCAACCACGGGTGCCAACCCGCAGGTTGCACCCCGCAGGAGCAAACCCATGGGTATAAGCCCACAGTTGCAACCGCGGGTTGCATCCCGCAGATGTAATCGACGGGTTACGTTCAATGAACACAACCCTCATGTCTCTTTGAGCACGCCTATGATGAGCACGCAACATACACCAAGAATTTTAATCTCTCTATCAGAGGCGTGCGGAGTCCACGCAACTACTCAGACTAGTGTGCACTCCAGAAGAATCCGCAGAAGGGTTGGAGAACAATCTAATGCTGGAAAAGAGCTCAGTCCTGAAATATTACAAACTCTCCAGTATTATGAACCAAATTTGAGACGCAAAATGCGTCAAGATGCAAATAGAGAGAAGATACCTCAAGATTTGAGAGAATACCTCAATTGGAAGAAGAACTCTGCACAGAATACTCCTCAATGCCAATGCGAACAGTTAATCTCAACTGTTCTATCAAACTGCGAGTGCCATCCGAGACGGTCCATTTTTGAGCGGATCACCGAAGCTAAAAGAATACGTACGGTGAAAAAAGCGTACTCTGGAACCGATCTACCTGCTGCCTCATCAAATATGGTTAATAAAGGCAAAAAGGTGGTCGGAAACAACCTTTTGGATAAGGAAATTAGTCCAGGGTCAAAAAGAGTTTCTATCGAACCAGAAAGCGCGCTTCTAGAAGAAGTCTCTGAAAGGCTTGAGAGACAAGAAAAACGTCTCGAACAGCAAGAGGAGACCATAGAAGAAATGAAACAACTTTTACTTGAGTTGTTAGCCCAAACTAGAAAGAACCAATCCTCGTCGTCCGTTTCTGGTCGGCAGAAAGGAAAATAGCCTGTCCAGATAAATGAGGACAGCGAGGATGAGAATGAAGAAATTCCTCCTCATTCAAGAGAGGAAGAGGAAATGAAGGTTACCATCAACCCTCACGCAGAGAAAATAGAGAAGATGAAGAACCAACTACAAGCTCTTTTTCATCGCAAGAAGCTACAAGAGGTGGGGGTAGTACGTCCTTATCCCATAGAATGGGAGACCGTACCTTACCCTGCAAAATATAAACCGTTGAATCTTCAGTCATTCGACGGTAAAGGTTCGCCGCAACAGCACATCTTCTACTTCCTGTCGCAGACATGACACCTCATGGGGAATGATCCGACTATGACTAGGATATTTGCGAGCACTTTACGGGGGCCCGCATTTACCTGGTTCATGCAGCTATCCCAGGGAACAATTAAATCTTGGGCTGATGTAGAACGTGAGTTCCTAGCTCGATTCTTTGAAGATGATACAGAAGTCTCCATATTATCCTTGCTAGCGGCGAAGCAAGAAGAAGGCGAAACGGTCAAAACTTATGTTGAGCGATTCCGAGAGCTTTCTGTTCGATGCCCACATGGCATGACGCAGGACACGCTTGTGGAAACTTGCAGACACAACTTGTTGACCGATATCCTAGACAAGATGGGCTCGGTCGAATCCAAATCATGGAAAAATCTGCTTAAGCAAGGTGAACAGCCTGAAAAAATACTTCGACGCCTCGAAGAACAACAGTCTGCAACCGGAGACAGTACAAACGAATCTCCATTCCATTTTTCCCGTTCAAAAGGGAAAGACATAATGGCAATGGCGGTAGAAAGTACACCGAAGCAGAAACCATAGCCAACTATAAGCAACACAGCAAAGTCACCCAGGCTTCAAAAGCAGTATTCGTTCAAGAATAAACATACTACTACTATGTTCAATCTGCTCAGCAAGCGCAAGATGCTCAAGTTGCCGGAAAGCAAGAGGCCTGAAGAAATTGGGAAGACTAACGATCCGAATTACTGCCTATACCATCGGATTGTAGGTCACCCTACAAAGAATTATTTTATCTTAAAAGATAAAGTTCAAGCGTTGATTGACGCTGGAGCAGTTCAGCTCAAAGCTGAACAAAAAAGGAGTTAGAGCTAACTCCGACACATCTAATGTGTGTGGTCTAAAGGTACCACTTGGGCTCACAACAATTCCCAAAATGAGCTCGGGGCGGTTAATTTAGACCCCCATAATAATAATAAAAAAAAAGAAGTATAAAAAAAAGAAGTATATATATAAAAAAAGAAGTATGAATTACCCAACGCCGACAAGGCTACGGGAAGAGAATAAATTTCTCGCCAACCCCACCATACTGGAGGTAAAAAGTATGAATTGCCCAGAGCCGCTAAGGCTACGGGAAGAGAATAAATTTCTCGCCAATCCCATCATACGGGGGTAAAAGGTATGAATTACCCAACGCTGCTAAGGCTACGGGAAGAGAATAAATTTCTCGCCAACCCCACCATACTGGGGGTAAAAAGTATGAACTGCCCAACGTCGCTAAAGCTATGGGAAGAGAATAAATTTCTCGCCAACCCCACCATACTGGGGGTAAAAAGTATGAATTGCCCAACGCCGCTAAAGCTACGGGAAGGGAATAAATTTCTCGCCAACCCCACCATAATGGGGGTAAAAAGTATGAATCACCCAATGCCGTTAAGCTACGGGAAGAGAATAGATTTCTCGCCAACCCATTCATACTGGGGGTAAAAGTATGAATTGCCCAACGCCGCTAAGGTAAAGGGAAGAGGAAAAGTTTGGTATTTAAACCCAAACGAAACCCTCGACAACTCACTATGCTGAGGATAATAGTATGGCTAGCCCAACTCAAACGGTAGTTGGTAAAGGCAAAATCAAACCTGTTGATAGCTGGAGATTTGCTAAAAATCCCACGATAAATCTGTCACAACAGTATTCTTATCCGAATATAAGAATGCATCACTGCCCTAAGCTGCTAAGGCAAAGGAAAGAGGAAAAGTTTGGCATTTAAGCCCAAACGAAATTCTTGACAACTCACCATGCTGAGGGAAATAGCATGGCTAGCCCAACTCAAACGGTAGTTGGCAAAGGCTAATCAAATCCGTTGATAGCTGGGGGTTTGCTAAAATTCCTAATCAGATAAATCTCCTGTCACGTTAAAATTTTACCTCTGACAGCAAAACTTTTCTTGTCATTTTGCTCCAACAGAGCAAGCGACACTCCAAAATATTTGTCAAGTTAAAATCATAACTCTAACATCATAAAAAAAATTCAAATGAGATAAGATCCGATTAAATCCCTTGTCACGTTAAAAAAATCACCTCTGACAGAAAAGAAAATTCACACTTCATCAAGTCCAACATTACAACCTCTAATGAACGTGCTTTTGATATCGTTAAGTTAAAAATCACCTATGACGAAAATCATCTCCCTATCAAGTTAACAGTTACCTCTGATAGTCCGATTCCAAAGCTAAATACGTTAACCGTCACCTCTGTTTAGTCAGCTTGTCCCTATCACGACCAGATCCTCTGAATAGGTTAAGCTCCAAGACACGTTTAATGTCACCTCTGTCTTTTCCTGATTAGTCATACTAGATGTCACTGAACGGTTAGGATTAAAATAAGCACGTTAATATTATACCTCTGCTTGACCTAAAATAAGCATGTTAACATCATACATTTGCTTGTCCTCTAATGAGTACGTTAAAATCATACCTCTGCTTGTTATTGAATAAATGAATATATTAACAGTTATCTCTATCGACCAAATCTTTTAAAAGGTCTATAACCAAAATTAAAGAATCCAAAGTATTTCGAAATTCAGTACGGTTCAATACAGAACTTCGAAAACTTTGGAGGGGGTTATGTAGATACAAAAAAAAAAAAAAAAATGAAAATTGCTAAGTGGGCACACCCGTGGGTTGCATCCCCGGGTTGCAACCCGCGGGCCGCGGGATGCAACCCGCGGGTGCACCCGCGGGTTGCCACCCGCGGGAGCGATCCCGCTGGTTGCCACCCGCGGGAGCGATCCCGCAGGTGCCAACCCGCGGGTTGTTTTCCGTTCTTTTCAGATTATTTGTTTCATATTTTATTTCGCTAATATTCCATGATCCGGTTTTTCAGGAATAATTGAGCCGAATTTGGAGCTTCTTCGGCCTATAAAACACAGGAATTTAACTGGAGATAGGACTTTTGGGAATTCTTTGACTTTGGGAGGATTTCGGTTGAGAAGCGGAGTAGAGCCATCTTCTCCCAGTCGGACGGTCAACGGAAGTATCAACGAGACTCCATCGCCACCCGAACCCACACATAAAAAAGGGAATAAATTAATATTCCCGTTCTTGTTCCTCAGAATTTTTGTAATCTCAATTTCCTTGTAATCAATCAATTTTGCAATGGAATCAAAAATGCAATTTTCGGGCAAACAATAGTTTCGGGAGCCTTCACAGATTCTGAAGAAGAACCCGAAACTATGGCCACTCATCAAGATGAGGCAGGCCCTTCCGGTACTCGATCCGGGAAGACATATCTTAAGGATTACACTAGAGTAGATCCAAAAGACATCTATGCAGAACTCGCAAAGCTTGCGAAGCAGAAAGGACTTCGTTTCCAGAAGAATCCTATTCGAGAGGAAGGAGCCAGCGAGACTACCTTCAAGTTTGACATAATTGCTCAGTTGGCGAATATCCCAGCACGAGTAACGCTTTACGAATTGTTGAGATTATCAAAATCAACACGTGAAGCTCTAAGAGAGGCCTTGGCAGACTCTGAGTCATTCTTAGCTCATATAGTCGAGCCGGCCGACGAAGAACAGGACTCTTGCCCCTGCTGTCACCAAGTGAGGAGGCATGTTCCACAAATCATCTTCTCTCCAGAAGACATGCAGGTGAGGAATATAAAGCATAACAGGCCTTTATATTTCACCGGATATGTCGGATCCACAAAAGTGGACCGAATTCAGATTGATCCGGGTTCTGCACTAAGTGTCGTACCCAGAAGGTTGATGCAGCTGTTAGGAATCTCCCTCCATCGCCTGACACCAACCAACACAATGATATACGGGTTCAACGCCAATAATAGCCGTCCCCTCGGGAAAATCCGACTCCGATGTCAAATCGGGGATTTGAGGACAGAAGCTACATGCTACATCATCGATGCAGACACCTCCTACAACATTCTGTTGGGGCGGCCGTGGATCCATGCTCACATGATAGTCCCGTCGACCCTCCACCAATGCGTGAAATTTTGCGATGAGGAAGGAGAGGTCCGGACGCTAATTGCCGACAAGCAACCATTCAAAGGGTTGGAGAATCACTTCACGGATGCTGCACTGTATAAACCAGCCCATGAAGTTTCCAATGACGATCCTAGCAAACCTCCAAAGCCCGAGGACAGTGGCAACGAAGCCGACACTGAGTACGAGCTTCCTGGAGTAGATGATGGGGGTGATTACGAAATCAACCCTCACTTAGATTTTAGACTGAGTATTGATAATGATGTAAACGATGTAATAGAGAGTGAATGGGTTATTAATGAAAGTATAAGATTAGTCTATGAGCATGCTGTAGCTACTGAATCTGAACCCTCTTGTACTTCTACTGAACTGGATGGCCTATCCTAACTTGAAGTTCTGGTGGCATATCATTTGCCACTTAAGTCATCCCTCCTCTCTCAGTCTAAAATAGTTAGGGGAAAAGGTCACTACTTCGAAGTACCTTCCCGACAAAAGTCCCAAAAGCCGATCATGTTTGGCAGGGTAATTACGTCACCTCAGCAAAGGCAAAACAGTGAAAGTGATGAACAAACATCACCTCAATTTCACTTGTATGAGCAAAGGTTCCGACAGATGATGGAGAAAATAGGATATAATTTTACCCAGAAGCCGGGATTAAACTTTGAAAAAGGGCGACGGAATCTCATACCCTCGTTTAGACCGAGAGGAAAGAGCCCTGATTATTATCAAAAGACTCGCAGGGGGTTTGATTATGTATCTACTCCACCCTCATCACCATTGAAAGATGAAGAGAGTTCTTCGGCCAAAGAAGAAACATCTTCACCCGACCATGATTCGGATATAAGTACCGGTGCTTGGTTTCAATCTTTGACAGCCAATATGGTTTCAGCCGCGCCAGAAAGCGACGAGGAACCAATTGACGTTCAAGATGATGCTTGGGCTAGGCATATGGATACTCTCTGGGATGTCCGCTTTGAACAGTGTGACCCGCCCACAGAAGACAAATTAATACAAGTTAACATAGGAACGGAAGAAAATCCGAAACCCATCTTCATAAGCGACACACTAATTCTTTTAGAAAAGGAGGAACTTATATCTCTTATCAAAGAGTATATAGATATGTTCGCATGGAGTTATGAAGATATGCCTGGGCTTGACCCTCAAATTGCCACACACCAGTTAAATATTAAAGAAGACGCTAAGCCTGTCAAACAACAGCAAAGGCATTTTCGACCGGAACTGATGGAGGCGATAGTTGCTGAAGTCAACAAGCTTATACAATCCGGATTCATCCGCGAGGAGCAACACCCAGATTGGGTGGCTAACATAGTGCCAGTTCGCAAAAAGAATGGCAAAATCCGGATATGCATCGATTTTCGAGATCTGAACACTGCATGTCCCAAGGATGAATTTCCACTCCCCATCACCGATGTGATGATTGATAATACTTGCGGTTATGAGAGGATGTCCTTTATGGATGGCTTCTCAGGTTATAACCAAATTAAAATGCACCCGGAGTATGAAAAGCATACAGTTTTTAGAACGCCGCTGGGGGTATACTGTTATACGGTGATGCCATTCGGATTAAAGAACGCAGGTGCCACCTACCAACGCGCAATGAGTGTCATATTCAAAGAACACCTGCGCAAAACAGTGGAGTGCTATGTGGATGACTTAGTAGTCAAAAGAAAAGACAAACAAGATCATCTTTATGATTTAAGAGTGGTTTTCGATCTTATGCGGAAACATTATCTGAAGATGAATCCTACTAAGTCATTTATAGGGGTGTCCAGCGGGAAATTTCTTGGGTTCATAATAACTTCAAAAGGAATTTTTCTCGACCCTGAAAAGGTAAAAGCGATCAGCGAGATGCCACCTCCGCAATCTTAAAGAGTTGAGGGGGTTACAAGGAAAGCTCGCCTATATTCGACGCTTCATTTCCAACCTATCTGAACGATACCAGCCATTCTCAAAACTTATGAAAAAGGGAGTGTCTTTCATATGAGATGAGGCATGTCAGCAGGCATTTGATGACCTCAAGGAGTACCTTACTAAGCCTCCTATATTAATGGCACTAGCCCCTGGGCAGCCCTTCCTTATATATGTAAGGGCCATGGATAATGCTTTAGGAGCATTACTTGCTCAATATAATGAGCACGGCCATGAACATGCCCTCTACTATTTAAGCAGAACAATGATTGGGGCTGAACAGCGGTACACCCCGATTGAAAAGGAATGTTTAGCCCTAGTGTTTGCTGTTCAGAAAATGCGACACTAGCTTTCGGGGCAAACAATTCATGTCATATCACGGGTTAACCCCTTGAAGATTCTGATGACCAAACCGGGATCCTTAAATGGCCGATTGGCAAAATGAGCGCTCTTACTATCGCCCTATGACATACATTTTGTCTCTCAAAAGGCTATGAAGGGACAGGCAATCGCCGATTTTCTTGCAGACCATCCAATTTGGTCCAAATTAGAGCAGACATCAGAAGTCAACACAGTTACCAGAGAACAACCTTGGCAGATATTCTTTGATGGTGCCGCGAGACGATCTGCTGCTGGGTGGGGGTTGTGTTTATATCCCCACATAAACATATATTGCCTAACAGTTACTCATTAACAAAACCGTGCATGAATAATGTAGCGGAATACAACGCGCTCATTATCGGCTTAAAAATAGCTCTGCAGCTGGGGGTGAACCATCTAGAGGCATATGGAGACTCTAAGCTCATTGTCAATCAGATGACAGGTGAGTATGAAGTCAGACATGAAGCCCTCATCCCCTATCATCAGCTAGCTATTGAGCTAGCAGGATATTTTGAACAATTTTAAATATACCACATATCTCGAAATGAGAACGTCTATGTAGATGCTCTTGCCGCATTAGCCGCAACACTGGCAATCCCGCCAGGTGAAGCTAAAAGCATCACCATTGGTAGCAGAGAACTTCTCCACCCAGACGCGGTGTCTCAAGCCGAAGAGTTATGCCAGATAGGCTTAAAGTTAGAGCCCCGTGATTGGCGATTTCCGTTTGTAGATTATGCTTTACATGGGATGTTACCAGAAGATCCAAAGGAAGCCACCTCGATAAAGAGGAAGGCCCAGAGATTTTATTATGACCATAAACTTCAGATTTTGTATAGAAAGTCAAGAGACGGTCTACTGCTACGCTGCATATCAAAAGCAGAAGCAGAAGAAGTGCTGAGAGAAACGCATGATGGCGTATGTGGAACTCATCAGCCCGGTCCAAAACTCGGAGACCGTATAAAAAGGCTAGGGTACTACTGGCCGAATATGATCATGGAAGCAATGGCATACGCTAAACGATGCCATGCATGCCAGGTCACGCCAATTTTATTCATCAACCCCAAGAATACTTGCACAATACCGTCGCAAGTTGGCCATTTGAGGCATGGGGGATGGATATTGTGGGTCCTATAACTCCCCCGTCATCCAAAGGACACCGGTTTATTCTTGCAATAACCGATTATTTTTCAAAGTGGGCTGAAGCTGTGCCCATGAAAGAGGTGAAAACGACAGATGTGATCAAGTTTATCAAGCATCATGTCATTTACCGATTTGGCGTCCCTCGACGGAGCATTCATGATAATGGTCCGCAATTCATTAGTCAGGGATTCTCCAGATTCTGCAATAAGTTTAGAGTCAAAGATATCGCTTCTACACCATATAACCCTGCGGCTAATGGGTTAGCAGAAACTTTCAACAAGACGATCATCAAACTCCTTCGGAAGTTCATCTCTTCCAATAAACGAGATTGGGATGAAAAGTTGGGAGAATGTTTGTGGGCTTATCGCACCACCGTTCGCACCCCGACCAAAGCAACCCCGTTCTCTTTGGTTTATGGAAGTGAGGCTGTCTTGCCTCTTGAAATCCAGATACCATCATTAAGAGTGGCTTTAGCCACAAAGATGACGACAGAAGAGCGCCATCAGCAAAGATTGAAAGAACTAGAGGCGTTAGATGAAAAACGTCTCAGGGCTCAATAACAAATTGAGTTGTATCAAGTCTGAATATCTCAAACGTTCAATAAGAACGTCAAACCAAGGACCTTTAAGCAAGGGGACTTGGTTCTGCTATTAAAAGGCCAATGGTGCTAACCCACAAGACTAAGGGTAAGTTCGAACCCAAGTGGGAAGGACCGTTTATTGTGGAGACAGTATAGTCCAGTGGAGCCTATCGCTTAATGAATCAAGATGGCGACAGGATGATGATGCCGATCAATGGCAAATTTCTGAAGAAATACTATTCTTAATATCCCTGTAGATACGCATCTTCTTTTCTTAGGCATGCGCAGTTTGGCGCCTCTGACCTAAACCTGGTGTGTTTGGTTCTCAAGTTTGAACCACCTCAAGTCTTTTCTTTTAGGCATGCGTAGTTTGGCGCCTCTGACCTAAACCTGGTGTGCCAGTTCTCAAGTTTGAACAGCCGCCAATCTTTCTTTTAGGCATGCGCAGTTTGGTGCATCTAACCTAAACCTGGTGTGTTTGGTTCTCAAGTTTGAACCACCTCCAGTTTTTTCTTAGGTATGCGCAGTTTGGCACCTCTTACCTAAATCTGGTGTGTTTGGTTCTCAAGTTTGAACCACCTCCAGTCTTTTCTTAGGCATGCGCAGTTTGGCGCCTCTGACCTAAACCTGGTGTGCCAGTTCTCAAGTTTGAACAGCCGCTAATCTTTCTTTTAGGCATGTGCAGTTTGGCGCCTCTGACCTAAACCTGGTGTGCCTGGTTCTCAAGTTTGAACCGCCTCCAGTCTTCTTCCTAGGCATGCGCAATTGAGCGCCTCTGACCTAAACCTGGTGTGCCAGGTTCTCAAGTTTGTACCACCTCCAGTCTTTTCTTAGGCATGCGTAGTTTGGCGCCTCTGACCTAAACCTGGTGTGTTTGGTTCTCAAGTTTGAACCACCTCCAGTCTTTTCTTATTTTTTGACCTAAACCTGGTGTACCAGTTCTCAAGTTTGAACAGCCGCCAATCTTTCTTTTAGGCATGCGCAGTTTGGCGCTTCTGACCTAAACCTGGTGTGTTTGGTTCTCAAGTTTGAACCATCTCCAGTCTCTTCTTAGGCATGCGCAGTTTGGCGCCTCTGACCTAAACCTGGTGTGTTTGGTGTGCCCAATTCAAGTTACGCGAGAGAGCCTTGAACCGCCTCCTGTTTGGTTCTCAAGTTTGAACCACCACCAGTTTTTTCTTAGGCATGCGCAGTTTGGCGCCTCTGACCTAAAACCTGGTGTGCCAGTTCTCAAGTTTGAACAGGCGCCAATCTTTCTTTTAGGCATGCGCAGTTTAGCGCCTCTGACCTAAAAGATATGAATTGCCCAACGCCGACTAGGTAATGGGAAGAGAACCAGTTTCTCGCCAACCCATCATACTGGGGTAAAAGTATGAATTACCCAACACCAACTAGGCAATGGGAAGAGAACCACTTTCTCGCCAACCCATCATACTGGGGTAAAAGTATGAACTGCCCAATGCCGACTAGGCAATGGGAGGAGGAAAAGTTTGGCATTTAAGCCCAAACGAAATCCTCGACAACTCACCATGTTGAGGGGAATAACATGGCTAGCCCAACTCAAACGGTAGTTGGTAAAGGCTAATCAAATCTATTGATAGCTGGGGGTTTGCTAAAAATCCCATAAACCCTGTCATGTTAAATTCTTACCTCTGACAGTATGGTGCGGAAAATTGTGCATAAACAATGCAGAGGGATAAATCATTTTGACAACAAGTTATTTGTTGGGCAAGCAAATCTGTTTTGAAGCCGACAAATGAAAGAGTCAAAAAAAAAATCATCTTTATTAAAAGGGTGAAGATACAAGAAGAATTTCGAAGAACCATCAAAGGTTATCTCTCTCCCGTTTACGAAGTTCTTATTACAAGAAAAATGAAAGAATAGAATGAGGAAACTATGGGTCTCTCAGGAGTTTCAATTTATTTATCGTCTCGTCCAAATTTCGACGATGAGATGACTCCACAGTATGTTGAGCCTGTCTACGCAACTCATCGTCATTTATTGCAAGTTGCTGCTGACGAGACTCTTCAATGGCACGATTCCTGGCCGTCTCCTCCTGCTTGACCTGTTCCTGTTGGAGAAGCAATATTTCCCGCTTCTTAACAGACTCCCCTAATCGGAGTTCATTATCTATCAAAACACGAGGATAATCCGATGTCTTAGCTTTGCGTTCTTATGAAAAACTTGGACTTTTGGTGAGTGCAATTAGGCGCTTCCATCTAAGTTAAAATGATCCTTATCCGATCATTTGGGTTAGTAGTCTAAGTTACGCAGAAGAGCCTTAGACTATTTTACCAAAATTAGTGACCATCTGTTTGTTGAGCAAGCAAAATTATTGAAGCCAACAGATAGAGAGGAAAATAATTTGCCCTTTATTGATAAAAAAAAAATTTACAAAGAGGGAGTTATAGCTCTCCCAAAAGCTTCTACAAATTCATTGACTCATCAATAACCTAAAAGCTAGATTCTTCCGCGGGGTGTTGAAGTTCAATTCCAGGATTCAAATACAAGAGATCTCCTCTGCAAATGTCAATTAGGATCTGTCATTTGAAATGAAGCACGAGGGGAAAGGGAAGTGCTACAATGAAGTACAAGCTGAACTGCAAGTGCTGCATTGAAGCACAAGCTGAACTACAAGTGCTGCAATTCCTTACTTGAGCTTACGGCTCCTTCAAGAGTTTATCTCTCGGAGCCAGAGCTTGAAACCTGCAACTATGTTGTAAAGCATATGCTTCTGCCTTCCTTAGAGTTACTTTTGTTGATGAAGATCGATGGACCCGCATACACTCGTCTTCAGACTTACTGCAAAAGGAACAGAGTTTCTAAAAGTGTGAAAACGCGAAGCTAAACTAACTCCGCGTGCAGTTGAAGAAATAGCCTCGCGCTTTAAACGCAGAGGATGACGTGATAACTTCGCGTAAAGGAAGGATAGAGTTTCTCTCTGCTGTTTCCTTCTCTTTCATAGCCTCGGGACATGAAGCGACTTCTAATCAAAGATAGCCTCGCAATTCCTCGCGACTGCTAATCAAAGATAGCCTCACAATTCATTGCGACTGCTAATCAAAGATAGCCTCGCAGATTCATCGAGACTGCTAGTCAGATAAGCCCCGTGTTTCAAGCGCAGGGATGACGCGATAACTTCGCATAGAAAAAGAACAGAGTTCCTCTATGACTTCTCCTTCTCCTTTAAGCCTTACGGCCGGAGTACGGCGATCTCGCCGGAAAAGTAAATAATTGGCCGGATTAAACCAAGCCAAAACATCTCAAGATGGTTCTTAGAAGCCCAAAAGTTAAGGGTTTTACCTTCGAAAGACGCTGCATAGACTGGTTCGCCGTCGCATCTACTTTCACGGCCGCTGCCATTAACGCCGGCCAACGTGCATAAAGCCAAACTCCTCTGAAATGACATCCTAGTGATGAAAATCTATGGAGAGTTAAAGGAAAATCAATTGAAGATTGCTCGTTGACATTGCTCACTCGGTTGAAGGGGTTGAGAAGCTCTATTTAAATAGAATTTCCGTCGCTTGGTATTTGGCGCAGAAATTCAGAGTAATGAATGAAGCAATTACTCATTTCCCTGAAAAAAGTGAAGCTGATTAGCTCCGCGTAAGTGAGCAATAACACGAGATAGACTTGGTATTCTAACTCCGCGTTTCAGTTTAAAAGATCCAAAGTATTTCAAAATCTGCTAAAGTTCTAAGCCATTTTGAAAACTTTGGAGGGGGTTCTGTTGGCAGTGAAAATTTTTAAGATAAAAAGATTTTTCACAACAGAACGCGGAGCCAATTCAGTAGCCCCGCGTTTGGTTATATTAACCTTGCGTTTGAACAAAACGGGGAGATGTTTAATAGCTCCGCGTTGATTCCGCAGTCTGGCTAGTATTAGCCTCGCTTTTGAGTGAAACGCCGAGATGATCAATAGCTCCGCATTAGCTCCGCGTCTTGGTTATTTAGCGTCGCATTTTGATGCGATTAAAGCTCCGCGTGAGCAGATAACCAGAATCTCAAATTGATTGAGATTATGATTTTGGGCTTATCCAAATACCCGAATCAAATCTAATCAGAATTCCATCAAAACTAAGATATTTGATTGGAATCCTTGATGAATGCGAGTTCTATTTAGATAGAAACTCTTGCATTAACCTGGGGCTATAAATACCTTCCTGGTGAAACCCTAGGGATCTTCTTTTCGGCAGTTGTCTTCTTTTTGAATCCTTTGGCAATTCAAGTACGCAAGAGAGCCTTGAAGTCAAAGGTATTCTTCTTCTTCCTTTCGGTTCTTAGAGAATTCAAGTTACGCACAGAGCCTTGAGTTCGGGAAAGACCAAAGAAGATCGTCTACAATCGGCCGATATCTTCAAGAGAGAAGAGTTCGACTTTCGATCGTCCAAAGGAACTACTATAGATCCCATCGCCACTGATCCCACGTTTACTATTGTAAAAGAGAGAGATTGAAGTATAAAATCCTCTCGTTTGTTCTTTTTTTTATCTTGTTCACTTTCATTGTAATTCAAGCTTATTCAATGGAAGGAAGCAAAGAAACTTTTGCAGCGAACAGTCGTCTTTTGCTGGGGAGGTTTCTTCCAAATCTTCGTCTTCTTGGATCGCGGAAGTCATGTTCGCGGATACTTCGCGGAAAATCACACCTGTGCTGACATCTGAATCCCAGCATGATGATTCTGACGAATGATCGTTGTGTTTTTCCTCCGTCTTGTCGCTTGAGGAGGTCTCGGAAGTGGTGAAACATCCCAACCCTCTGCCGGTTTTATGGTAATAGTCTGGCGTCTTTCCTTTGAAGATAAAAGGCTGAAGGATTGTCCTCCTTCCTTTTCCGCAATTCAAATCCCTGCCTTCGGCCAGATTGTATCCCATTTTCTTCATTATTTCACGGGAATTTTCATCGTAATGGAAGAACTCGGGTTTTCCCTGTTCTTCCTCAGAATCTGAACATTTCTCTTTGTTCCTCTGACTTACTCTTCCAAACACTATGGCCTTTTGGGTTCCGCTTTTGTGAGGGATCTCAAAAATAGCCTGGTCAGCCCTTTCGACGTCATCACTTAATTCACATAAGGATGATCGGATAGGTGCTTGGAAGGCAGCCAGAGAATATATCTTATTCACACAGTCGCTTAATGCATCTGTGCTAGTGCTTGAGGGCTCAGAATCAACACCAGAGGAATAAGCAAATTCCAGATTTTCATTTATCACCCATTCACCATCAGAGTGAACGTCGTTATTTACATCAAGGCCTTCGAGACTTATCACAATGGGCTCACCATCCCAAATTACATCCTCGGATTCCGAGTCTTCGGATCCTGATTCTGTATCAGCCTCTTCGCCACTATCAGAGTTATCTTGAACGGTCCGATCTGTGACGCCAAACGCATCTTGATACAGCAACGCATTAGTAAAATAGTTTTCAACTCCTTTGAAGGGTTGTTTATCCACAATGAGTGTCTTCACGTTCGCGTCTTCGTCGACATACTTCATGCATTGGTATAACGTGGAGAGCACGATTAGATTGCCATAGATCCAGGGTCTCCCCAATAGCAGATTGTTTGACGTGTCTGTATCTATCACGTAACACGTGACTTCCGTTTTCAGGTCGCCGATTTGACACTTGAGCTTTATTTTACCCAGGGGTCTACTACCGTTAGCATTGAACCCGAAGATGGTAGTATTGGTTGCGGCCAATCTGTTCATCGGCACTCCGAGATATCGTAGCATCCTCCGCGGCATGATGCTCAAAGCCGAGCCTGGATCAACTTGAATACGATCAACCTTCGTAGATCCTATGTATCATTTGTAATACAAAGGGCGATGATGCTTATTACTTCTCACTTGCATATCTTCTGGAGAGAAGGTGACGCAGGGGATGTTTTTACCCGAGATCTGGTGACATGTCGTGCAAAGAGACTCTCTTTCTTCGATCGTCTCTGGTATTTGCGCCAAGAATACTTCTGAATCTTGCAGAGCCTCTCTTAAAGCTTCCCTAGTAGATTTGGGGAGTTTCAGGAGCTCGTACAAGGTTATCCTCGCAGGGATATTGGCTAACTGTGTTAGGATGTCGAACTGGAATGACTTTTGCGAGTCGTCCACAAGTTCTTTTCTCTTTCTCTTTAGAGCTCTGTCAAACTTCAGCTCCTTTTGCTTGACTTTCTCTGGAGATGGTTGAGCATTTGTTGCTTGGCCGTAATTCTTTAAGTAATTTTTTTCCGAACGGGTCCCCGAAGAGGGAGGGTCCACATCGGCAACCAAAGTATTTTCGATTTCTCTTTCCGAATCGGTCAGAGCAGGGGTGATCTCCTTGTCTTCGGGAATTACGGAAACGACATTAGAGGTGAAGACCCTCTCTCTTCGCTTCTTCCCAGACGAATTGGAACTCCATTGTTTATCGTTTAAGAGATCAGGATGTACCCATAGTATCTCCCCCCTATCGGTTTCAAAGGGAAATAGTCCTTTCTTTTGTTGTTGGTGTGGATCAAAATTTACGACTTGCATCGTGCCTTTATGGATAGGCTGCATGCCATCTTGAACCGTTGACTCTATCCAGTTGGGCGCTTTGCCGAACTTGACAGTCACCATATTCGCAGTCACTTTCTTCTGGTGTTCTTGAAGCTTGATGACATTAGCGTCCACTAAGGCTTGAATTTTGTCTTTAAGGATGTAGCAGTTTTGGGTGGGGTGGTTAATGATCCTATGGTAGACACAGTAGTTAGGATCATTAATTTTTCCAGCTTCCTCTGAACGTTTAGACTCTGGCAACTTCAGCATCTTCTTACTCATGAGGAGATTGAAGATAGTCTTCGTGTGCTCATCCTTAAATGAGTATTGCTTTTGCAGCACTCGTGCCTGAGGATGAAGTTTCGAGGGAGTCTTCGTGGGTTGTGGCGCATCAATGACCATTGTTTCTTTTTC
The DNA here is from genome assembly GCA_036321105.1 of Dracaena cambodiana. Taxonomy (NCBI): domain Eukaryota; kingdom Viridiplantae; phylum Streptophyta; class Magnoliopsida; order Asparagales; family Asparagaceae; genus Dracaena; species Dracaena cambodiana. The sequence goes on from JAYEPQ010000012.1 coordinate 15,411,503, forward strand.
CTTATACCCTCAGGGTCGGGACTTATAACTGTTGTCACCACCTCGCTTCAGTTTCTCCTCGCCTCCTTCTTCTTCAAGCCTTTGTGCGATTTTTTTAGCTTCTTCAGCTTGTAGGGCGAGATTCTTCCAAGTTGAGGACTTCACTGCTCCCATTCTGGCTAGAACCTTGGTCGATAAATTATGTCGACAGGTTTCTACTAGAGTCTTTTCTGGAATCCCATGCGGACATCTGAGAGAATCATTCTGGAATCTTTTGATGAAGTCCCGGGCTGACTCTCCTTTCTTTTGTTTAGCGGCTAGGAGCGCTGGCATTGATACCTACATATCGTCTTTATAGAATCGAGTGAGAAAGGCTTTCTCCATGCTGCTCCAGGAATTGATGGTTCCCGGTTCTAATCTCCGGAACCATTCAAAAGCTAGCCCGGTTAAGGTACTAACGAACACTCTTGTAATAATATGGTCGTTTCAGAATAAATGCCCTATCTGCAACTTAAAATAGTAGAGGTGTTGGTTTAGCGATCCTCTACCATCGAAAGATTTGAGTTTCAATGGTTTGTAGCTTTCTGGGAACGGTACCGTTTCCCACTCCATGGGATACGGCCTTACCACCCCCAGTTCTTATAGGTCGCCCTTATGCATAAGGGCGTTCAGTTGATTCTGGAAGCTTTCCATCCAGACAGCATTTGTGTTTGCCTCCTGATGCATGGAGCGGTTGTCATCATCTTTATGATGTTCTTCCTCTTCTCGGTTGTTATGAGGACCATGACCCTCTTCTTCGGTCTTCTTCGGTTTAGCTCTTTCCAACTCCATCAGGACGTGTAGCATATCTTTAAACTCGCTGATGGCGTTCTGCTGTTGCTGGATATGCCTATCTTGCTCCTCCATTCTCCGCATGAACTCTTCTGGGACATTGTTCTGCGTCATATATGCAGAGACGGAGTCTTCTAAGAATGAATCAGACGTCTGTGATTCAGCCATAACAGACTTGGCTACATCTTCTTCATCAGATGAGACCTCTGCCATCTGTCTATAATTCATAGGGATCGCCACCCCACTTTTGAGTCGAGTGTGCCGAAAAACTCCTCGCTCTTCGTTGGATGGATCTTACGAACTCAAAGAGAGCTCTGGGTCAGAGGCTTCTTCTTCGGAGATTTTCTTCGCCTTCTTTTTCTTCTTCTTTTCTCCAACGCTTATCATGTTGGAAGTCATCGCGGGATATTCCGGCTCAGGAAACTCGAGTCCGCGTCGCCTCCTTTTTGGTGATGTTGACAGAGGTGACAAACGACAGAACATCGAGGATCAGGCATGAGTTAAACAATGGCAGTGAGACAGTACTGCATTGATCAGTCGTTCATAGCAGCATTGAGATATATGGGATTCTTCTTTTTTTCTGTTCAGAAGTTCCCTAAGATCTCTTGCACTGGAGTCCCTTGTGATGGGCTCATTTGTGAGATATGACTTCGGGGACAACGGAGTTTTAGCTTCGCGGGTAGGCACACGCCTCTTGCGAATTTGAGGTTCGCGATCTTCTTCCAATTTTCCCCTTGGGATGCGAATGTATGCTCCGCGTCGATCACAGACCTCTTTGATGGGTTCACTCCACTTCTTGTGGGAAACGTGAATGAATCTTTCTGCATCTTGATCAATCTCGTCCTTAGGCTTCCATATTCAGATTGTAGGTTTCTGCCGAGACGAGTTGGCAGTTTCCTTTTGTTGTGCGTTCCCGTGAAGGGCACGAGTTCTGCTTCTTCTCAGGTTTCTCCTCATTGTGCGAGTGAGAGGCACCTCTTTCTCCGCATGACAGCTTTGCGGAGCGGATGGAAGTCTCTTCCCCTTGTTGAAGCGGGGACTTTGGTCCACTTTGCTTGAGAGATCAAGAGTTTTTGCCGAAACTGGCAGAGAGCTCGTCGTTAGGGAAGATGATTTCGGACTAACTTGATCCGTTGACTCCCTTAACGGGACTATTGCCTTTTCCTTGGGAGTTGATCCCTTGGAGATTTTATGGTATCCCCTTAGGGAAGTAGGGCTCCTGGAGCCTGAAGAAAGAAATTCTTCATACCTTTGCTGGTCGACGGAAATGGTGGGCGAGTCGACCATACTGCCAACTGGAATGTTGTCGGATTGAGCCACCACCAAGTCACCGGAGGTGAAGGTACTCCCCAGCAGAGTCGCCAATTTTCTGTTCGCCATGAAAATCGGATTTCTCTTTACTGACAATCTTTCAATAAAGGATTACAATCTAACGGTTTTCCGTTTACAGAAGATGAGGAAGATGGACTTCCTCTTTGTTTAGGGTTGGATTTCTAGGTAGCTATGGAGGACGATCCTGCTCTTTGTTGACACTCCGTACAACTTCTCTCAGTTGGCTAAAGGAGAAGAAAAAAGGGGCTTTTTACTCTTGATTACAAGGGGGTAATTTCTGGGAGAAGACGTCTCTGTCTCTTTTTTTTTGTCTGTCTTTCGCTCCCCGCCATTTATAGGGGATTTAGAGAACGTCCCGCCATATTTGCTCATCCGTTAGCTCCCACTACTCGAGAAGTGCCGCCATATTCGTCAGGCAGTTGCTCCCACGATCAAAGTGACTTCGCTGCATTCGTTTGGCAGTTAGTCCCACGATCCGAGATGGCAATTCTTCTGTTCGGGTCGGGTGACTTTGTATTAAACCCCTACCCGAAAGTTATGGGTAGTGTCGCGAATCTCAGCTTTAGATTCGCGAACCTATTCCATCGCCCGGATCGCGGACCTCATTTTCTTAGATTCGCGGACCTTAGTTTCTTAGGTTCGATGATCAGATGAGTTGCAGGCTTCTGTCTCTGAATTCGTGGATCTGCTTTGCTTTTCCGGAATTTTTCGCCGACAACAGGGTGGTTTTGGCATACTGAATTTGGAAATGTTCAATGAAGCGCTACTCATTAAATGGTGGTGGAAACTTTTAACTCGTCCTAATGGAACGTTGCAAAGCTTACTTCTCAACAAATATGGCTCAAGGAAGGGCACGTGGAGTATCAGAATGAGAAATAAAACTCAAGCTTCAGCTTTCTGGAAAGGGAAAAGTTTTCTGTCCAGCATTTCGTTTACATTGGGAGATGGACAGAATATTTCATTTTGGAATGACAGATGGGTCACCAAAATTCCGTTGAGCATCCTTTACCCAATTTGCTATGATGCGGCCATAGATAAAGAGTCTACGGTGGCAGATTACTGGAGACGCAATTCCTGGTGTTCTAGAAACAATAGATTCTGCTCTTCAGTAGCCATTGAAGAAGATAGAGAAATCAAGGGCCTTCTGAGAAATAGCTCTCTAATGAGGGGTAAGGAAAACATACCAATTTGGAGATGGGAGAAAGGGGGCAATTTCTCTGTGTCATCTGCATACGCTCATCTGATAGATGGCGGGTGCAAAATGTCTTACACGAAATGGATTTGGAATGTGAATTACCCCTTGAAGGTTAGGATCCTCATGTGGTTGATTCAAAAAGATGCGGTACTCACTTGGCCTAAACTTCAAAGGTGAGGGTGGTCCGGTCCAAATATATGCGTCTTATGCCGAAAGGCAGGTGAAAGTACAATACACTTGTTCCTAGACTGCGAATTCACCAAGAAAATTTGGAAAGAGTATGAGCGACGTTTTGATTTGAGATTCTCTTATAGGAGAGTCGATAGCATATGGAAGAGAGCAAACATCAATGGACCAATCTCTAAAAATAAATCAATTCTAGTTGCTTCAATCTGCTGGAATGTGTGGCGTGAGAGAAATAATCGAATATTTAATAACATCACGCACACAATTTATTTTTGTCTTGGATGTATTTGTTTTGATGCATTCTTTTGGTCAGGCTACTTACCAGGGGAGGTTGACAATTTAAAGGAAGAAGCTACTTACCAGAGGAAGTGGACAACACAACCTGTGGTCCCAGCAACCAAGAGCGACGATAAAGATCCACGCATTGGGAAGGAGTAGGGATTTGGTCTAAATTATGTTGTTATCTAGTCTACTGTTTTTTTGTTGTAATATGAACTACTGGATGTCTTGAAAACTTTTGTAATGGCTTTTATGTTCTGTTAAGACTTCGTTAATGGAACGCGGGGGAAAATACCCACCGTCTTGCTTAAAAAAAAAAACGATGGTGCATGTTTCCTGTAGTAGGACTACCTATTTATAAGACTTTGGCCGCCTGCACTGTGTTGCATGCTAAGAGCTGGCCGGCCAAAAAAATACTGTAGGGCACAAAGTTAGGTTGAGATCCTTTCAAACATAAAAGCTTAGACTGACTGATAAAAAACCAATTTCTATAAAATTATGCCATGCATGAACCATCATTATTTTTTTTTTCCCTTTTCTGGCCCCTATCCTTACAAATGAAGGAATTATTATCGAAGTTTCATATTTGACTAGGTTTCATGATACATCACATTCTTAAAAAATAACTTTGGAATTTTGGATGGTAGTTCAAATAATATGTTAGACTAGGCAATCGCTTGGATTTCATGACTTCAAATTTGTGTTGAATTGTACTTCATGGTAACGTATGATAAAGCGATTTGTGTGGCCTTCATCTCCAAATTACACACACATGTATATACACATACATATGTGTCGAATTGTACTTCGTGGTAACGTATGTTAAAGCCACTTGTGCGGCCTTCATCTCCAAATTACACATCCACACAGACAAAGACTCAGTCACTACAAGTATTAAATAGAAAAGTAAATTATAATCTCAAAAAGAAGTGAAACTCCTTAAAAGAGAGAATAGGTATATTCTATTCAAATTTGATAAAGAAGATAAGGGAAGTTTTAATACCGAACAGATATTTAATAAAACTAGTAGATAGTTGTACAGACCTGAATTGTGTAAGGAAAAGAAATTATTCTTTTTACTTATTTCGAGAAAGCCATCCAAATCCTTAGTGGCGCTAGTGATAACAAATTAGAGGTAAACTACAAGTTACGTAATGCTCACATCTATAATGAAGATGTTTGCATACCAATGCATTATTCGTATTAGTTAAAATAATTATCCCAACATGTTATTCTAAAAACGTCATTCCTGCACAATATTATGCCTTTGACTACTGTTAACTCACAAGGTATTTATGCTATTTATAATAGTAAGCCTATAAATTTGAGTTTATAACTAATCCCCTTACAAAAGTTTTAAATGAAGTAAAAGATATTTTACTTAAAGAAAAGCAAATAAGCTTTCGCAAAGAGTAAATTTCCTATGCTCAAGTTGAGAACAATTAAAAACGTCCAAAACGAAAAAGTTAATAACACAAATAGAAAAAAGATTTAAATCAATAATATGCAAGGATGTTCCAAATGCTTTTTGGGATAGAAAATAGCATTTTGACACACTTCCATATGAAGAAAATTTAATGGAAATAATATTCCTACGAGTGCAAGACCTTGTCAAATGGATTAGGAGTATCTTGATTTATGTAAAAAGGAAATAGTTTCTTTATTAAAAAGAAATTAATAAGAATGTCCTATTATCCTTGGAGTTGAATTGCATTTTATGTAAATAATGCACCGAAAAGGAAGGGGAAGTTCCTCATCTTGTAATTAATTATAACACAAGGTACTTAATTGGATTAGATATCCAATCTCTAATGAAAGAGATCTATTAAACCGTATTTATAAAGAAAAAGTGTTTTCAAAATTTAATCTTATACCTAGATATTGGCATATACAAATTGATGAGAAAGACCCATATAAGTCACTGTTCCTTTTGGTCATTACGAGTGAAATGTTATGCCATTCAGTTTAAAAATGTCCCTTCTGAATATTAGAATATTACGAATGACATTTCAATCCTTGTACTAAATTCATTCTATCATATGCAGATGTCATTCTGATTTTTTTCTCATTCCATTAATCATTATCTTAAGCATCCTGCTCTAAATATTGGGTAAGTGATAGCCGTCCCAAAGATGAAGTTATTTCGAATGGAAATTCGTTTCTTGGTCATACTATCAACCAGGAAATAATAGTTCCAATTAATATAAGTCTTGAATTTGCCTCCAAATTTCTTGATATAATCACAGATACGAAACAATTACAATGGTTTCTTAGTGCTCTTAATTATGTAGTAGATTATTATCATAATCTAGCTACAAACTTTGCTATTCTCTATATGAGATTGAAGAAGAATCCTTCTCTATGGACAAATGAGAATATTTTAGCTGTTAGAAAATTAAGGCAAATGCTAAGTATTTATTTTGCATTTATTTAGCTAACCCCAGCTGGTTTAAAATAGTAGAAAGAGATGCTTCTAAAATTGGTTATGGGGAAATTCTTAAACAAATTAACTCATAATCTAATAAAGAAGTATTTAGTTCGTTTTACCTTTGGAAAATGGAATGATACTTAATTTAACTGTTCTACAATTAAAAAGGAAATATTTTCTATTATTAAATATCTTCATAAATTTCAGGATGATATTCCGAATCAAAAGTTTCTTTTAAGAATTGATTATAGTTATGCAAAAAGTATTATTGAAAAAATATTAAAAATCTAACATCTATACAAATATTTGGTAGGTGGCATAGCAAAACTTCCATTTACAATTTTACTTTTGAATATAGTCGAGATGATAATAATTCTTTACTTGATTTTCTAACTTGTAAATTTTTTCAGGGTCATGATGAGAAAGGGCAATCCCTCTGAAGGGGGAGGAAACAGAGGAAGGAGTAATACTCCGAATTCCAATACTTGGAGAACCATTCGGAAGGGAACTAATATTTTTTTCTCATCCAATTCATACAAGGCTCTATCAGATAAAGATGTTTTACAAATGTAGCATCAGTTGCAAGAAGTTTAAAAGTAGCCAGCAATACTGTGGCTAGCTTTTCATGGCAAAAACCATTCAGTCAAGTTGCACAATAAGAATTTACTAAAGAAATATCAGACTTTATAGTCTACATCGAAAAGGAGGAAATATCCAAACTCAATGAGAGAAATTGAGGCAGAAATATCTATATGATCTCTTCTATCCTACCCTAATTCATTAGTCAAGGTCTTTAATGCAAAATTTGCTAACCCGTAGGGAGGTTACTATAGAACATTTCTATCCAAATTCTAATTTAAGCCATCTCCTTACTTTTAGTAAGTGCATACTAAAATCTATTAGTTCTCCAAAAATTTGAGAATTCAATACCCACAGGGCGGCAAACATAAGGGTTGTCAAAGAAACTCATAGCTTCAGTTATCAGGAATATATATCAACATTTTATAGTGCCTTCTTACTCGATAATCCCAGATCAAAATATACATAGCTAATATAGCTATGTCCAATAGCTTTTTTATAAGGGCCTACCATTCTGGTTCTAAGACTAGTGGCAAAAATACGGTGCCGTTTAAAAGTACTATCTGAAACAATATTGGAATTATATGATACTGGGGCGGATATGCATCCTAGCATTCAAAATATGAATGAGCATGATTTTTTTGAAGGACTATGTCCTATGTATTTCTTCACTGAAGTAGAGATTTCATGGATTTGGAAAGGAATGAGAGTGCTTTATATTAATAAAATGAGTGTTTAATTAATTTCCTCTTTGGCCATGTGAAGCCATGCAAGTTACTAAGCAAATATGTACTTTTTTTTTTTTGGGAAAATTGTTAAAAAAAATCTGGAAGTTGAGAAAACTGACCTAAAACTATAAGCTCTCTGTCGTAGTATATAAATATATTTTGTGAATTTATATTTATATTTTAATTTGTGAATTTATATTTATATTTTAACTTTTATATAGCTTTTTTATGTTTACTATATAGTAATTATCTGTTGAATATTGCAAAAATTATATTTACAAAGCCCTAAAAAGATCCTGACCAAATTTAGTATCAGAGTCATATTGAAAGGGTGAATATATCTCTACCGACTTAGTCATGTATTATTAATGCTTTAAAAAATTAAATTTTAGATATGTTTTTCTACTTTTTGCCTAATCTGACATTAGGTAATTTGTGAATCAGTGTCGTGTAGAGTCTTAAGCCTGCTTGAGCCAAAACAATGGCGCTGTAGGGTATTTACTCGTAAATCATTGACAGACATGCAAGTTAACCTTTATGGGCTTAGTTTTTTTTATGGTACTAATTCTATTTGATTAAGTCTGCAGGTTATTAACATGGTCATCATCTTAAAAAAATCACTTGTAATACGAGAAAAATGTTTTAAAATGCTCATTGACTGACTTTCTGTCGGAACTTTTTTTTGAAATAAAACGGCGGGTGGAAGCCCACCGTGTTCCATTAGCAAGGGAATAACAGAACCATACAAAAGTAAACTAGTTCGATCACTTCAAATGAGTGATTCATAATACATTACTTCCACGAAATAAAATAGAAAAGATACATAAGTGTAACACCAGATCCAGAGTACAACACTTCTTATAGAGTGGCTGTTTTGTAAGGTGAGGGGTGCCAATCAAGTTTGGTCAGGTGAATCAAGATCATCTGCCGAGGATCCCTCTGATATATGTATGCGCTCTTCGTCGGAAGGTATGCTTGCTTCTGACGAGCGGAATCAAGTTCTACTCGTATTAAGTGTAACACCAGATTCACCTTCTGACAAGGTGAATCAAGTTCCGACTTTCTATCGGAACTTGAAGGATTAAATAATTAGTCTGTACCAGATGTACCAAATAGAAACATTTACAAGATTGGATTTTTTTTTTTTTATTCGATCTACCAAATAGAGACATCTACATAAACAGATACACACACGCGCTAATGCAGGCTCTCAAGGGTTAAAATCACTCGTGTCTGACACTAGACAAATCCATAACCACTAGTTTCCCAAGTAAATGAGAAAAGTTATCTAGCCAAACCACTTTTGAACCTTGATCAACATCCTCACCTTTTATGTAATAAGGACTCATATTCCCTTTCCTCCAAGTATGATGGATACAGAGTTGGGAGAAATAGTCACCAATTAACTGTATATCCTAGAGTAGGGAATAATAATCACTACCAATATTTTGGGAAGCCATGAGAACTCACTGCACAACATCCTCCCAACAAAATTCGCTGACCAGGAAGCACATTCAAAGCCCAAATAAGAGCCTCCCACGTGTCCTTGACCTCGGTTCAGGCATAGAAAGGGTACCTCTAGGGACAAACATAGCATAGATTAATACACAATATATATCATTCCTAGCTTCAAAGCATGCACCAGCTTTCCAATTATGAACCAAGCAATTAAAATTTAGTTTAAACCATCCCTTAAGTGGGAGATCCCACGTTATCTATCTCGGTAGCTGAGATTGGATAACACACCATCTAAGCCCCAATAGCTCCAAATTCCACCACAGACTGTAGAATAATAAGTTCAGCTTTGGTTAGCCATATTTTCTTAACTACCGCAAATAACCTTGCTAGAAACCTCTACCGACAATAATACTTCATGTGCAAAGTGAAGAACATTTCTTCTCTTCCAAATCTCCCAGTTAATATACGTAGCACAGATTACAGAAACTTCTTCAATATGGGATAACTAATAAACCTGAGAACTCCAGAAGCCAATTATCTCATGCCTCCCAACTAAGAGAACGTTGTAATAAAATACTATCCTCCGACCAAACCTCCAAAGAACTCCGTCAGACAAGGTTAAGGTGCTCCAAGGATTCTACATGCAAATTGCACTGAGGTCAATTAGGCAGCTAGCCATATTACGACTGTCCAGGAAGAGACAAGTAGGAACAAAACCAAATGTGATTTTTTACATCCAAATTCGCACATGTGGCACCACAATCGTCCTCTAAACCCACTATCAATATTTAAAATAGCGATAACGGTAACGTAACATTTTACCTCTGTTAGATTATATCACATATAGCGTAACACATAACGTAAGCTATACAATTTTCTATTTATTTAACAAAAATAAATATAAAAACTCAGTAAGATAATTTTTATAAATTAAAATAAATTAAAAAAATTCTAAAAAAAAAGGATATAAAAATTTATAACATAGAGTCCATTCTAATTTTCTAAAAAGTTTCTTAATAATTTTTATATTTATATTCATAAATTATATTAAGTTCTCAAACTTAATTTCAGTCATCACCTAAATAAGAAAATAAAATTCTAAAATTTTAATTTCAATTTCACTTATTCTCTTATTGTAATTTATATTTTATAATACTCTTCATTTCAATTCAACTGAGAATTCAATAAAATTAATAACTAAGAAATTTCAGTAACTGGATAAGAATTACAAGAAGCAAATAAGAAAGGAATCGCAAATTAGTAAGTTAGAAATTTCACAAGTAATCAAATGAGCAAAGACAAGTAAGCAAGTAAGATAACTGTGATATTTTGTTAACAATCAAAATAAATAATCAATAACAATCTAAAATTTAAAAAAATAACCGTAAGTAACGTACCATATTAATTTAACGTAATGTAATATAAAATAACATAAAAGATGCACCGTTATGGTGCACTAGATTATATTCTATTGTTAAATAATGTTGGGATTCTGTTAGGTATAACGCAATATAATGAGTTTCATAACGCGTTATTTTCACTATTGCGCACTGCATATTAGCACGACTATCATTCCAGCTCAGATGCCTATAAGTAGTAGTAGTCGTGACCTCTGTTAAGGGGATGTCATGCCAAAGCACTGTATCCCTGCAAGCCCATCGAGTATCAACACGGTACAAATGACACCCAACAAGTTATATATGTTTACTCAATTATTTCTTAGATTTTTAATTTCTTTTTAAGAGATATTACCTTTTTATTCTTTTAAAAGCTAAATGTCACATTTTACTTTTAAAGGAAAAGCTAAATATTACAACTTATTATATTTGAATAGAGGAAGAGGCTAGCGTTGCTCTTGGTGATGTGTAAGATCTGCGGTTATATTTCGGATGCACTAGGTAGGCTCGAGCTTACTCTAAAGAAAAGAAAAAAAAAAGAAAAAGAAAAAAAAAAAAAATCAATACATGCCATCTATATATGTAATTATCTGAACTCTTAGATTCAAATAAATAAATAAATAAATAAATAAATAAACTTCCACTTAATCAAATAGTATCTTTAATTTTATCCTCTATATTCATTGAATTCAATCTCATTGTAAAAGATTATTTTAATTATCTATATATCTTCCTTTCAAGGGAACGGTAAGTTGTGTAGGATAGCATGATCGATTTACGGCATAAATGTATTAAAAGAATGATCGATGTGCTGTCGCCAGGAGATCTCTTTTTTTTTTTTTTTTTTTTTTTTTTTTTTTTTTTTTTTTGCCTTGGTCTTGGTTCTTAAGCCGATATACCACTTCTTGAAGCAAGATCAAGTTCTCTTCCGTCTCCTATCTAATTCGGAAACGATCGAGCATCACTTTCTGATGGAAGGAAATCTGTTTAAACTCTATCGAAAGGTGCATGGGGAAAAATTAAGTTGAATAATAAATTATGAATATCAATATAGTCCTAAAGGCTTGAAGAAGTCAGGGACAAAGAATACGCGTACTATGGAGAACAAATCAGTAATGAACTGAAACCCCATAAGCTCCAAATAATGACCTAGTCTTGCATAACTTTAAGTCCCATTCTATTATTTCTTCTTTTTCATCATTCATTTATATGTCTAATAGCACGGATGATGCCAATGAGTTTTAGCTCAAGTGACATTATCCCTCTCCAATTTGCGAAAGGTTCCGAGTTCGATTTCCGATGGGAATTTAATTTAGATAATGTTGCTAAAAAATATGTGTGTGTGAGTTTAACTAGGAAAAAAAAAAATAGCATGGATGATAACTTAATTTGGGGGAACAAGGAGCACACAATTGTCATCACGAGTTGAGGACAAAGATACGCCAACAATCAATAAAGACTAAATCAACTATAAAGGGAAACCATTGTAATCTCTGACCTAGTCTTGCATATCTTGCATGAGTTTTAATTCCCGTTCTACTATTTATTCTCTTTTCATGAAAGCTTAATCATGTACGTTCTGTAGAAAAACAACAGAAATAGAAGAAGATTTTTTTTTTTAGAAGAGGGCTTAAAACTTTCTCTTAATTATTTCATCTATATATAGAGTACAAAAACTCACGCCTCTAACCGTATAAAGCGGATCACTAATTCAAATAACAAACTGAACTAATCTTCTTATCTTAACTAATTCAAAAACAAACTGAACTAATCTTCTTATCTAGCAAACTAAACTAATCTTCTTATCTTGACTAATTCAAAACCAAACTGAACTAATCTTCTTATCTAAAAACGCTGAGACAATGCAACAAGATTATCCAACGATCACTCCCTAATCTTGTTGCACTTTCTTGACTTCAATCCACCCAATCTTTTTGCACATCTCCAGGAACTTGATGCTCCCGAGAGGCTTCGTTAGGATGTCGGCAAGCTGATCATCCGAGCTAATGTACTCAACCGCAATCTTCCCTCCTTCAACACACTCCCTAATGAAATGATAGCGGGTATCGATGTGCTTGCTTCGATCATGGAAAACAGGGTTCTTGCACAAGGATATAGCTGATTTGTTGTCCACTCTGAGTGTGACGCTGCTGGGCTCCTTCTTTGTTAAATCACCGAATAGGCGCCCTAGCTAAATTCCTTGGCATGCCGCCGTTGTGGCAGCAATGTACTCCGCCTCGCAGGACGACAGTGCCACCACCTTCTGCTTCTGAGATTGCCAGCTGATAAGGCTCTTTCCGAGCAGATACAGCACACCCGTTGTGCTTTTGCGGTCATCTACATCTCCTGCCATGTCGCTGTCTCTATACCCGATCAAGTGTGGCCCTTCTTCTCTCCTCCTTTCATAGTAGCAGCCCATATTGTGAGTACCACAGATGTACCGCAGAATATGTTTCACGGCTGCTAGGTGCTCAATGGTTGGAGCCTCCATAAAACGACTTACGTACCCTACCGAGTAGGCAATGTCCGGTCGCGTATGCACCAGGTATCTCAGGCTCCCCACGACACTTCTATAGAACGTGGCATCAGTAGGAGGACTGGTGCTCTCCTTGCTCAACTTGAGCCTTGCTTCCATGGGAACTTGGCACGGGTTACAGCCGTCCATGCCACACTTCTCCAGAATCTTTAGTGCATAGGCCGACTGGTTCAGAGTGATACCATCGCCGGTCTGTTGCACCTCTATGCCCAGGTAGTAGCTCAACAAACCTAGGTCGCTCATGCTGAACAATTTCTTCATCTCCTCCTTGAACTTACTGATTTCTTGCGGATGTGGTCCTGTGATAATAAGATCATCAACGTACACACCCACAAGCAAACTTGATGAGCCAATACCTCTTTTGTACATAGCATGCTCCGATGGACACCTCTCAAACCCGAGTGACATAAGACTGCTGTCATACTTCGAGTTCCATGCTCTAGGCGCTTGGCGCAGGCCATAGAGCGCTTTCTTGAGCTTCAACACCTTCTGTTCATTGTCCTCGTCCACGAAACCGGGCGGCTGGGTTACGTAGACCTCCTCTTCAAGATCACCGTTGAGAAATGCCGATTTGATATCCATGTGATGTACTTCCCAACTTTCATGTGCTGCCAATGCTATGAGCAGCCGCACCGTTTCGAGACGAGCAACTGGAGCAAACACTTCCTCAAAATCAACGCCCTGCCGTTGCACGTACCCTTTGGCGACGAGCCGTGCCTTGTGCTTCACCACAGCACCATGCGAGTCCTTCTTGATCTTGTAGACCCATTTCAGGCCTATGGGTCGACACCCACTCTGCAGATCGGTGAGATACCAAGTCTCATTTTCCTCGATGAATTTTATCTCCTCTTGCATCGCCTGCCGCCAGCACTTGTGTTTGTGGCTTCTACAAAATTCCCAGGTTCTTCGGCCGCCATGAGACATAGCCCGCTGTACTCGTGCTCATCCTCGGATGTGTTCCGGTAGATGTTCGTCAATGTGCGGTACCGCGGCACTGCACCGTCCGAGGTGGGCGAAGCATTGCTTGGCGGCGTTGCAAATTCCACGCCACCGGGTGCAGCTGGGGTTGCCATCGGTGTGGGCACACTTGGAGAAAACGTCAGCGACCCGTTGTCCGGTGCGCGACTCGGCGAAGCAGGTACCGACACTTCGCCACTCCCATGTGCCAGTATGTCGTCACGACCATCATCTGTGACAGAACGGAAAGTATACTCTACGGTGAATATTTCACCAGGAGCAGTCCTCTCCTCGTCACCCCTTGACGCACCCCACTCCCATTTCGCCTCCTCGTCGAACACGACGTCCCGGGTCGCATACCCTTTTGCCGACCGGATCATACATTCGATAGGCTTTGGAGCTGGACTCGTAGCCAATAAGCACCATGGGCGTGCTTCTGTCATCCAGCTTCTTTACGTTTGGCTTCACCACCTTTACGTGTCCAACACACCCAAATGTATGAAAGTAGTGTACGTTCGGACGTCTCCCGTACCACGCCTCGTAAGGCGTCTTGCCCTCGACGCTGCGGGTTGGCGCGCGGTTGAGGATATGTACTACCGTTGTGACAGCCTCACCCCAAAACCTTCCTGACATCCCCTTGAACTTGAGCAGGCTCCTGGCCATTGCAACCACCGTCTGGTTTCGCCGCTCAACGACGCCGTTCTGCTGCGACGAGTATGGCGCTGTGAGGAAGCACTTGATGCCACAGTCTACGCAGTAATTGCCGAACTCCGCGGACGTGAACTCACCGCCGCGATCGGTGCGGAGGGCCCTCAGCTTGCGGCCAGCTTCCAGCTCAACTCCCGCCTGGAACTGCTTGATGGCTGCCGCTGCCTTGTCCTTGGACTCCAAGAGTGTCAGCCACATGTAGCGGCTGAGATCATCCACCAAGAGCAGGAAATACTTCTTGCCTCCTGGTGTGGCCGGCGTGATAGGCCCGCACAAGTCGCCGTGTACCAGGTCCAGCACGTTCTCCACGCGATAGTTTGCCTCCTGCGGGAACGGGGTCCGCCGTTGCTTGCCCACAAGGCAGCCGTCACAGATTTGGTCCACCTGATCAATCTGTGGCAGTCCACGAACCATACCATGTTGCGCCAGCCTACGGAGGGCCTGAAAATTCAGGTGTCCGTAGCGCGTGTGCCACCGCCATGCATCTTCACTGCACCTTGCCGCCAAGCACACAGACTGTGATAAATCAAGGTTAAGCACATACAAACGGTTCTTGGTCCTTTTTACCTTGGCAAGCAGCTGCCGTTGCCGGTCGTGGATCCACAGCATATCGTCTCGATGAGCGTCTGGTAGCCGTGTTCGTCGAGCTGCCCAAGACTCACTATGTTGCTGCGGAGCCTTGGGATGTAGTAGACGTCCGTTAGCGCACGGTGCTCGCCGTTGTGACAAGTGAAAAACACCGTTCTGCGTCCACAAATGTCGATGACGGAGCCGTCTCTAAACTTCACCGAGCCCTTTATGTTGGAGTCCAGCTCGGCAAAGCTCGCCTTGCACCCGGACATGTGGTTGCTAGCCCCGGTGTCCAAGTACCAGATGTCGTCGTGGTATTCTTTCTCTCGGCTAAGGTGCACTCGTGCGTGAACCTCGTTGAGCATGATGTCAACGGTCGGGGTTTCCGTGAGCGCGTAGACCTGCGTCATCAGCAGCGTGGGCTCATCGTCCTGAGCCTGCGTAATATTCACCTGCTCCTTGCGCTCTTGCCGCGGCTTGCGGCACTCTCTTGCGTAGTGCCCGAGAATGCCGCAGTTGAAGCACTTCACCTTCATCCGGTCGAACTTCTTCTTCTCCTCACCTTGCTCTTCATTACGGTTCTCCTCTCCAGGCCCAGTGCCGCGGCCGCGTCCAGAACCGCGCCCCTGGCCGCGCCCGGCTCCTTTGCCGCGCCCCTTTGACGCGTTCGATGATGAACCCTCACCGAACTGCTTCCAGCGAGCCTTCCACTCTGCCTTCGTGAGTAGAAGATGTTCATCGTCCTTGCCATCGGCACCACGAATCCTTTCCTCGAAAGTCTTGAGGCGACCAATCGCCTCCTCCAATGTCATCGTCGTCAGATCGGCAAACTGCTCGATCGACGTGACAATGGGTAGGAATTTGTTGGGACGGCGACCAAGAACTTCCTGACGGCGGTGCTTTCTTCGATCTTGCTGCCGAGGCCAGCGGACTTGCTGACTATGGCTGTCAGCCTCCCGGTGAAGTCATCTATCGTCTCCGCTTCTTTCATGCGGAGAGATTCAAACTCAATCTTTAGAGTTTGGAGCTTCGCCTGCTTCACTCGATCAGCACCCACGTACTTTGTCTTGAGCGTCTCCCAAGCCTCCTTTGCCGTCTCCTTCTCCGCTATGAGAAGAAGGTTTTCCTCGGGGATAGCTTCATAGATGGCGGCGAGTGCCATCTTGTCCTTCCTTGTCTCCACGTCGGTCCCGGGCTGGATGGCGTCCCACACACCTTGTGCTTGTAGGTACATGCGCATCTTGATAGCCCTGGTTGCGTAGTTCGTATTCGTCAGCATCGGGTAGTGGAGGGAAACGCCGGTGCTTTCCTTCGCCAGCGCACTCGAGGCAGCCCCGTCATTTCCGCTGGTGATGATGTTTCGCGGCATGATCTTTGGCATACAACACGACCTCTAATTTCCCCTTCTTTTGTTTGCAACAGCAGCCGCCCTCTTTCTTCCTTTGCTTCTCTCTTGCTTCCACTGAACCAAAAGAGCAACTCAATTATTTTCTTGGCAAAATAATTTCAGCCCCTGGGATCTTTGTGCTGCTGCACCAAACAAAGAAAGCTTCAAGACTTCGGCGGCTCTCTTTTTTTCTTCGATCGGCTCACCCTTTCGGCTCTGATACCAAATGTAGAAAAACAACAGAAATAGAAGAAGATTTTTTTTTTAGAAGAGGGCTTAAAACTTCCTCTTGATTATTTCATCTATATATAGGGAGTACAAAAACTCACGCCTCTAACCGTATAAAGCGGATCACTAATTCAAATAACAAACTGAACTAATCTTCTTATCTTGACTAATTCAAAAACAAACTGAACTAATCTTCTTATCTAACAAACTGAACTAATCTTCTTATTTTGACTAATTCAAAACCAAACTGAACTAATCTTATTATCTAAAAACGCTGAGACAATGCAACAAGATTATCCAACACGTTCTACAATATAATTAATTAAGAACAAATCAACTATGAACTAAAGTAGCCAATGCTCAATGAGAATCATTTATGCATACGGAAGGCAATAAGCTAACGTAGGTGATCATTATATATTTTGTTATAATAAATTAATTTGACGAAAGACTTGGTCGTAAACCCAATTAATTTTTGGGGATAGTGGACGCCAAGTCATCATCCGAGGCTCTAGTACTAATCTATGTACTCGTCTTTTTAGTCATTTGGCCGCCCGGCACTTGGTCAGATACAAGCATTCAAGACCTATAAACGGATCACCCGACTACAGGAAATATGCACCAAAAACATTCTACCGCTAATAAGCTGAGTAGTGGGAACAATAACAATGGCCTCTGCTCTAGCCACCCTTGCTATCCTCTTGGTTTCCCTCCCGGCGTTGGTTAGAGGGACGGTTCATGTTGTTGGAGATATCTACGGCTGGACCCTCAACTTCGACTACGCTGCATGGGACTACAAGAAAATGGGTTTTTAGTGACGATATCTCAGTGACAAGTATTAAAATTGTCACTGAAATTGATTATTTGTGACAAAAATTAAATGTTGTCACAAGTATTATGTTTTTAGTGACGGAGATAAATAATTGTCACAAAAACATAATTTTTTGTGACAACCAATAAAAGATTGTCACAAAAACATAGTTTTTAGTGATGAGAACGAAATATCGCCACTAAATATAATGTTTTAGTGACGATGACTAAAACTTGTCACTAAAAAATAGTTTTCAATGACGCTAACTAAAACTTGTTACTAAAACTTAAATATTTCAGTAACAATAAAGAAAAATTGTTACTACAATTAATTTTTAGTAACGAATGCTACAAATCGTCACTGAAAAGTATTATTTTTTTTTGTGACAATTAAAAAAATTGTGACTGAAACTGAGTTTTCAGTAACAGAAACTTTATGTCGTCACTAAAACATAAATATCTTTTGTGACAATGAGATAACGCATCACTAAAACTGAATATTCAGTGAAAAAAATATAGTTCGTTACTAAAACATAATTTTTCCTGTGACAAATTGAATAATTGTCACTAAAACGAAGTGTTCAGTGAAGAAAACTAAATACCGTCACTAAAACATAAATTATTTTTGTGGCAAATTACAAACTTGTCACTAAAACTAATTGTTCAGTGATGAAAACTAAATATTGTCATTAAAGTTTAAATTTTTTTTAGTAGCAAGTAATAAACTAGTCACTAAAATTGAGTTTTCAGTGACGAAAATTAAATATTGTTACTAAAACACAAAATTTTGAGTTACAAAGAAAAAAATTTGCAACTCAAACATGAAAATCAATTACAACTATTTTTAATGGTCACAAACATTTTTTTTTGTGAGAAATTATAAGTTACAATTTTTTTTATTTTAAAATACTTCTATAAAATTATCAACTTATAACAATCATGAAACTTCAATTATTTATTTATTTTTTTACATCTAATCTCGATCGTCTATCCATATCTTATGATACAATAACTCCTTGAACTATTACAAAAATAATACAAATAGAATTACAATATTTAACCTAATATATATATATATATATATATATATATATATATATATATATATATATATATATATATATATATATATATATATATATATATATATATATATATTTAACCTAACTTTATCTCAACCGTCTATCCAAATACTATATGATAAAATAACTCTTCAATCTATTGTAATTGGAATACAAATAGAATTATAATTCTTAACCTAATCTATTTATTTAACCTAAACCCTATCTTAGCCGTCTATCCAGATTCTATGATAAAATAAACCCTCAATCTAATTATATTTATAATACAAATAGGGTTTAGGTTAAATAAATAGATTCGGTTAAGAATTCTAATTATAATACAAATCTTCTTATTAATAATATATAAAACCTAACTCCCACGATTCGGCCGCTAATCTATCCCAGAGCGCTACACTCCCTTTCGGCCCCTCTCCCAGAGCGCTACACTCGCCCGCTGGCCTCCTTGAACTATTACAAAAATAATATAAATAGAATTACAATATTTAACCTAATATATATATATATATATATATATATATATATATATATATATATATATATATATATATATATATATATATATATATATATATATATATTTAACCTAACTTTATCTCAACCGTCTATCCAAATACTATATGATAAAATAACTCTTTAATCTATTGTAATTGGAATACAAATAGAATTATAATTCTTAACCTAATCTATTTATTTAACCTAAACCCTACCTTAGCCGTCTATCCAGATTCTATGATAAAATAAACGCTCAATCTAATTATATTTATAATACAAATAGGGTTTAGGTTAAATAAATAGATTAGGTTAAGAATTCTAATTATAATACAAATCTTCTTATTAATAATATATAAAACCTAACTCCCACGATTCGGCCGCTAATCTATCCCAGAGCGCTACACTCCCTTTCGGCCCCTCTCCCAGAGCGCTACACTCGCCCGCTGGCCCGCGTTCGCCCCCGCTCGCTCGCGTTCGCCTGCGCTCGCCCGCGCTCTCCCGCGTTCGCCCGTGCTCGTCCGCTCACCGGAGATCAACAGCAGATCAACAGCGCTTCGCCCGGATCGCAGTCGCCCGCTCGCCTGCGCGCCGCACTCCCTCCGCCCTCCATCCGATCTGCAAGCAACTGCTCGATCTCCGCAGTCCCTCCGATCTGCAAGCACACGAGCGCACCCACTCTTCGAAGCAGCACACGAGCGCCCGCTGATCTGCATCCAATCCGCTCCCGCGCGCCCTCTCCGAAGCAGAACACGATCTCCCTCACGAAGAGCAGCGTCCTCTCTCTCCCTCATATCTGCAAGGAACAGCGCTCACACCCCCTCGATCCGCAAGGAGCAACTATCTAGGTTCGACTGCTCTCCAACAGATTTCCGAGGAATCGCTAGGTATGAAGTCACACGAATTTTTTTTATGTTAATGTTAACTCAAATTCACAAGCTGATGGTTTTTGAACTCAAAGGATTAAGAATATCTAGACATCCAGTTTACATTATTTAGTTTATCCAACTCACAATCACAATTTTCAGTTTACATTATTTAGTTTATCCAACTTTAGCTCTATAATATTTGTAATCAAACAATCAATTAATATTAAGAGTTTGAAAACCCAACAACTTTCTAATATGTGGTATGTTGAAAATTAAGTTTTTCTTGTAAAGAATCCAAACACAGGCTAGATATTTTCCCTACTAAATTTTAATTTATATTTAAAACTCCACTAGAGTTCTTTTGCTGTGTTGGGTTTAACGACTACAAGGAGATTAGTAAGTAATAGGGGAGTTTTCTGAGTTCATCACTTCTCAATAGTTATTCGTAGATACAACAAGATAAATAGTTATAATTAAAAAAAATAATGGGATAAATGGTAGAATGTCAAAATTAAACTAATTTAAAAACAAAACAATAAAATTTGTCATTTTCATTGCATTTCTACTATTTTTGTTTCCAAGACATACGGTATGGCAATAAAAATACCCAATTAAATCATTTTTAATTAGCAAAGCAGTGGGCTAGGATCTCCAATGTTATACTAGTAAGAAAATTAATGAAATAAATTATATAGAGTTTACATATACTAATCCCTCACTAAGGAGTAGATAGAAATACATATAGAAAATAACAAAAGTTAAAACAAACAAAAACAACTAGTATCATCCCAATACAATGAAAGATCAACACCTGCACTTACTCATTGCCACCTCAACACGAATCATACTCTATCTCTTGGTTGTGTTGTAGCATTCTCCATATATGGGCATACTCCATATATGGGCATAGCTATATATATAATTACTATGTAATGCTTGTAGAAGGAATAGTGAATATCTCGAGCACTAATGATATAGAAAATAAATGTTAGATTAGATACAGATAATAATGAATTAAATAAAAAGACATTTTGAATACCTTAAACACTAATGATGAAATTACATCAGATAAGAGCATGTAGAGAGAAGAACAAAATCTAGTATAAGGAATGTTTTTTTTAATCTTAGGATTTATTTTTAATATTGTGGAAGCATTGAACATAAGTAATAGCTTATTGGAAAGATATCGTATTATTAAGTTAAAAGTAATAAAAAAAGAATTAATTTTATTTGTTGTTCACACGTTGCCAAGGGCGTGCACGCACCATGGTGCACAGGCGCCCGCATCCGCAGTGAGAGGGCGCGCGCACCTGTGAAAGATGTAGCTACCTGGGTCTGCATGGTTCTTCTCTTAGAGAGAAAATAAAAATGGAAGAAAAAATACAAATCTTTAATAACGTTCATTCTTCTATTCCTAATACAACCTATCAATTGTTATGTTACAACTCATGTAGGTAAGGATGCATGGTAGACAAGAAATGGATGGAAATTCCCAATAGAGCAAGCATTGAATATATAAAAGGAGTTGATGATTTCCTTGATTATGCTTTTTCACAGCCTGGAGTCACAGATAGAGTACGTTGTCCATGTAACAAATGCAGAAATACTATTTATAAATTTCGCAAGGAAGTGAGACTTGACTTATTTAAGAAAGGTATCGTGAACAATTATAAAGTATGGGTGCTTCACGGAGAAAAGTATGGGGAACATGTTGATTCATCAAATATTATAGATGTTAGTCATCAGAATGCAGAAAATCATATGGATCAAGATGATACGATAGGAGTAATACATGATACATTCGGCTACAAAAATATATCAGTTGAAAAAGAAGGTGACAGTAGCAATCCACAAGAGCCAAATGAGGAAGCCAAAAAATTCTATCGGTTACTTGAAGATGCTGATGTCAAATTATACCCCACTTGTGAAAAATTGTCAAAGTTGTCATTTATTGTTAAGTTACTATACATTAAATGTCTTAATAATTTGAGTGATACAACAATTGATGATTTGTTAAAACTTTTTAAAGAAGCTCTTCCAAATGATGCTTTGTTACCAGATTCTTATTGAGAGGCAAGAAAAATTATTCGCGATTTAGGTCTCGATTACATCAAAATAGATGCATGTATGAATGATTGCATCTTATATTGGAGGGAGCATGCAGATACACAGTCATGTCCTATTTTAGGAGTTTGTTTTATTACTCTCATAAAAGTTTCACAGTAATTTGATGATATTTTGACTGACAAGTAGATATATTTCTCAGTTGTATCCGTATCTGTCTGGAGTTTGAATTGTGCACTTTATTAAGTAGGAATTGTAGCAAATCAACCTGAATCACATTGAAATTTAATATCCTATTTTAGGATTATGTTTTTAAAATCTCATAAAAATTTCACATTAATTGGTTGTGATTATGACCTCAAACTAAATATTTTCTCAGCTGCACCGGTATCGGACTGGTGCATAAGTGGTGCACTAAATTGATTACAAATTATAACAAACCACCATGGATAGCTTTAAAATTTTATATTCTGTTTTAGAAGTTTGTTTATTACTCTCATAAAAATTTCACAGTTATTTGATGATATTTTGACTGACAAGTAGATATATTTCTCAGTTGTATCCATATCTGTCCGGAGTTTGAATTGTGCACTTTATTGAGTAGGAATTGTACCAAATCAATCTGAATCACATTGAAATTTAATATCCTATTTTAGGATTATATTTGTAAAGTCTCATAAAAATTTCACATTAATTGGTTGTAATTATGACCTCAAACTAAATATTTTCTCAGCTGCACCGGTATCGGACTGGTGCATAAGTGGTGCACTAAATTGATTACAAATTATAACAAACCACCATGGATAGCTTAAAAATTTTGTATTCTGTTTTAGGAGTTTGTTTTATTACTCTCATAAAAATTTCACAGCAATTTGATGATATTTTGACTGACAAGTAGATATATTTCTCAGTTGTATCCATATCTGTCCGGAGTTTGAATTGTACACTTTATTAAGTAGGAATTGTACCAAATCAATCTGAATCACATTGAAATTTAATATCCTATTTAGGATTATGTTTTTAAACTCTCATAAAAATTTCACATTAATTGGTTGTGATTGTGACCTCAAACTAAATATTTTCTCAGCTGCACCGGTATCGGACTGGTGCATAAGCGGTGCACTAAATTGATTACAAATTATAACAAACCACCATGGATAGCTTTAAAATTTTATATTCTATTTTAGGAGTTTGTTTTCATACTCTCATAAAAATTTCATAGTAATTTGATGATATTTTGACTGACAAGTAGATATATTTCTCAGTTGTATTCATATATGTCCGGAGTTTGAATTTTGCACTTTATTAAGTAGGAAGTATACCAAATCAATCTGAATCACATTAAAATTTTATATCCTATTTTAGAATTATAATTTTAAACTCTCATAAAAATTTCACATTAATTCGTTAAGATTTTACCTTCTAACTTGAATTTGTATTATGTTTTTAGAGTTTGTTTTGACCATTGTTACTAATGCCTTTAGTTATTATTATTTAATTACAGGAAAAACTACATGAGCTTGTCGTGAAACAAATACAAGATGATGAACCTCAGATGTCTCGTGATGACATGTTGCTTCATGTGCTTGGTGAGAAATCAGGATATTTTCGAGGAAAAGGAGCAGGGAAAAAGGCTCCAAGTAAAGACCTCGGCAGGATGTTCAGGAGCAAGTAGAGAAGGCTATAAGTGATGCTAGAGAGACAATGATGGTTGAAGTGGCTCAAAAAATTAGAGAAGAAGTTCAGACAGAGTCAGATGAGAAATTAAAGAAATAGCTAGCTGAGTCGGATGAGAAATTAAAGACACAGCTAGATGAGTCAGATAAGAAGTTGAAGACAAAGCTACAAGAGGTACGAGCTGAAATTAGAGCTGAGATGCAAGCTGAGTTCGAGTCCATGTTTCAAGAGAGAATGGGTTCTTTTTTTGGTTCAGTATCACAATCAAAAAATTGATTTTTATGTGTTTATATAGATTTAATACTTTGCTTCGAATAAAAACAAGTTACAATTTGTGCAAGACTGGATCGTTTTTCTTACGAATATTTTAGCATGTTTATGTGATGAATTTTATTTTTCTATTATACATCATTGATATATATATCAGCTAATTATAAAACATCTCCTGTGAATATGGTGTTTGAAAATATGAATGATTGTATATGAATAACTGTATATATTGTATTTGTAACAGATATTTGTATTAGCTATTTGAAGATGCAGTAACAATATCGTAACTGATAAATTTATTTGTGATAATTGATAGTGTCACTGAAGCGTCGTAATAGTGACGATATACTAACTTTTTAGTGACAACTATTGTTGTCACCAATACGAATTAGTGAAGATATTAGTTGTCACAAAAAAAATGTTATAGTGACAATCTAGTTAGTGTTTTGTGACAAGTCATCGATGTCACTGAAAACTAAGTCGTCACTGAAGAGTCGTAATAGTGACGATATAATAACTTTTTAGTGACAACTATTGTTGTCACCAATACGTATTAGTGACGATATTAGTTGTCACAAAAAAAAGGTTATAGTGACAATCTAATTAGTGTTTTGTGACAAGTCATCGATGTCACTGAAAACTAAGTCGTCACTGAAAAGTCATAATAGTGACGATATAATAACTTTTTAGTGACAACTATTGTTGTCACCAATACAAATTAGTGACGATATTAGTTGTCACAAAAAAAAAAACTTATAGTGACAATCTAGTTAATGTTTTGTGACAAATCATAGTTGTCACTGAAAACTATTTTTAGTGACGGACACTAAAAGTCGTCACAAAAACCTTCCGTGATGGCCACATAAGCGACGATACTTAGTCGTCACTGAATATTTTCAGTGACAACTTGAAGACATTCAGTGACAGTTTTTGTTGTCACAAAAAATCCATTTTCTTGTATAAGGGCTGACACTTTCGGGTTGGAGACAAACTTGGTATGTTTAATTCGCTTTATGATTCAAATCGTAATTAATTAACCTTTTTAATCTCCGTAATTAGTTCTCTGGTTCATCTAGCCAATCGAATAAGCTAAGAGAGTGACTGCATTGCATTGCATTGCAGTTTTTAAGTATCCCGTCGGCCACGATAACGTCTACAAAGTAGACGGTCCCAGTTTCCAAACGTGCAAAGTGCCACCGGCCAATGAGGCAATGACCTCCGGATACGACGTGGTTGACCTTGCGACGCCCGGGAGGAAGTGGTACATTAGCGGCAAAGACTATGGCAGCAATTGCCGCAGGGCGCAGAAGCTTTTCATGAAAGTGATCAAGGAATAATATTAAAATATTTAATAACATGCTTAAGCACAAAAGATAAATTTTTATTTTTTTTATTATTTTTTTTTTCTAATTGGAAAGAAAAAGTGATTTCTTGTGTAAAAAAATTAATATTGAAAATGCTAGAAACAAATGTCCTAGGATATCAAATAATGCAATGGAAACCTAGAACACCATATATAGTTCCCGATGAGATGAACAATATAAAAAAAATGTATTTCTTAACAATTTTGATCATAGTGTCTTAATTGAACAAATTTGTGATTTATTCAGGTAAGAATTAAATCAGAAGTTCTTTTTTTTTTATATATTATTACCTGTTCATTTTAGTGAACAAAGTTTTTCTTTCTTTTTTTTTTATTTTTTTTAATTTTTCTTTTCTTTTCTTTTCTCTACTCAACATTGAATAGATTTTTTTTTTTTTGGTTTTACTTTGTTTTTATCTTTGCCTCTTCGTTCATTTGCTAAAGAGAGAGAGAGAGAGGAAATGGTCCCTTTTTAATGAAAAAACACTAGTAGTATAAATATTGTTACTAGTAAATGTTGGTCATAATTTACTTTGATAAAATAATTAATAGTAAGTCCGAATAATCATGAATTGCTAACTGATTAAATATAAAACCATTATTTGAGAATCATAAAAAAATTATGATTTAATTCTTTTGTTTCAAATTAATTACAAAATAAATCAAAATAAAAGAACAAAATAGGAAATGATGGGATTAGTAGTTACCTTAATTAATGACTAAAAAATGAGGCGGATCTCCTTTTTGAAAATTGACTGCCAACATGATCCTCTTTTTGTCCCTTCTTCTTATTTTTTTCTCTGTTATTTGTTTCTCTCTTCTTCTTCTTCTTCTTCTTCTTTTTTTTTTTTTTTTTATCTTTTTTCCTTCTCTTTTCTTCTTTCTTGTTTTTTTTTCCATTGTACAATTTTGTTTCTCCCTTTTTCTTGTATGTAAAAAGAGAGCTGGGAAGGGGAGTTGTTCGGTTGTTAATTTGCGAGTATAAAATAAGATTAAGACTGCACATTATCTTTTAGTTTTTTTTTTTTAAGATATAAGTATTCAGTAAAATTGGGTAGTTAAGTTTTACAGATAGATATAATTATTGATTATGATTGAGTATTATCATTTAGATTTTTAAAATTAAATTGGATATTATCCTTTATTTATTTTATTTTTAAAAAAGTCAATTTTTTTTGGTTTAATAGGATTAGGGGTGTTACAAATATCATTAGTAATTGTTGAGTCACATTGTAGATACTAAAAAAAAAATAATATACTAAATATATATATATATAATAATAATTGAGAAAATAAAATAATAATAATAATAAATAAATAAAATAATAATAAAAAATAATAAATAAATAAATGAAAATAATAAATAAATAAATAAAT
Source organism: Dracaena cambodiana (assembly GCA_036321105.1). Classification (NCBI taxonomy): domain Eukaryota; kingdom Viridiplantae; phylum Streptophyta; class Magnoliopsida; order Asparagales; family Asparagaceae; genus Dracaena; species Dracaena cambodiana. The sequence continues at coordinate 15,438,282 of JAYEPQ010000012.1, forward strand.
AAAAAATGAAAACGGGTCGAAACCCAAACGGGTGCACCCACGGAATTTCTCCCGCGGGAATTTCCGCGGGTGCCAACCTGCGGAAACCGCGGAAACTCCCGCGGGTTGGCACCCGCGGGAACCTCCCGCAAGTGCACCAGCGGGATTTCTCTCGCGAGAGCACCCGCGGGAGTTCCCGCGGGTGCCAACCCGCGGGAGAACTCCCGCGGTTGCACCCGTGGGAGCCTCCCGCAGGTGCAACCCGCGGGAGTTCTCCCGCGGGTTGACACCCGCGGGAGCGCTCCTGCAGGTGCTAACCTGTGGGTTGTTTTCCGTTTATTTATTTCCTATTTTTATTTCACTGAAATTTCGTGATCCGATTTTTTAGGGAGGAAAGGACCCGGATTTCAAGCCTTCTCACTTTATAAAATACAAGAGTGGATTCGAGAGAAGGGACTTGGGGATTTTTGCGCAGAGTTGGAGAGTTCAAAAGTATCGAGAGTGAGTTTTCTTGAGAGATCCAGAGAAGGAAGCAGATTTTCTTCTTCCAGTCAGACGGTCAACGGAGGCATTAGCAAGGCTCTATCGCCACCCGAACCCACCTAGAAAAAGGGAAATTCACCAATATTCCCGTTCTTGTTATTCTTTAAATTTGTAATCCATTTATTTTTGTTGTAATCAAAAAATTTTATAATGGAAGGAAAGGTGCAATTTTCTGGCAAACAAGAACTGGCGACCACAGTGGGAGATAATTGCTAAGGCTCAAGCCTCGATTACTAATCTCGAACTTGAAATTCAAACTTTTTCTGGCACAGCATCTAAGATCTCATGACAAAAGGAACAAACCGAGCATGATATCGTCGTTGGCATCAGGGAGTTAGAAGAATTCAAGACTCAGGCTGCACAACAACCTCCCATGGATGAAATGGATTTGCAGAGGAGAGCTTTAGAGACAACAAGGGAGAGTCTCCACCGTAGGCTGCAAGAGGTAGAAGATGCTTTGAAGGATTTGTCTCAGAAGTAATCATTATTATTACTTATTGGTTATTTGTAATAATAATACAGAATGAAAGACTTTACTATGTGCTGTTGTATCATCATTATTACTATCTTTCTCTTCTTCGTCTTCTTTTTATTTTATTTTTATTTTATTTTATTTATTTATTTATTTATCTTTTTTTTTTGCTATGAGGCGTGTCAAGGATTAGGTAGATAGAGATAATTGTTAACACATCTCATAGAATATGAGCGGGGTATGATTTTAATAAGCACGTTAACATGATACCTCTGCTTGACCACCCGAACCCACATAAAAAAGGGAATAAATTAATATTCCCGTTCTTGTAATTCTTCGGAATTTTTTTAAATCTCAATTTTCGTTGTAATCAAACAATTTTACAATGGAAGGAGAAATCCAAATTTTGAGCATCAGATCTGCCGACCGCGGCACCTATAGTTCCACCAAATAAACGTATAGTTCCACCAAATAAACGTAAGATGCTTATGTCATTCACTGGGCTCCGAATCAGAGGAAGAGAGGTGAGGCGTCATCGCCCACCGAAAATAAAAAGGCGTCATCGCCTATTAAAACTTACGAGGCGTCATCGCCCCGTTAAAACTGACAAGACGTCATCGTCTGTCAGAAAATATGTGGCGTCATCGCCTACTCCGAAGTTAAACCAAGCTCTCACCCACTCTCAAAAGAAAAACCTAAGGCGTAAAGCCCAACTGGCACGCCTCAACAGTACTTCTGGAAAATTACAGTCAGAAAATCCAACCCTGGAAACAATCCTGAATGGAACGACACATGCAACATCAGGAAGGAAAAATTCCACGAATGGAAATCCGCAGGCGGAACTACGGGTTGCACCGCACGGAGGCAACCCCGTGGTTGCAACCGCGGGTGTGAACCTGCGGTTCCAACCGCGGGTTGCACCACGCGGGGGCAACCCCGCGGTTCCAACCGCGAGTGCAAACCCGCGGTTCCGACCGCGGGCTGTACTCCGCGGGTTGCAACCCACAGGTTGCACTCCACAGGAAAAATCAGGGGTTGCTAAATTTGATTCTGGTGTCTATTCAGGCACACGCACAGTGAGCACACAGCGCACACCCAACTTTTTGGTTACTCTCTCGGGTATTCCATCATATTCCTCTGCAAACAAATATAAGGATGTGCTCATGCACTCACCTGAGGATATGTCTTCAAGTTTCTCTTCGGATGAACATATTCCTGATAGAATCCTCCAACACATCCCGAAGAATAAGTTAGATGTGTGCGAAGCCCGTGCAACTGCGCAGGCCAGCACACACTTTAGAAGACTCCATAAAGGAGATTGTGTTGATACTGGAAAAACTCTCAGCCCTGAGATACTGCAAACCAACCAGTATTATGAACAAAACTTGCGACGCAAGAGGCGTCAGAGTGCAAATTTAAATGGGAACAGGTCTCAGGATTTGAGAGAGTATCTCACTCAAAAGAGGAGCACCTCTCAATCCACTTCTCACTGCCATTGTGAATGGTTGATCTCAGCCGTTCTATCAAACTGCAAATGTAAGTCAAGATCGTCCATTTTCGAGTAGATTACGGAGCCAAAGAGGAGACGAATAGTGAAAAAGATATGCTCTGGGGATGATCTGCCTGCCGTTTCATCCCATATGGTTAGTAAAGGCAAAAAGATTGCCGAAAGCGACTCTTCAGACAAAGAGCTCACTTCAAGATTAAAGGGAGTGTCTATCGAGTCAGAGGGCGTGTATCGGCACACTCGGGCTAGGAGAGGAGTCGCCATTCCATTAAATTATAAGAAACTGACTGGAGGATCTGATGAGGAGGAAGACAGATATTCTGCTGTTGTATCTTCATCTTACTCTGATACGAACAGAAGGTCAGAGGCTGCAGTAAATATGGCCGATCTTCCAGAAGAAGTTTCTAGAAGGCTTGAGAGACAAGAATAACGTCTCAAACAGCAAGAAGAGACTATGAAAGAGATGAAACAACTCTTAACTGAGTTGTTGGCTCAAACGAAGAAAGGCCAATTCTCGTCGTCCACTAAGCGGCATGAAGAGGAACAACATGTCCGCATAGATGAAGATAGCGAAAACGACTACGAAGAAGTACCTTCTCATTTAGGAGAAAAAGAAAGAGTAAATGTGTTTATTAACCCTCAGGTGGAGAAAATGGAGAAGATGGAGAACCAGCTACAGGCTCTTCTTCACCGAAAAAAGTTGCAGGAGGTGGGGATAGTGCGTCCCTATCCCATAGAATGGGAAACTACACCCTACCCTGCAAACTACAAACCGTTAAACCTTCAGTCGTTTGACGGGAAAGGCTCTCCACAACAGCACATCTTCTACTTCCTGTCGCAGACAGGACACCTAATGGGGAATGATCCAACCTTGACCAAGATATTTGCGAGTACCTTACAAGGGCCCGCATTTACTTGGTTCATGCAACTACCCCAGGGAACGATTAAATCATGGGCCGATGTAGAACGTGAGTTCTTAGCCCGATTCTTTGAAGACGATACTGAGGTTTCGGTACTATCTTTGCTAGCAGCGAAGCAAGAAGAAGGCGAAACGGTCAAAACTTATATCGAGCGGTTCCGAGAACTTTCTGTTCGATACCCACATGGCATGACGCAGGACATGCTTGTGGAAACCTGCAGACACAACTTGTTGACCGATATCCAAGACAAGATGGGCTCGGTCAAATCCAAATCATGGAAAGATCTGCTTAAGCAGGGTGAACAGGCCAAAGAAATACTTCGACGCCTCGAGAATCAGCAGTCCGCAATCGGAGGCAGTACAAATGAACCTCCATTCCATTTCTCTCATTCTAAAGGGAAAGATATAATGGCAATAGCGGTAGAAAGCACACCGAAGCAGAAACTATGGCCAAGTATAAGCAACACAGCAAAGTTTCCCAGGCTTCAAAAGGAGTATTCGTTTAAGGATGAACATACTGCTACTATATTCAATCTGCTCAGCAAATGTAAGATGCTTAAATTGCCGGAAAGTAAGAGGCCTGAAGAAACTGGGAATATTAACGATCCCAATTACTGCCTGTACTATCGGATTGTAGGTCACCCTGTAAAGAATTGTTTTATCTTAAAAGATAAAATTCAAGCATTAATTGACTATGGAGCAGTTCAGCTCAAAGCTGAACAAAAAAGGAGTTAGAGCTAACTCCGACACATCTAATGTGTGTGGTCTAAAGGTATCACTTGGGCTCACAACAATTCCCAAAACGAGCTCAGGGCGGTTAATTTAAACCCCCATAAAAAAAATTATGAATCACCCAACGCCGTCAAGGCAAAGGGAAGAGAATAAAATTCTCGCCAACCCCAACATGCTGGGGGTAAAAAACATGAATTTCCCAATGCCTTCAAGGCAACGGGAAGAGAATAAATTTCTCGCCAACCCCATTATACTGGGGGTAGAAAGTATGAATTACCCAACGCCTACAAGGCTACGGGAAGAGAATAAAGTTCTCGCCAACCCCAACATGCTGGGAGTAAAAAGCATGAATTACTCAATGCCGTCAAGGCAACGGGAAGAGAACCAGTTTCTCGCCAACCCCTTCATGCTGGGGGGTAAAAGTATGAATTGCCCAACGCTGCTAAGGTAAAGGGAAGAGGAAAAGTTTGACATTTAAGCCCAAACAAAATTCTCGACAACTCTCCAGGCTGAGGGGAAGAGTATGGCTAGCCCAACTCAAACGGTAGTTGGTAAAGGCTAATCAAACCCGTTGATAGCTGGGGGTTTGCTAAAAATTCCATGACAAATCTGTCATAATAGCATCCTTATCCGAATATAAGGATACATCACTGCCCTAAGCTACTAAGGCAAAGGGAAGAGGAAAAGTTTGGCATTTAAGCCCAAACGAAATTCTCGACAACTCAGTATACTGAGGGAAATAGCATGGCTAGCCCAACTCAAACGGTAGTTGGTAAAGGCAAATCAAATTCGTTGATAGCTGGGGGTTTGCTAAAAACCCTAATCAGATAAATCTCTTGTCACGTTAAGATTTCACCTCTGACAGCAAAACTTTCCTCGTCATTTTTTTTTCTCCAGCAGAGTAAATGACACTCCAAAATATTTGTCAAGTTAAAATCATACCTCTGACATCATAATTCAAAATCAAATGAGATAAAATCCGATTAAATCTCCTGTCATGTTAAGATTTCATCTCTGACAGAAAAAAATTCACACTTCATCAAGTCCAATATTACAGTTTCTGATGAACTTGTTTTTGATATCGTTAAGTTAAAAATTACCTCTAAGGAAAATCATCTCTCTATCAAGTTAACAGTTATCTCTGATAGTCCAATTCTAAGGCTAAATACGTTAACCGTCACCTCTATTTAGTCAGCTTGTCCCTATCACGACCAGATCCTCTGAATAGGTTGAGCTCCAAGACACGTTTAATATCACCTCTGTCTTTCCCTGATCCGTTATACTAGATGTCACTGAACGGTTAGGATTAAAATAAGCACGTTAAAATCATACATCTGCTTGTTATTGAATAATTGAATACGTTAACAATTATTTCTGTTTACCAAATTCTTTACACGTCTGATAGCCAAAATCAAATAATCCAAAGTATTTCGAAATTCAGTACGACTCAATACAGAACTTCAAAAACTTTGGAGGGGGTTATGTAGATACTAAAAAAAAAATATACTAAATATATATATATAAAATAATAATTAAGAAAATAAAATAATAATAATAATAATAAATAAATAAAATAATAATTATAAATAATAAATAAATAAATGAAAATAATAAATAAATAAATAAATAAATAAATAAATAAAAAATGAAAACGGGTCGAAACCCAAACGGGTGCCACCCGAGGGATTTCTCCTGCAGGAGCACCCACGGGAATTTCCCGCGGGTGCACTCGCGGGATTTCTCCCGCGAGAACTCCCGCGGTTGCACCCGCGGGTGCCAACCCGCGGGAGAACTCCCGCGGTTGCACCCGCGGGAGCCTCCCGCAGGTGCAACCCGCGGGTTGCTTTCCGTTGTTTTCCGTTTATTTATTTCCTATTTTTATTTCACTGAAATTCCGTGATCCGATTTTTCAGGGAGGAAAGGACCCGGATTTCAAGCCTTCTTAGTTTATAAAATACAAGAGTGGATTCGAGAGAAGGGACTTGGGGATTTTTGCGCAGAGTTGGAGAGTTCAAAAGTATCGAGAGCGGGTTTTCTTGAGAGATCCAGAGAAGGAAGCAGATCTTTTTCTTCCAGTCGGACGGTTAACGGAGGCATTAGTAAGGCTCCATCGCCACCCGAACCCACCTAGAAAAAGGGAAATTCACCAATATTCCCGTTCTTGTTATTCTTTAAATTTGTAATCCACTTCCTTTTGTTGTAATCAAAAAATTTTATAATGGAAGGAAATGTGCAATTTTCTGGCAAACACACATATAACATGGAACAAAGGGAAGATAGAGTAATGGAAAGTGAGAGAACGAATAATAATCTATAACTTAATTTGATTAGTTAATATGTGTACAATTAAGTAAATTTTCTATCAAAATTAATAATTCATTATGGCCAGTTAATAATTTAAATGAAATATTTCGCAAATGACTATTATAAGGTGAGTCTTATATTGTAGGGGATTAGTATCCAAACAACGATTTATAGGGAGCTAATATTCAAGCATGAAATTTTATAGAAACATAGAACCTGAAAACCTTTTTTTTTTTTTTATTAAAAAAACTATCTCTTGTAAGGTCATTTGTCTTAGATAATAGGAAGTTATTTTTCCTAAAATCCAGATTTCACTTTCATTTCTTTCCTCTTAATATTGTACATTTCACATCAGAATTCGAAACATGCTACCAAATTTCTAAAATCATATAATTGCCACTTATTTTTTTTATTTTCCGCCCATTTTGAGAGTACGTTCTTTCTTAGTTTAAACATCTACTAAATATGTTTCAGTCTTATTATTAGAATTTGATTCTCTTTATGGCTCTATTTGGTTTAAAGGAAATTGAAGTAAAAGAAAAGAAAATAAGAATTAAAGTGTTTTCTTCTTTTTGGTTTGAGATAAGATCTTAACAAATTGAAATTTGGAGAGGAAAGTAAGAGGAAATATGACTCAAAATTTTCTCTTCTTTTACTTTCCTTTATCCTGAAAAAATGAGAGAAAATGTTATCTGGTATTGCTACTACATAGTCTTATTATATGAGAGTGGAGGAAGTTCGAAACAAAAATTTTTTCCTTAATTTTTTAATTTTTTAATTTATTTTTTCTTTATATATCGTTTTTAGTTTCTCTTTGAACCAAGCAACAAATAAAATCCTAGTTTCTTTTCTATATCTTTTCTTTCTCTTTCTTTTCCCATTTCTTTTTCTTTATTTTATTTTCTATGATACCAAACATAACCTACAATAGCATATAATGGGAAAGAGAGTACTTCTGCAATCATAAATTTTTATTAATTTCAGCACTATTGCATTCATTCCAAATATAATAAGCAGCATATTACCCCGATTTACATTCATTTCAAAAGCAAAAAGAAAAGAAAAGATAAGAAAAGAGAAACAGGAAAACCTCTTGTGCCGGTCAAAATGTCAGGGCTATTCTCATTTTAATGGTTTTAAGGGAAAGTCTCATAATAACACTCTATATTTCAGCCTCTCTAGTGACAAGTCTTATTTAAACAAGAGGAGAAGGTAGTAGAAGGTGATAATGATTAATTCATTTAATTTGAATTTGTAATACTAGCAGTTCATTTTCGTAAACAATTAAACATCAAGCAAATTGATCAGATGCAAATTAAAAACAAACACACACACGTCGGCAACAATAATATTCAATCCATCATCCTTTAATATGGGAGCACAATGATGAACAGCTTCTGCCCCATCCGGCAATTCTTGCCGTAGTCCTTGCCGGAGATGTACCACTTCCTCCCCGGAGTGGTGAGCTTGATCACGTCGTACCCGGTGGTCATAGCCTTGTCCTCCGATGGAACTTTGCACTCATGGAATTCAGGGCCGCTCACCTTGAAGACATTGTCATACCCAGCATGGTACTTGAACACTGCAACATATATCATGGCAACGTTAATTGGTAGACGCATCAACATATCCCTCGGTCAAAAATGTGAGCTTTACTTTTGTACTTGCTCGGTGCAAATATTAACTGTATGTATAAACAAATATATCATGATCCATTGACACAAATTAGCTGAATGCTAGAAAACTTTAGATTCGTACCAAGAGTGTCTCCAACTCCGAAAACTCTATGTTTTGCCCAAGCTGCATAGTCGAAATTGAGGTTCCAGCCATAAGTGTCACCGACAATGTGTTGAGTCGGATATCGAGCAACTGGTGTTGGCGTCCATGTCATCGGATAGACGATGATGAAAAGCTTCTGCCCCCTGCGGCAATTGCTGCCATAGTCTTTGCCGCTAATGTACCACTTCCTCCCGGGCGTCGCAAGGTCAACCACGTCGTATCCGGAGGTCATTGCCTCATTGGCCGGTGGCACTTTGCATGTTTGGAAACTGGGACCGTCTACTTTGTAGACGTTATCGTGGCCGACGGGATACTTAAAAACTGCAATGCAATGCAATGCAGTCACTCTCCTAGCTTATTCGAATGGCTAGATGAACCAGAGAACTAATTACGGAGATTAAAAAGGTTAATTAATTACGATTTGAATCCTAGAGCGAATTAAACATACCAAGTTTGTCTCCAACCCGAAAGTGTTGGCCCTTAGCCCATGCAGCGTAGTCGAAGTTGACGGTCCAGCCATAGCTATCTCCAACAACATGAACAGTCCCTCTAACCAACGCCGGGAGGGAAACCAAGAGGATAGCAAGGGTGGCTACGGCAGAGGCCATTGTTATTGTTCTCACTGCTCAGCTTATTAGCGGGAGAATGTTTTTGGTGCATATTTCCTGTAGTCGGGTGATCCATTTATAGGTCTTGATTGCTTGTATCTGACCGAGTGCCGGGCGGCCAAATGACTAAAAAGACGAGTACATAGGTTAGAACTAGAGCCTCGGATGATGACAATTGGCGTCCACTATCCCCAAAAATTAATTAGGTTTGCGACCAAGTCTTTCGTCAAATTAATTTATTATAACAAAATATATAATGATCACGTACGTTAGTTTAGTGCCTTGTCCGGATATGAAAATTAATGATCCCATTGAGCATTGGCTACCTTAGTTCATAGTTGATTTGTTTTTAATTAATTATATTGTAGAACGTACGGGAATAAGCTTTCATGAAAAGAGAATAAATAGTAGAACGGGAGAGAATAAAACACAAGATATGCAAGACTTGGTCAGAGCTTACAATGGTTTCCGTTTATAGTTGATTTGGTTTTAATTAATTGTTGTCGTATCTTTGTCCTCAACTCGTGATGCCAATTGTGCTCTCGTTAGTTGTTCCTCCAAATTAAGTTGAGTTATCATCCATGCTATTATACATATAAATGAATGATGAAAAAGAATAAATAATAGAATGGGACTTGAAGTTGTGCAAGACTAGTTCATTATTTGGAGCTTATGGGGTTTCAGTTTATTATTGATTTGTTCTTCATAGTACACGTAATCTTTGTCCTCTGACTTCTTCAAGCCTTCTGGACTGTACTGATACTCATAAGTTATTATTCAACTTAATTTTTCCTCATGCACCTTTTGCTAGAGTTTAAACCGATCTCCTTCCCTCAAAAAGTGATGCTCGTTTCCGAATTAGATAGGAGACAGAGGAGAACTTGATCTTGCTCCAAGAAGTGGCATATCGGTTTAAGAACCAAGACCAAATATAACTCTTGGTGCGGTAAGAAATCGTGAGTGGATGCTGACAGCTAGTAGTTCAGCTTGGACAATTATCTCTGTGGGAATTTCAAAAAGAGAGAATAATTTCATCAGTAATTCTTTTAATGCATTTTTGGGCTAAATCAGGATCCCATACAACTTAATGTTCCCTTGCAAGGAAGATATATAGATAAATGAAATAATCTTTTTCAACGACTTTGAATTTAATGAATATATAGGGTCTTTTTGATTAAGTAAAAATTTTTATCATTTTTTGACCATCAAAGAGCTAAGATGAAGACATATATTAGGAATTTTGACTCTTTATATAGGGTAAATTATATCAAAACTCATAAAGATTCGGTCCAATTACTTGAGCTTAAAACAAACTCAAGATTGATAAAGACTAATGCGAGGAGTATGGCGGATATGCTGATTTGACAAAGTTATAATAAGAATCTTAGAAAGGTGGCACTATAAAGTGTAAAGCTCTAAATGGCCTTCGTAACAACACTAAGATCTACTTAAACGGGGTTCTGATGTTAAAGTTATGATCAAAGTTGGAAAGAATTAGCAAGGAGAATTGATAAAGATTGTGCAACAATCGTAACTTCAAGCCAAGTTTTATAGTGCCAGGGTGTCCTCGGGAATTGCGGCTCCCGAGGGTGTCCGTGGGAATTCCTCTCGCGGGACACCCGCAGGAATTCCTCCCGCGGGTGGGAGCAATCCCGCGGGTGCCAACCCACGGGTTGTTTTCCGCTTCCATTCCGCTTCTGTTTCGTTTTGCATGGTGATCCGGATTTTTGGGGATTTAATCGGATTCGAGGGAAGAATTTTAGCCGGATTAGAAGCGCTCATCAATATATAAAATTGGGAACGGAGTTCAGAACAAGAGGAAAAGAGGAGATTCTTTTGGAGAGGGAATTCTTTAGCGAGGCAATTTTCCAGAGGCCGGAGTCCAAAAATTCAGAGAGGAGTTCCTCAATCCAGAGAGATCGGATCGTCAACGGAGTGCAGAATCAAGACTCTACCGCTGCGAGAACCCACAAAAATAAACGGGAATCGAAATCAATTGATCTCCATTCTTGTAATTTTGAATTTATTTTGTAATTTTTCTTTTATTGTTGTAATTCAAAATCAAATTGGCAATTTAGAGAAGATTCAATTTTTCGGGCATACAACTACTTGTTCATTAATTCTCTTTTTGTGGATTTACTAAACTCTTGACCATTGCTTTTCCAAATGTGCATAGGAAGAGGGAGAAATACTAATTATTGCATTATTTTTTTTTTTCCAAGACTATCAGCCAATATGCTAAAAAAATGCATAGGGATGGCTCTCTATTTTATTTTCCAAACAACAGGTTGATATCTTACTGGTAAAAACATTCACATTTATTTTTAAGGTGAACGAAATTCCTGATTGCTCATCGATGTCATCGTAGGCAAATATGTCTAACTAATTTTCTACTTTATGAAGATTGTTTTAAGTTTTAGATATTTCTTTTCAGCATTTTTTGAGCCTATTTGGCTCCGAACAATTTTAATAGATATCAAACTCATTTATTTTGTCTTCTATACTTCGATTGGTCTATATATATAATTGGTAAATGTGGATGGCATACAGTATATAATGTTGTATACTTCTATTAGTCCATAGGCAGTTGAGAATGGAAAAGAGCTTTAATACCATCCTAAAATGAATCAGCAACCTACAAAGTAGGGAAGATTATACCGGACGCAAAATATAATTCCTTCGGGTTCTTATAGAAGAAGTCGAGTAAGAATTGGTGAATTGCACAGATTCTCAAATGTGCTTTCATAGTCCTCTTTTTTTTTTTTTTTCAAATCTATGGAATCTAACAAGGCAAAAGACTAAATGGTGCAAGTATTGTACCACTACGGTAGGTCTGTAAGAGGGAAAAAAACAATTAAGATAAATGAGAAAGTAAATAGCAATTCGTCTCTTAGAATACTTGTTGTACCTATCCTAAATGTTTATGGCATAAAAACAAGGCAACTATAGCATAGGAAACAAATAGAATTGCTTCTCTTATATTTATAAGATTATGCCAGGAAAACATGTTAAGATATCAGGACAATAATCATTCCGGAAAAACCACAAAAATTGCTATCTTGTACAAAGACTCAAGTTATCATCTTTACTAGATGTTGATAATGTCAAAACATTCTTGCAGTTTATTTGTTCTAAAATTGGTACCATATTAAAATTTATGAGATGAATTTAAAAGAAGCTTAGCATGTCATGACAGATTGTGTATAAAATAATCATATAGAGAGTATCTATTCATAAGTTTATATTTTAATTTAATAAAACAAGAATTATAGAAATAAGTATAGCTAATAGCATGTCAATGAGTCAAAAAAAACTCATCTTTGCCTGAATTTCTTCTTTCCTCCTTTTTTTTCTCTTCCTTTCTCTCTTCCTCCTGTACGTTCTGAAATCCTCTGCATTCCAGAAGAGAGGAGAGGATTTTATTTTTATTTAATTATAGGAGGTTAGATAGTTAAGATAGAATCTTATTAGTTGGGGATTCAAATAATTAATTCCTAGATAAGAGTAAATCTAAGAATTTGGTTTAGACTCAATCACCTTTCTAGATCATCATCATATTAGATATAATTTCATAAAAAAAAAAAAATTCCAAATTTTATTTATTTTTTTAGAAGAAGTATAAAAAATAAATGCATAAAAAGTGGTTGTTACATTTTACCCCTTTAAGAAAAATTTCGTGCTCAAAATTTCTTTAAACTCAAATGATATAGAGGAGTTATACATTTACTCAAATAAGTGTGGAAATCGCTCCCGAATGTCTTCCTCTCACTCCAAGGTCGCCTCCTGGCTCGAATGTCGATTCCAAGAAACCAACACAAGCGGAATTACTTTGTTCTTCAAAGTCTTCTCTATACGGTCAAGTATGGCGACCGGTTCTTCTGGATAGGAGAGGTGTGGTCTGATCTCCAATTCTGAATAGTTCACGATGTGCCTCTCATCATGTACATATCGTTTTAATTGTGATATGGAAAACGTTATGTACTTGTTCCAATGTATGCGGCAATACTAGGCAATAGGAGACTTTGCCTATTCGTTCCAAGATTTTGAAAGGTCTGATGAATCTCGGGCTTAACGTCCCATAGTTGCCAAAACGAATGACTCCACGCGTGGGCGAAATCTTCAAGAAAACTAAGTATTTTACTTGAAATTTTAGAAACTGCCGTCGGTGGTCTGCCTATTTCCTCTGTCGATCTTGGGCCGCTCTCAAGTGTTGTCGTATTAAGTTAATTTTGTACACTGTCTGGGTAATCATCTCTAGCCCAAGTATTTTTTTCCCCAATGTCATCCCAATATAATGGTGATCTATATTTTCTTCCGTATAGAGTCTCGAATGGTGTCATCTTGATACTTACTTGGTAACTATTATTGTAGGCGAATTCCACCAGATGTAGGTAATCCTCCCATGATCCTCCGAAGTCAAGCATACAAGCTCTCAACATATCATCCAATATCTGGATAGTCCTTTCTGACTGGCCATCTGTTTATGGGTGATATGTTATGCTGAACTCTAATTTTGATCCCAGACTATCTTGCAGTTTCTTCCAAAACTGAGAGGTAAAATGGGTATCTCGATCTGATACAATACTAACTGGCACACCATGTAATTTTACCACTTCAAGCATATACTTCTCTGCTAAAATTTCGGTAGACTGTCCTACACAAAATGGTATGATATACACTACTTTAGTGAGCCGGTCAACAATTAGCCAAATTGCATTATTACCCTTGGGACTGCGTGGCAATGCGGTAACAAAATCTATAGTAACTATTTCCTATTTCCACTCGGGTATGGGTAAAAATTGAAGAAGTCTTGTCATTATTTGATGTTCTGCTTTAACTTGTTGACAAACCAAGCACTTAGACACAAACTTGGCAATTTCACGCTTCATTCCATGCCACCAAAAATGTTACTTCAAGTCTTGATACATCTTTGCTCCTCGGGGATGAATAGAATAGACTGAACCTAGCTCTGATACCACTTGTAATGCCCCACTTTCCGTAGTGTGAAAAGCTGTAAACGTTCGGCGTCGAATGATAACTCGACAAGCCTCAGTAAATATTATAGTTATAACACAACAGAATATGAATAACAAATAGCAATAAACGATAATAAATTTTTTTCTACCAACCAAGGTAATAATAAGTTTCCTATAAATAAACCAACACTATGATAAAATTATCTCTGAATACAAGAAATGTCTCACATAGAACTAGATGAAGTGTCGTATGCACTTATTACATTTTCCTAATATAAAGTAATTAACTAAAATAAATTCATCACTCCTACAAATCTGCCTGTTCCTTAAAACATGCCACATCTTGTTCTGTTTCTACTGGATCTACCTCTTGATAAATGACTGCATCTGGTAATGCATAACTAGGATTGTCAGTAATGTGATCCAGTGATGAATAGTAAAACAAAAAAATAACAATAATGTCTTAATATCATGAACAGTCATATGCAATTATAAGGTGGGCAATCTCATATTCGAACGTTTTGTGTGGTTATCATTAGTTTTTTTTTTCTTTTTCAGTCAACGTCTTTTAATTATAGTATTTGAACATATAGGAAAATATGAACTTGGCTGGTCTAGATGCATTTCCGTCTACCCCCGGGAAAACAAAATAGTAAAATTTGATCGGAGCCTATCCCGATCCTCCCAAAAGGAAAACAATGGCGTAGTAATGATCGGAGCCTATCCCGATCCTCCCATAAAGGTAAACAGTGACGCAGTAATGATCGGAGCCTCTGATTGTACTTCCTGCCGAATTTCTCTCTTGGGCACACACAAACTATTGCCAAATCGAAGAAATCCATCTGTGTGGATACATAAATCTGTCCTCTATCCTTCTTCTACTTGTCTTCGAAATCTTTGTAACTTAGAATCATTTTTCTGAATTTCTTTAATCTTTTCTACCAATGGAGGTTGGAGTTGCAAGGCCAGCATTTGTGCCTCAGCACCGAGTAAGATAATTTCTAATTCTAACTGTATGATTTCCTCAAGTAACTCTTTCTGCTGAGTTAGAACCATTACCATAGGCTTTCTGCTCAAGACATCTGGTACCACATTGATCTAATCAGGATGGTATTGCAAATTGATGTCATAATCTACCATTAATTTGAGCCACCTTCTCTGTCTCATATTAAGTTATTTATGTATGAAGATATACTTAAGACTCTTATGGTCCATATAAACCTCCACTTTGCTACCCAACAAATAATGCCTCTAAATTTTTAATGCAAAAATCACAGCTGTAAGCTCCAAATCATGTGTGGGATAAAACTACATCACATTCAACTGTCCAGTCGTACCTCTCTCCTTTCCTCAGGAGTTCGGTCAGAAGTTCTGCAATCTTAGAGAAGTCTTGGACGAACTTCCGATAATAACCTGCTAATTCCAGAAAGCTCCTCAACTCTGAAATATTTTTCGGGATTGGCCAATCCTTCACTGTTGGGACCATGCTAGAATTGACTGAGATTCCGTCTTGAGAAACAATATTTCCCAAGAATGAAACACTCTTTACCAAAATTTACATTTACTGAGCTTTCCATATAGTTTCTCCTTCCTTAGTGGCTCCAAAAATATCCTTAAATGCTTAGTGTGATCATCTTCGGTCCTGAAATATACCAATATGTCATCTATGAATACCACAATGAATTTATCCAAATATGGAAGAAAAATTCGATTCATTAAGTTCATAAAAATTGCAGGTGCATTCATCACTCCGAATGGCATCACTAAGAATTCAAAATGCTCATATCGAGTTCGGAACGTTATTTTAGGAATGTCCGACTCCTTCACTTTCACTTGGTGATACCCAGACTTAAGGTCCAACTTGGAAAATACCCTAGCACCACCAAGCTGATCGAACAAATCATCAATTCTCAGTAGTGGGTATCGATTTTTGATAGTGACCCTATTTAATCCCCTATAATCGATGCATAATCTTTTGCCTCCATGTTTCTTCTCAATCAAAAGTACTGGTGCACCCCAAGGGGAAGTACTTGGTCTAATGAAACATTTAGCTTCAAACTCGTCTAATTGGACCTTCACTTCTTTTAGCTCTGCTGGACCCATTCGATATGATACTTGAGAGATTGGTGTAGTGCTAGGAAGAAGCTCAATAGCGAGCTCCACTGCCCTATCTGGTGGTAATCCTGAGAAATCCTCGAAAATATCCAAAAACTCCGACACCACCGGGATATCAGCTGGTATGACATCCATTTGGATTATTACTCCCTCCGTAGGTTGAGCTCTAAATTCTGCAGGTTTCTTAGTACTGCTGCCCCCAATGAACTCGAACGCCGGGTGATTCGGTATCTTGAAGACAACGCTTCTCCTCCGGCAATCAATAATTACATGGAAGGTACTTAACCAATTCACTCCCAATATCATATCAAATCTGTGAGTAACGATAATTAGGAAATTAGCATAAAATTTCCTTTTACAAATTACTACAGGATACAATCTTCACATTTGAGTAAAAACAATACCCCCGTTACCCATACTTATCTTCCATCTAATGTTCAGGTTCTCGTAAGGCATGGAATGTCATGTCACCAATGTAGAAGAAATAAAACAATGTGATGCTTCTGAGTCAAATAAAACTAATGCAGGTACATGATATACTAGAATCATACCTGCCACCATATCATCTGACTTCTCTGCATACTCTGCAGTTAGGTTATATGCTTGCCCACGTCCGTTGTCCACTGCTTTATTCTTCTTAGCCTGCTCATAAACTCTATTTTGAGGTGGAAGTGGTCGCCTATTCTAATTGTCATTCTGATTCTTTTGTGACTGTTGTTGTTGTTGTTGTTGAGATACTAGAAGGCGAGGCGTTGGTCCCATGTCTCTCCTTCGTGGACAATCTCCAATCCTATGTTTACTTGATCCACATGCTAGGCATAAGTTATTGGCATACCAACACTCCTTGATAGTGCGTCCTGGCTTCTGGCAATGTGTGCAAGTAACATTCTGTTGCGAAGAAATGACTAGATGCTTTTCAGCATTTCTAGATGAAGTTCCTCCCAACATTTGACTGGCCGACCTCTTGGGCAACCCTCCTTTCCTTATTTACCACTTGCTCTATATCCCGAGCTGCATCAATAATTTCAGCATAGGTCTCCATTCTAGAGGTTACCAAATACTTCTGGATATCTAATCTCAATCCCTGTTGGAAGCGATTCGCACGATCTGCCTCATCTGATACCATGTATGGCGCAAATCGACTCAGACGAACAAACTCTGATGCATACTCTTCTACTGTCATTCCGGCCTACCTCAAGTTAATGAATTGCTGCTCTATCTCTCTCCTGGCTGCTCTAGGAAAGAACCTTGTAAGGACACTCATTGTGAAAGCATCCCACGAGATTGGTTGGGATAATCTATTCTCCTCTGATTGCTGCCAAGTCCTTGCTATATTCGTCAATTGAATTTTGACACACTTTGTTAGTATCTGGAATCCGAGCTACTCTTAATAAGTCTTCCATCTGCATGAGCCACTGCTCAGCTTCCAAGGCTTCTACAGTCCCCGAGAAAGTAGATGGATGAACGCGCCTGAAATCAGATATTCCTCTAGGACGCTGGTCCTTCGGTTTTGCCACACGATCTAAGATTGCCATCACTCCTGCTCGAAAGGTTTCGGCCTGTTGTTGTTGTGCGTTGGCCATTCTACCAAGCAATCCCAACATTTCATTGGCATCAATGGTGTTCGAAGTCGAACTGGAATTTGCTCCATTCCTATTAGCCCAATGAGCCATCCTTCTAAGGAAACGTGATAAAATAAACATCATTTAAATAATAATAATAATAATAATAATAATAATAATAATAATAATAATAATAATAGTGAAAGTAAATACATATACATAGAAAAATCATATTTATGTATATATATAGTCGTATTGAACCTTAAATGGTCTAACAAAATTTAGTCAATTCCATTTTTTTTTTTACTGTAATGATATCCAAGTCCGTTCAAATTACTTGAACCGTCTTAAGGAGTCTGGGCTTTGATACCACATGTAACGCCCCACTATCTAGTGTGGATAGCTAAGGCGTTCGGTTTCGAATGACAACTCGACAAGCCTCAAAAAAATATTACAGATACAATACAATAGTTAATGATCTACTATCAATCACATATTAGAACAGTTTTTTTTCGGTGTCTTCTCAGATTTCATTTTCAATGTTCATTTCCCCTGATTTTTTTGTTTTTTTTTTGTTTTTGTTTTTTTGCAGAAACTGTAGATTGGGCTGACCACTAGGGTGATCTTATCAAAATTTACAGCAGAACAATATATGATAATATACTGTTCTGAAAGTTTATAACAATACATTGTTCAGATTACATATTCTGATCCCTGATTAAGTTTGATGGCTTAAATGTCAGAAATATGACAATAATGACATGTACACAATTTAATTAATTTATGATATGATGCTCACAGTAAATAGAGAAATTCTTGAAACTCACGACTTGTTCATTAATTCTCTTATTGTGGATTTACTAAACTCTTGACCATTGCTTTTCCAAATGTTCACAGGAAGAGGGAGAAATATAATTATTGCATTAAAAAATTTTCTTTTTTTTCCAAGACTATCAGCCAATATGCTAAAAATTTGCATAGGGATGGCTCTCTGCTTTATTTCTCAAACAACAGGTTGATATCTTACTGGTAAAAATATTCACATTTATTTTTAAGGTAAATGAGATTCCTAGTTGTTCATCGATGTCATTGTAGGCGAATATGTCTAACTAATTTTCTACTTTATGAAGATTGTTTTAAGTTTTAGATATTTTTTTCAGTATTTTTTAGCCTATTTGGCTTCGAACAATTTTAATAGATATCAAACTCATTTATTTTGTCTTCTATACTTTGATTGGTCTATATATATAATTGGTAATTGTGGATGGCATACAGTATATAATGCATGTATACTTCTATTAGTCCGTAGGCAGTTGACAATGGAAAAGAGCTTTAATACTATCCTAAGATGAATCAGCAACCTACAAGATAGGGAAGATTAAACCGGACGCAAAATATAATTCCTTCGGATTCTTATAGAAGAAGTCGAGTAAGAATTGGTGAATTGCAGAGATTCTCAAATGTGCTTTCACAGTCCTCTTTTTTTTCAAATCTATGGAATCTAACAAGGCAAAAGTCTAATGGTGCAAGTATTGTACCACTACGGTAGGTCTATAAGAGGGAAAAAACAATTAAGATAAACGAGAAAATAAATAGCAATTCATCTCTTAGAATACCTAGTGTACTTATCCAAAATGTTTATGGCATAAAAGCAAGGCAAATATAATAGAATTTTTTCTCTTATATTTATAAGATTATGCTAGGAAAACAGGTAAGATATCAGGACAATAATCATTTCGGAAAAATCACAATAATTGCTAACTTGTACAAAGACTCAAGATATCACCTTTTCCAGATGTTGATAATGTCAAAACATTGTTGCAGTTTATTTGTTCTAAAGCTGGTACCATATAAAATTTATGAGATGAATTTAAAAGAAGTTTAGCATGTCATGACAGATTGTGTATAAAACAATTATATAGAGAGTATCTATTCATAAGTTTATATTTTAATTTAATAAAACAAGAATTATATAAATAAGTATAGCTAATAGCATGTCAGTGAGTAAAAAAAAAACTCACATTTTCCTGAAGTTCTTCTTTCCTCCTTTTTTTTTCCCTTCCTTTCTCTCTTCCTCCCGTATGTTCTAAAATCCTCTGCGTTCCAAAAGAGAGGAGGGGATTTTATTTTTATTTAATTATAGGAGGTTAGATAGTTAAGATAGAATCTTATTAGTTGGGGATTCAAATAACTAATTCCTAAATAAGGGTAAATCTAAGAATTTGGTTTAGACTCAACCACCTTTCTAGATCATCATCATAATAGATATGATTTCATAAAAAAAAAAAAAAAAATTCAAATTTTTTTTTTTAGAAGAAGTAAAAAAAATAATAAATGCATAAAAAAGTGGTTATTACAGTATGCGTGTTCCAAAATGTTTTTGGGTGATTTTCTTATGTAATTTAAGTTGGAAATGATTATTTTTTGATCCTTAGATTTAATTTCGATGAATACGATTAGAAGCGAGTTTGAGAGTTTATTTGGAGAGTGTAAATTCTATTTAAATAATGTTATCTTCAATGAAGAATAAAGGGGAAATAAAGAAAAAGGAAAAACGAGAGCTTCTCAATAAGAAGACGAAGGAGATTTTTATTGAAGCAGAAAGATTTTTAGCTCGTAGTTTAGGAAGATCAACGCCCATCAACATCTCCAACTTATATATGAGTACTTAAGTTATGGTTGTAGTTATTTCTCCTCATTAGGAATTTTTTAACAATTCAATATTTGTTGATCTACATCTTGAATCGTGGGTAGTTACAAGGTTTGCGATAATTTGAGTATAGAACTCTTTTAGTGACTGCCAATTAAATGAGTTATATTTTAGACTATTGGTCAGTTATGGTTGTCTAGTAGCTGTAACAAAATCGTTGTAATTGACTTGAAATCAAAGTGCAGTAATTTTTGTGGTTTTTTTCATGTTTTTATTTTCCGTGGTAAAAAACTCCATTTTAATTTGTTTGATGATTTGAGATTTATTCTGTATCATGATTGATTAATAATTCTTAAAAAGTTATGCTCAAATTGATATACAATAAATAACACACACTTCTATAGTAGCTAGAGTACTTTTTCAATAAATATAGATGGCACATATAAAAATGGAAATGAAATAGAGGGTGAATATGCAAGATCGTAATATGTTATCTTTTGGGAGTTTCTAAAAGAGCACACCTTTTTTCCTAGTGAGACCACTTTATTACTGTCAGGGCTGAAAGCCCGGATCAAATTTACACTATAAAGTGGGCTTATTAATAGAGCCGGCAAGTGGGCCGTGCCCGGCACGGGCGTGCCATGCCATCGGCAAGCAGGCTCGGCCAGCCGACACGGCACGGCGTGCTCGTGCCGGCTCATTTTATTTTAAAAAAATTAAATAAATATTTAATTTATTATTAAGTAAGTTAAGGAGACTACTTAGCTTCATTTAACTGGATTTAACAAGAAGTAACAACAGTAAAAATTTTTTTATTATATTTAATCTCATTACATTGATATATTGCTCTATAAATCTATTTAGAAATTATACAAAGCCCGAAGAGAAGGGAGAGGACCCTGACCGTCACTCTCAACTTGTTCTTAGTATTTTTTCTAAGAGATTTAAGAGTTAAAAATTATAAAAAAAATTAGAAAATATATGAAAATCCCAACAAATGTAGATATTATAATTTGAAAAGAAAAAATAAAAGTCTACTTTCAATCATGATTCATCTTCTTCTGGTGAGGTCTCTACTACTATTTCATTGGCCAATTTTTGTTCCCTTTCTTCTGCGTCATACCAGTCCTTTAAGCAGATACACATCTCAAAGGTGTCCCGCGCCATTGAAGTTCTCCACTCCATGAGCACTCTACCACCTGCACTAAAAGCAAACTCCGATACTACAGTAGATACCGGAGGAGTTAGTAGTTCACGGGCCATGTTTAAAAGCACGGGATATGTTTTTTCCCGTGATTTCTATCAAGCCAAAATATCAAAGGCTTCATAATTTCAGGGGATGCGTCATCTTCATAATTAGCTCTTTCTAAATAATAATGTAGTTCATTAAAATATGTACTAGATTGCCTTACTTTTTTCGGTGAAATATAGATGATATTATTGGATTACGGGTTTCCCTAGCAGTTGGTTCTTTTGTAGATTGTGTTGGCACACCATCCATATCTTCATATATTTTATACATAATATATAAACAAATTTTATTATCATTAACTAAATCCCTTACATTATCTTCATAAGACATATTTTTATAAAATAAATCTATTAAATTTCAAATTCATCTAACTTGCAATGGAGATCCACAACAGTTGCAAAATATAATAAGTATGGAAAATCTTTAAAATATTTATTAAATTTAGTTTTCATAGGTTGAACAATATGTTCAAGTATTCGGTGATTCCTACATTCATTAAAAACCAAACTAATTTCGGTTAGATAATATAATGCAATATGTGTAGTTGGGTAATAAGTGACTGACAATATGTTCAAGTATTCGGTGATTCCTACATTCATTAAAAACCAAACTAATTTCGGTTAGATAATATAATGCAATATGTGTAGTTGGGTAATAAGTGACTGACAGTGCTCTAGTTGCAATTTTAAATTTGCTTAAAAACTTAGAAATGCAATTCAAATGGTGCCATTCATTATTATCTAAATTATACATTGGTAACTCCATTTCATTAAAAATATTTATTACATCTTTATACTGAATAGCCGTGTTTAACATTTTGTATGTAGAATTCCATCTTGTTCTAATATCTATTGGTACAATTTTAGGTGAGATTTTTAAATTCTTACATATTTATTTAAATGATTGTCTTCTTGGCCCACTATTTTTAATAAATAGTAATGTATACCTAAGTTTCATTATTGAATCACTTACTATTTTTAATCAATCTTGAACGCATAAATTTAGTATGTGACAAATATACCTAATGTGGAATAATTTTTCATCTAAAATTGTTTTTGTAATATTTTTTAAGAATTTCTATTGAGGTCGTATTTTCAGAAGAATTATCGAAAGAAATGAAAAATATTTTTCTTTCTATTCCAAATGCTGAAAAAATACTTAGTAGGGATTGTGTTAAATTATGTGCATTATTAGAAAACTCAAATCTCCTAAACCCAATTATTATTTTTTTTTTGTATATACCAATCTTGATCTATATAGTGAGCCGTTACGCATAAATAATGACACATATTTAGAGCTTCCCAACAATCTGCAGTTATAGCAACTCTAAAAATTAAAGAAGTTAAAATATCTATTAAAGTGTCACTCTTCTCTTTATATTTTTTTAACATGTCGGATTTAGATGTAGAACGGGGGACTTTTTTAAATTCGTCAGAAAATGTACTTTTACACAATCTTTCAAATTTCCGGTTTTCTGAAAAAGAAAAAGGTTATTCGTCATGTATTATAAATGGTGCTAATTTTTCTCTTACTTTGATAGGATCATATTTACGAACTCCTAATGATCTACCATAAGTGTTTATTTGTGTTTGATGTCGTTCATTTAGTGGGTGAGTTTTGTCTAGGTTCTTTTAAGATGATCCGTTCCTCTACCTAAACAAAATGAATTGATTATTTGACAATATTTACACTTAGCTTTTCTAACACCATTTTCCATTATTTTCTCAAAATATTTCTATATGTCAGATCTAGCAGTCCTAGCAGGGGTGGTTGTTTGGGTTTTGGGTCTGATTGCTTCGGTTGGTTTTTCTTCGGATAAAGAAAATGGTACTTGAGGAGGTTATTCTAAGGGTTGGCATATACTTTGATATTCTTCGCTAGTTAAAAAGAGAGAAAAAGAACCCGCGGCTTGAGAGCAAGAAGCGTCGGACGAGTGTGCATCCATTTAAAATAAATCCCGAAATAAATAAATAAAAATTCTCAAAAAAACTAAACCAAAAACTTCAAATTATAAATACCTCTTGACCGGTGAACCACTTGAGAGATAGAGTAGAAATTTCTAACTAGAGAGAGGAAGTTGGAAGCCGAAAAAGCGAGAAAAAATTTTTTTAGAGAGAAAACTTGCTTGAATCTTAATTGGGAGACTTGCTTGCTTGAGACTTCTTTATCACTTGATTGAAACTTGCTTGAAAGAGTTGGGAATTGAGATTTGAGAAGAGTTTTGAGAGAATGAATTTGTTTGTATAAGTATGGAGAATGGAAATAGAGGAGATGATGAGATATTTATAAAGAAAAAAATATTTTAATTTGTAAAAATAATTGCAAAAAACACTCCCAAGTGCTATTTTAACCGTTGGGGAGAAAAATCTGCAAAAAAATTGCAAGAAACCCCCAACGGCTATAAAAATAGCCGTTGGGGGGCTCTTTGCAAAAAAATATTGCAAATATCCCCCAACGACTCTTTAAGTCTAAACTAAAAAAAAAGACATGTCGAGCCATGCCAGTGCCAGACACGGCTCGGCACGTGCAGGCCGCGCCTAGGCACATGCCCGGCACGTGCTTGGCCGGGCGTGCCCAACGGGTCGCCTTGCCCATTTACCAGCTCTACTTACCAGGAAAAGTGGTGTGCTCCTTTTGAAACTCCCTTATCTTTCAGTCTTGATATTTTCTTTTCATTTATTTAGAGTAAGCCCCAGCCCAGCTAGAGCTTCCGAAAATTGTGCCACAGTGCCAGCATAACCGCACTTGCCCCTCCCTTCGTTCAAACATAATTGCTGTAACGTTTAACTTTTCCTTTAAAAAGTGAAATGTGATATTTAGCTTTAAAAGAATAAAAAGGTAATATTCTCTTAAGAAGGAATTTAAAATGTAAGAAATAATTGAATAAACGTATATTATTTTGGAGGACAGACCACACAAATGGCCTGACGCATATACAGATATAATGAAGAAAAATTCAACACAAACTTGAAGCCATAAAATCCAAACCATTGCCTGGTCACTTATTATTTGAACTACCATCCTAAGTTACGTTATTTCTTAAGAATGAATGTATCATGAAACCTAGTCAGATATGGAAACTTTCAAAATGATGATGGATCGTGCATGGCCTAATTTGTAGTACTATTTTTGGCCGGCCATCTCTCAGCAAGCAACAAACAAAGAAGGCGGCCAAAGTCCTATATATAGGTACTCCCACTACATGAGACGTGCACCATCGCTATTCTGCAACTCGTAGTATAAGCTAAGTAGTGGGAGCAACAACAATGGCCTCTGCTCAAGTCATAGCCACCTTTGCTATCCTCTTGGTTTCCCTACCCGCATTGGCCCGAGCGACAAACCATGTTGTCGGAGATAGCTATGGCTGGACTCTCAACTATTGAGCTGGCACCAACAGATAAAACAGTTAGACAGTTTGGATCCAAGCATATCTTTAGTTTTGATGGATTTTTTTGTTATTATCCAGATATGGAGTTTGTTTGGTTAGTTGGTGATTTGTTATTCACTCTCTTTCACAATTGGCAGGCACAGGCTTTCTTTAGCTATCTCAAATGTATATATATAACCAAGATTTCTAATGAAAAGAATGTGTTAGACAGTGTGGACGTAGGCTTCCTTTGGCTGAACCACGATACATCTCTTTGTCCCCCTTTCTATTTTTTTCTTTTCATTTTTCACATGGTATCAGAGCATGGTTTGAGGCTCGATGATTGATTGAGGGTCGATGGTCAGGCTGGAGATCCTGTCATTCATTGAGTTTTCATGATCCAACTCTTTCTCTGTTGATCCCACTCATTCGTCATGGGTGACTCTACGCAAGGCACCAATGCCAACAAAGAGCTCGGCAACATCGATTCACCCTACTTTCTTCATTCTTCTGACAATCTAGGAGTCTCCATTGTCACTCAAAATCTGACTGGAGAAAATTATGCGACATGGTCTCGTGCCATTCGAATGGCACTCCTTGCCAAGAACAAATATGGGTTCATCGATGGAACCATCGAGAAGCCCAGTCCTTCAGATCCCAAAGCATCTCAATGGGAGAGGTGCAACAAAATGGTGTATTCCTGGATCCTCAACTCAGTTCACAACGACATCGCTAATAGTGTGATGTATGCAGAGACGGCGCAGGAGGTATGGCTCGAGCTAAGTGATCGTTTTTCTCAACAAAATGCTCCTCGCATATTCCAACTTTCTCGTGCCATCGCTACTCATGAACAAGGTACATCCTCAATTACCTCTTATTTTACTGGGCTCAAAGCACTATGGGACGAACTCTCTTCCTATAATGTCGTACCGCCCTGTACCTACGGATCTTCTAAAGAACTCATGAACATTCATCAAAGAGATAAAGTCATGCAGTTCCTCATGGGTTTAAATGAAAGCTACAATGCAATACGCAGTCAGATTCTCTTAATGGAACCCTTACCTACTGTCAATCGTGCATACTCACTGCTACTTCAGGAAGAACGGCACCGTGACCTCCGTGTGGCTCCTCCTCCTCATGAAGCCGCAGCCCTCGCCGTCAACCACTCTGGCCCTAAAGGGAAAACACCCCTGCATTGTGATCATTGCAAGCGGGACAACCATACAATCGATCGATGCTTTCTCCTTCATGGTTTTCCACCGAAGAACAATAGTCGACGCCATCAGGGAAAGCCCAAAGGAAATCAGTACAATACTCAACACAATGGACGTATTCTTCCCACTGCTGGATCTGCCAACAGTACAGAAGGATGCAAACCACATTCAGCCATCTCACCTGAACAGTATCAACAACTGATGACACTCCTTTCAACGGTGATGCCCACTAACTCACCTGCCTCAACCGCCACTGTCTCTGGTAATATTGCTTGTCTTACTACTTCTCCTTCTATTCACTGGGTTATTGATACTGGAGCTAC
Source organism: Dracaena cambodiana (assembly GCA_036321105.1). Classification (NCBI taxonomy): domain Eukaryota; kingdom Viridiplantae; phylum Streptophyta; class Magnoliopsida; order Asparagales; family Asparagaceae; genus Dracaena; species Dracaena cambodiana. The sequence continues at coordinate 15,464,584 of JAYEPQ010000012.1, forward strand.
TCATCATATGGCGTGTTCCAAATCCTTGTTTACCTCTCTTAAACCACAGTCCAACATATCTCCTGTGACTCTTCCCAATGGTCAGACTGCTAACATCTCTTTTACAGGAACTGTGGCACTACCCAATGGACTTCGTCTAGATGATGTCCTTTATATTCATTCCTTCAACCTTAATCTTCTATCTATTCCACAATTAACCAGGGCAACACCCTGTTTTGCCACATTCCACACTGATCATTGTCTTATTCAGGACCTTCAATCGAGGAAGATGATTGGTCAGGGTAAACTACATGGAGGCCTCTACATCCTTGATTCGACCCAAGTCAATGCTGTCTCAACCAGCCTCGTCCCTACTTTTGATCGTTGGCACTGGCGTTTGGGGCACCCCTCATCCGAGCGATTAAAGTTCCTTTCCAAGATAATTCCTAGCATTTCCATTTCTACAAATTGTGTTTGCAATATATGTCCCTTGGCAAAACAAACCAGGCTTCCTTTTCCTAATAGTTCTATTTCCAGTAAGCATGTTTTCAGTCTAATTCGTTGTGACATTTGGGGTGGCTATCGTGTAGCCTCTTTATCGGGAGCCCATTATTTCCTAACCATTGTTGATGATTTTTCTCGTGCCACTTGGGTATTTTTAATGCGTCAAAAATCGGAAACTCAATCCATTCTGTGCAATTTCATTTCATATGTTAAGACGCAATTTAATGTCCTTATCCAAACTCTTCGCACGGACAACGGCCAAGAATTCCTTGCCAATGACCTTCAAAATTTTCTTCACACTCATGGCATCTTTCATCAGCGTAGCTGTATTCACACCAGCCAACAAAATGGCATAGTGGAACGAAAACATCGCCATTTACCAGATGTTGCTCGGGCCCTTCGTTTTCAAGCCCATCTACCTCTCAATTTTTGGGGTGACTGCGTTCTTACTACAACTTATCTCATCAATAAGATACCTACAAAACTATTGTCCGGGAAAAGTCCCCAAGAGGTTCTCCTCGGATCTGCACCATCCTATCACAATCTCCGAGTCTTTGGATGTCTTTGTTATGCCCGAAACTCTTACATATCTCATAAATTCGATGCCCGCGCACTGCCCGGGATTTTTGTTGGCTACCCTCTTGGTCAAAAAGGATATCGAATTTATGACCTTGCATCCAAGAAAATATATGTCAGTCGTGATGTAGTCTTTCATGAGACAATTTTTCCTTTTAGAGACACTGAAATAGCTACATCTCCTTCTTTACCACTGCCTATCATTCATGATAATGGTCATACCGAACCCATTACACTTCAGTCCCCAACCAACATTAGCATTGACAGCAGGGTACCACCCATACCCGACCAAGTTGTCACCCACCAACTTGACATTGACAGTCCTCATTGTGATCAAACAACGCCTGACCAAGCAGTCGTCCACCAACCTGATCCTGACCCGCAAGTCAGTAATGAAACTGTTCCCATGCCTCGCCGCGTTAGTCATATCTCGAGGCCACCTCCTTACTTGCAAGATTTTGCCAATTCCATTATGGGTACACCAGCAGCTAAAGAATCCACATCTCACCCCATTTCTTCCTACCTCAAGTACTCGCACCTTTCCTCTACACACAGGTCCTACATTGCTGCTATCACCTCTTCCATCACCCCTGTTACTTTTGCTCAGGCCAACCAATCGCCACAATGGCGCAAAGCTATGGCACATGAACTGCAAGCTCTTGAAGCCAATAAAACTTGGCATCTCACACCTCTACCTCCCGGAAAACACACTATTGGTTGCAAGTGGGTCTATAAAATCAAATACAAGCCTGATGGATCCATCAAACGCTACAAAGCCCGACTTGTCGCCAAGGGTTTTACCCAACTCGAAGGCCTAGATTACCATGAAACCTTCGCCCCTGTTGCCAAGCTTGTTACCGTCAGATGTCTCTTAGCCATCGCCTCTATCAAACATTGGCCTCTTCACCAATTGGACGTAAATAACGCCTTCTTACATGGCGACTTACACGAAGAGGTCTACATGAAACCACCTCCTGGCCTTTCTATTGGTTCTACCAAACTTGTATGTCGGCTACAAAAGTCCCTTTACGGTTTAAAACAAGCATCTCGCAACTGGTTTTCTAAACTATCTACTGCCTTGATCTCACACAGTTTTATCCCCTCCAAGGCAGACTACTCCCTTTTTAGCAAATTCACCAAGACAGGTTGCATTCATGTTCTCGTCTATGTCGATGACATTATTGTCACTGGGGATGATCCCAATGGCATAATCGCCATCAAGCGCTCCCTTCACTCCAGCTTTCATATCAAAGACCTGGGCACCCTCAAATATTTCCTCGGCATTGAGATTGCCCGTTCCTCTAAAGGCATCTTTTTCAACCAACGCAAATACGTCCTTGATTTACTCAATGATTCTGGCCTTCTTGGAGCACGACCAGTGGCTTTTCCAATGGAACAACACCTCAAACTTTCTGGCACTAATGGCACGCCCTTGGAAAATCCATCTACTTATCGTCGCTTAGTTGGACGTCTCATTTACTTAACCATCACCCGTCCTGACATTACCTACTCTGTCCACATCTTGAGTCAGTTCATGCATACACCTCTTCAACCTCACTATAATGCTGCTCTTCGCCTGCTTCGCTATCTTAAAGGTACCCTAGGTAAAGGCCTCCTCTTGCCATCCACTGGTTCACTTCATCTCACGGGCTATTGCGACTCTGATTGGGCGAGCTGCCCGATGACTCGTCGCTCTACTAGTGGTTATTTTACTATGCTCGGTTCTTGCCCTATCTCCTGGAAAACAAAGAAGCAAGTCACTGTGGCTCGTTCATCTTGTGAAGCCGAATATCGCTCCATGGCTTTGCTTTGTTGTGAATTAGTTTGGTTGAAATCCTTACTACAGGATCTCCATATCTCCCATTCGGAGCCTATCACTCTTCATTGTGACAACAAAGCTGCGCTCCATATTGCCACCAATCCTGTTTTCCATGAACGAACCAAACATATTGAATTAGACTGCCACTTTGTTCGTGACAAGATCACTGATGGGCTCATCAAACCTTCATACATGCCCACCGCAAGTCAGCTGGCCGATATATTTACCAAAGCTCTAGGCAAGGACAGGCTCCTGCTTTTACTTGGCAAGTTGGGCATGTATGATATCCATGCTCCAACTTGAAGGGGGGTATTGAGCTGGCACCAACAGATAAAACAGTTAGACAGTTTGGATCCAAGCATATCTTCAGTTTTGATGGATTTTTTTGTTATTATCCAGATATGGAGTTTGTTTGGTTAGTTGGTGATTTGTTATTCAGTTCTTTTCATTTTTCACATCAACTTCGACTATGCTGCATGGGCTAAGGGACGACATTTTTGGGTTGGAGACAAACTCGGTATGTCTAATTCTCTTTAGGATTCAAGTCCTAATTAGGTTTTTATCGTCATAATTAATTCTCTGGTTCATCTAATTATGGAATAAGCTAAGAGAGTGACTGCATTGCAGTTTTCAAGTATCCCGTCGGCCACGATAACGTCTACAAAGTAGACGGTCCCAGTTTCCAAACATGCAAAGTGCCACCGGCCAATGAGGCAATGACCTCCGGATAAGACGTGGTTGACCTTGCGACCCCCGGGAGGAAGTGGTACATTAGCGGCAAAGACTATGGCAGCAATTGCCGCAGGGGACAGAAGCTTTTCATCATCGTCTATCCGATGATATGGATGCCAACACCAGTTGCTCGATATCTGCCCAACACGTTGTTGGTGACAGTTATGGCTGGACCCTCAATTTCGACTATGCGGCTTGGGCAAAGCATAGAGTTTTCAGAGTCGGAGACATTCTTGGTACAAATCTAAAATCATCTTCTAGCATTCAAGTAATTTGTATCAATGAATCATGATATATATGTTTATACATACAATTGATATTTGCGCCGAGCAAGTACAAAAGTTAACATTTTTGACCGAGGGATATGTTGATGCGTCTACCAATTAACGTTGCCATGATATATGTTGCAGTGTTCAAGTACCATACGGGGTATGGCAATGTCTTCAAGGTGAGCGGCCCCGAATTCCATGACTGCAAAGTTCCATCGGAGGACAAGGCTATGACCACCGGGTACGACGTGATCAAGCTCCAAACTCCGGGGAGGAAGTGGTACATCTCCGGCAAGGACTACGGCAAGAATTGCCGGATGGGGCAGAAGCTGTTCATCATTGTGCTCTCATATTAAAGGATGATGGATTGAATACTATTATTGCCTACGCGTGTGTTTTTAATTTGCATCTTGATTTGCTTGATGTTTGTTTACGAATATGAACTGCTGGTATTACAAAAATTCAAATGAATTCATCATTTAGCACCTTCTACTACCTTCTCCTCTTATTTGAATGTCTGTAAGGAGTAGAAAAATTAAAGGCCGACATATTCATACAATAAGAGGACACATGCCAGCCATATACATTGCAGTTATTTTCGTTTTTTCAATTAATTTGTCTATAAAATATACTTCAAGTATCTTTATTGATGATTGGATTCTCACCGTAGTGGGAAAGAAAACCACTTTACCTTAATGAACCGCTAGTTGAAGTACTAATGGCGATCTGTACCTCACGTAAGTCCATCCATTATATGTACCATTTGAATGTGGCATACAAACTATTCAAAAGTTCTAGTCATAAATTGGGGGTAAGAATTTCCCAACCCACCCCCATACAAATAGAGTACTGGATGCCATATGAGCGAAGGTCCATGTTATGATTGTTGCAATTTATATGTGATAGTTACTTAATAGGAAGTATAAATGAGTTGTAAGTTGAACATAATGTACTGCATTATCTGAGACTTTTCCTCAAAACCATTAAAAAAGAAATAGTCCTAACATTTAACCAGAGGTTTTCTTGTTTTTCTTTACTTTTCGTTTCTTTTTGTTTTTGAAATAAGTGTAAACCGGTGTAATATGATGCTTATTTTATTTGGAATGAATGCCAATACTGCAATGAATAGTAGTTGGATCAGCACTCTCAGTCTCTCGTTTGAGTTCGTGGGCAAGTACACACCCAGATGGAGTCAAAGTAATGTAATAACCAAGATCAAGACGAGCAGTCCTTATAGCAATAGCAAAACAAACAGTCAATTTATAGCCCTCTTTTTTGTTATTCTGTCTAGAACATTTTTCTCTTGAATATCATTCAAAAGAGTTTCGGATTGCCTAGTATTCCACCAATTAAATGCTGTTGTACATTATGTTTGGTTTGATAGAAAATGAAATAAAGAAAAAGAAATGGAAAAAAAGAAAGAGGAAAGAAAAATGGAATAGAAAAGGAAAGAGGATTCTATTTGTTGGGTTAAAGGAGAAAATTAAATTAAAATATTAAAGAATAATAAATTAAAAATAATTTTAAAATTTAAGAAAAAAACATTGTTTCAAACTTCCTCCGCTATCGAAGTGTAATCCTATGTGATAATAGCATCAAATAATATTTTCTCTTATTTTATCTAGGGTAGAGGGAAAAAAAAGGAGAAAATTTTTAAGTATCCCGTCGGCCACGATAACGTCTACAAAGTAGACGGTCCCAGTTTCCAAACATCCAAAGTGCCACCGGCCAACAAGGCCGGCCCTGGGCAGGTGCGGGCTGTGCACCTGCCCAGGGCCCATAATCTAAAGGGGGCCCACTAATCCTAACCCTAACCCTAACCTTAGCTTTGTGCTGCTGCTTATGGGAGTGGGGAGATGACGAGGAGGTGCTCGCATTGCAGCCACAACGGCCACAACTCGAGGACTTGCCCTAATCGAGGGGTGAAGCTCTTCGGTGTTCGGTTGACTAATGGATCCATCAGGAAGAGCGCCAGTATGGGGAATCTCTCGCACTACGCGGAGCTGGTGGCTCCGGCGGCGCTTCGCCGGCGGAGGGCGGGGAGCACGGCGGGGAGGCGGCGGCGGCAATGGCGGATGGGTACGCGTCCGAGGATTTCGTTCAGGGATCATCTTCCACCTGTCGCGAGCTGAAGAGAGATTAGTAAATTTTGCAAAGAAAGAAAAAATTATAAGATTTTAGCTGTAAAGTTAGGTTTTAATGCTGAATCAGTCTTTAACGTGAAAGATCGCTTCATTGATATTAGTATTTGGCTAAAAAAGAGATCTTTGGTTAGATCGTGATGCACGTATGCCTTGGTGTTACGGGTGGAGGCTGGAGCTTGTGAAGTTGAGAGTTTTTTTTTTTTATTCTTCTTTTATTCGGTTAGAGTAACAGTTGGATTAGAGTCATTCAGATGCCTTACTTGTTTGGAGTTTGAACACTGTTGCACTACTGTTGGGCTCTTAACAGTTGAGGGGTTTCTATGTTCTTACTTAAGCCACTTCAGTGATTTATGATTCTATCAGCTGTGCATGTTCAGTGAACTTTTATGAATCATACTTCAGTTTAGTGGTACACATGGCATAAACAAAGTAGATAGGGTCAAAATGTTGAAGAATAAGGAGCAGAGAGTGTAGATGAAGGATTTGTGTCAAGTTTCTAGTTTCCTGAGGCTGGAAACTTTCCATGCGGGAAGATCTTACATAGAATGCTAATATTGAAATGTGTGTGAAGTTCTTACTTTATGGACCTTCATTTTAACTAGAAAAGAGAGTATTGATTCTGATTCTAATAAAACTCTCTTGATGCTGACCATGGTAAACAGGCCACTAGTTGGTAAGTACAAATTTATTAGCTTATTTAATTAAACTAGCCCATTATTTGTAGAACTATAGAGAAGTAAAATTTAAAGGAAATATAAAATAGAACCGCTGGATATCTGAAATTGAAAGAAATACACTTATAAAGAGTAAATATATGCTAGACTCAAGTTTCAACTTGCTAAGTTGGTGGCCTGCACCTCCTTGTACAAGTTTCTTGGAACCAGAGCATGTTTAGAAGGGATAAAAGGAAGGAATTTCAGGTCCTAAGAAAGCTGTGCAAAATGGGAATCACTTGAAAATGTTTTGGCTGATGGTTTCTGTCATATGGTTTGATATGAAAAAAATATTTAGGGGCCTATTCAGTTCAGATGGTCATACTGGAGAGAGACCTGGATGCATACCTGATATTTGAATCTGAGCCCGACGTGATTCTGTATCCAACTGACCTACTTGATTGTACTCAACGCAACCCCTGAATTTCAAGTTCAGTTTGCCACTCTGATTAATCTTATAATCAGCCATCACAATTATCAGTGAGAATAACATGCTCACAAAGTACTTGATTAAGATGGACTTGAAAAATAAGGAGGTGTGTGATCTATCAATCACTCAATATTTTAGAAAGAAAATTCAAGTTTGGAAAGAATCATATTTATTTAAAATTTTAATAAGACTTATTAGGGCACCTTTCTCATTTCCTGCCGGCCAATGAGGCAATGACCTCCGGATACGATGTGGTTGTCGACCTTGCGACGCCCGGGAGGAAGTGGTACATTAGCGGCAAAGACTATGGCAGCAATTGCCGCAGGGGGCAGAAGCTTTTCATCATCGTCTATCCGATGACATGGATGCCAACACCAGTTGCTCGATATCCGACTCAACACATTGTCGGTGACAGTTATGGCTGTAACCTCAATTTCGACTATGCAGCTTGGGCAAAACATAGAGTTTTCGGAGTTGGAGACACTCTTGGTACGAATCTAAAGTTTTCTAGCATTCAGCTAATTTGTGTATATGGATCATGATATATTTGTTTATACATACAATTAATATTTGCACCGAGCAAGTACAAAAGTAAAGCTCACATTTTTGACCGAGGGATATGTTGATGCGTCTACCAATTAACGTTGCCATGATATATGTTGCAGTGTTCAAGTACCATGCTGGGTATGACAATGTCTTCAAGGTGAGCGGCCCTGAATTCCATGAGTGCAAAGTTCCATCGGAGGACAAGGCTATGACCACCGGGTACGACGTGATCAAGCTCACCACTCCGGGGAGGAAGTGGTACATCTCCGGCAAGGACTACGGCAAGAATTGCCGGATGGGGCAGAAGCTGTTCATCATTGTGCTCCCATATTAAAGGATGATGGATTGAATATTATTGTTGCCGACGTGTGTGTGTTTGTTTTTAATTTGCATCTGATCAATTTGCTTGATGTTTAATTGTTTACGAAAATGAACTGGTAGTATTACAAATTCAAATTAAATGAATTAATCATTATCACCTTCTACTACCTTCTCCTCTTGTTTGAATGTTTGTCCTCTTTTTCTTTCTTTTCCCTGCTTCCACGTATCTACTGAACTTCAATTATCCCCATATATAAGGAGTATAAAATTAAAGGCAAATATATTAGTACAAATTAATGGACAACTTATTATTCGTATTTGATCAAGTGTCGACCATATAAATTGCAGTCATTTTCTTCTTCTTCTTCTTCTTCTTCTTCCTTTTTTTTTGATTAATTTATCTGTAAATTGTACCTTAAGAATCTCTATTAAGGATAATATTCCCACCATAGTAGGAAAGAAAATTACTTTATCTTAACGAACCGCTACTTGAAACAATGGCTATCCGGACGTCATGTACGTCCATCCAGTTTATGTAGCTTTTTATTTTGTCATACAAATTATTCAAAAATTCCAATCATAAATTGTGGATAAGAGTTTCTGAACTCAATCCCATCCACTAAAAAAAAGAGTGGATTTCACATGAGCGAAAAATCCATGACTTGATAGTTGACTTATAGTTTACATGTGATACTTACATAATGAAAAAAAATAAAAGACTTGTCACTAGAGATGCTGAAATATAGAGTGTTATTATGAGACTTTCCCTTAAAACCATTAAAATGAGAATAGCCCTAACATTTTGACCGGCACAAGAGGTTTTCCTGTTTCTCTTTTCTTATCTTTTCTTTTCTTTTTGCTTTTGAAATGAATGTAAATCGGGGTAATATGCTGCTTATTATATTTGGAATGAATGCAATAGTGCTGAAATTAATAAAAATTTATGATTGCAGAAGTACTCTCTTTCCCATTATATGCCATTGTAGGTTATGTTTGGTATCATAGAAAATAAAATAAAGAAAAAGAAATGGGAAAAGAAAGAGAAAGAAAAGATATAGAAAAGAAACTAGGATTTTATTTGTTGCTTGGTTCAAAGAGAAACTAAAAACGATATATAAAGAAAAAATAAATTAAAAAATTAAGGAAAAATTTTTTGTTTCGAACTTCCTCCACTCTCATATCATAAGACTATGTAGTAGCAATACCAGATAACATTTTCTCTCATTTTTTCAGGATAAAGGAAAGTAAAAGAAGAGAAAATTTTGAGTCATATTTCCTCTTACTTTCCTCTCCAAATTTCAATTTGTTAAGATCTTATCTCAAACCAAAAAGAAGAACACACTTTAATTCTTATTTTCTTTTCTTTTACTTCAATTTCCTTTAAACCAAATAGAGCCATAAAGAGAATCAAATTCTAATAATAAGACTGAAACATATTTAGTATATGTTTAAACTAAGAAAGAACGTACTCTCAAAATTTGTCATTTTCATTGCATTTCTACTATTTTTGTTTCCAAGACATACGGTATGGCAATAAAAATACCCAATTAAATCATTTTTAATTAGCAAAGCAGTGGGCTAGGATCTCCAATGTTATACTAGTAAGAAAATTAATGAAATAAATTATATAGAGTTTACATATACTAGTCCCTCACTAAGGAGTAGATAGAAATACATATAGAAAATAACAAAAGTTAAAACAAACAAAAACAACTAGTATCATCCCAATACAATGAAAGATCAACACCTGCACTTACTCGTTGCCACCTCAACACGAATCATACTCTATCTCTTGGTTGTGTTGTAGCATTCTCCATATATGGGCATACTCCATATATGGGCATAGCTATATATATAATTACTATGTAATGCTTGTAGAAGGAATAGTGAATATCTCGAGCACTAATGATATAGAAAATAAATGTTAGATTAGATACATATAATAATGAATTAAATAAAAAGACATTCTGAATACCTTAAACACTAATGATGAAATTACATCAGATAAGAGCATGTAGAGAGAAGAACAAAATCTAGTATAAGGAATGTTTTTTTTAATCTTAGGATTTATTTTTAATATTGTGGAAGCATTGAACATAAGTAATAGCTTATTGGAAAGATATCGTATTATTAAGTTAAAAGTAATAAAAAAAGAATTAATTTTATTTGTTGTTCACACGTTGCCAAGGGCGTGCACGCACCATGGTGCACAGGCGCCCGCATCCACGGTGAGAGGGCGCGCGCACCTGTGAAAGATGTAGCTACCTGGGTCTGCATGGTTCTTCTCTTAGAGAGAAAATAAAAATGGAAGAAAAAATACAAATCTTTATTAACGTTCATTCTTCTATTCCTAATACAACCTATCAATTGTTATGTTACAACTCATGTAGGTAAGGATGCATGGTAGACAAGAAATGGATGGAAATTCCTAATAGAGCAAGCATTGAATATATAAAAGGAGTCGATGATTTCCTTGATTATGCTTTTTCACAGCCTGGAGTCACAGATAGAGTACGTTGTCCATGTAACAAATGCAGAAATACTGTTTATAAATTTCGCAAGGAAGTGAGACTTGACTTATTTAAGAAAGGTATCGTGAACAATTATAAAGTATGGGTGCTTCACGGAAAAAAGTATGGGGAACATGTTGATTCATCAAATATTATAGATGTTAATCATCAGAATGCAGAAAATCATATGGATCAAGATGATATGATAGGAGTAATACATGATACATTCGGCTACAAAAATGTATCAGTTGAAAAAGAAGGTGACAGTAGTAATCCACAAGAGCCAAATGAGGAAGCCAAAAAATTCTATCGGTTACTTGAAGATGCTGATGTCAAATTATACCCCACTTGTGAAAAATTGTCAAAGTTGTCATTTATTGTTAAGTTACTACACATTAAATGTCTTAATAATCTGAGTGATACAACAATTGATGATTTGTTAAAACTTTTTAAAGAAGCTCTTCCAAATGATGCTTTGTTACTAGATTCTTATTACGAGGCAAGAAAAATTATTCGCGATTTAGGTCTCGATTACATCAAAATAGATGCATGTATGAATGACTGCATCTTATATTGGAGGGAGCATGCAGATACACAGTCATGTCCTGTTTTAGGAGTTTGTTTTATTACTCTCATAAAAGTTTCACAGTAATTTGATGATATTTTGACTGACAAGTAGATATATTTCTTAGTTGTATCCATATCTGTCCGGAGTTTGAATTGCGCACTTTATTAAGTAGGAATTGTAGCAAATTAACCTGAATCATATTGAAATTTAATATCCTATTTTAGGATTATGTTTTTAAACTCTCATAAAAATTTCACATTAATTGGTTGTGATTATGACCTCAAACTAAATATTTTCTCAGCTGCACCGGTATCGGACTGGTGCATAAGCGGTGCACTAAATTGATTACAAATTATAACAAACCACCATGGATAGCTTTAAAATTTTATATTATGTTTTAGAAGTTTGTTTTATTACTCTCATAAAAATTTCACAGTAATTTGATGATATTTTGACTGACAAGTAGATATATTTCTAAGTTGTATCCATATCTGTTCGGAGTTTGAATTGTACACTTTATTAAGTAGGAATTGTACCAAATCAACCTGAATCACATTGAAATTTAATATCCTATTTTAGGATTATGTTTTTAAACTCTCATAAAAATTTCACATTAATTGGTTGTGATTTTGACCTCAAACTAAATATTTTTTCAGCTGCATCGGTATCGGACTGGTGCATAAGCGGTGCACTAAATTGATTACAAATTATAACAAACCACCATGGATAGCTTTAAAATTTTATATTATCTTTTAGGAGTTTGTTTTATTACTCTCATAAAAATTTCACAGTAATTTGATGATATTTTGACTGACAAGTAGATATATTTCTCAGTGTATCCATATCTGTCCGGAGTTTGAATTGTACACTTTATTAAGTAGGAATTGTACCAAATCAATCTGAATCATATTGAAATTTAATATCCTATTTTAGGATTGTGTTTTTAAACTCTCATAAAAATTTCACATTAATTGGTTGTGATTATGATCTCAAACTAAATATTTTCTCAGCTGCACCGGTATCGGACTGGTGCATAAGTGGTGCACTAAATTGATTACAAATTATAACAAACCACCATGGATAGCTTTAAAATTTTATCTTCTATTTTAGGAGTTTGTTTTCATACTCTCATAAAAATTTCATAGTAATTTGATGATATTTTGACTGACAAGTAGATATATTTCTCAGTTGTATTCATATATGTCCGGAGTTTGAATTGTGCACTTTATTAAGTAGGAAGTATACCAAATCAATCTGAATCACATTAAAATTTTATATCCTATTTTAGAATTATAATTTTAAACTCTCATAAAAATTTCACATTAATTCGTTAAGATTTTACCTTCTAACTTGAATTTGTATTATGTTTTTGGAGTTTGTTTTGACCATTGTTACTAATGCCTTTAGTTATTATTATTTAATTAAGGAAAAACTACATGAGCTTGTCATGAAACAAACACAAGATGATGAACCTCAGATGTCTCGTGATGACATGTTGCTTCATGTGCTTGGTGAGAAATCGGGATATTTTCGAGGAAAAGGAGCAGGGAAAAAGGCTCCAAGTAAAAGACCTCGGCAGGATGTTCAGGAACAAGTAGAGAAGGCTATAAGTGATGCTAGAGAGACAATGATGGTTGAAGTGACTCAAAAAATTAGAGAAGAAGTTCAGACAGAGTCAGATGAGAAATTAAAGAAACAGCTAGCTGAGTCGGATGAGAAATTAAAGACACAGCTAGATGAGTCAGATAAGAAGTTGAAGACAAAGCTACAAGAGGTACGAGCTGAAATTAGAGCTGAGATGCAAGCTGAGTTCGAGTCCATGTTTCAAGAGAGAATGGCTTCTTTTTTTGGTTCAGTATCACAATCAAAAAATTAATTTTTATGTGTTTATATAGATTTAATACTTTGCTTCGAACAAAAACAAGTTACAATTTGTGCAAGACTGGATCGTTTTTCTTACGAATATTTTAGCATGTTTATGTGATGAATTTTATTTTTCTATTATACATCATTGATATATATATCAGCTAATTATAAAACATCTCCTGTGAATATGGTGTTTGAAAATATGAATGATTGTATATGAATGACTGTATATATTGTATTTGTAACAGATATTTGTATTAGCTATTTGAAGATGCAGTAATAATATCGTCACTGATAAATTTATTTGTGACAATTGATAGTGTCACTGAAGCATCGTAATAGTGACGATATACTAACTTTTTAGTGACAACTATTGTTGTCACCAATACGAATTAGTGAAGATATTAGTTGTCACAAAAAAAATGTTATAGTGACAATCTAGTTAGTGTTTTATGACAAGTCATCGATATTACTGAAAACTAAGTCGTTACTGAAGAGTCGTAATAGTGACGATATAATAACTTTTTAGTGACAACTATTGTTGTAACCAATACGTATTAGTGACGATATTAGTTGTCACAAAAAAAAGTTTATAGTGACAATCTAATTAGTGTTTTGTGACAAGTCATCGATGTCACTGAAAACTAAGTCGTCACTGAAAAGTCGTAATAGTGACGATATAATAACTTTTTAGTGACAACTATTATTGTCACCAATACAAATTAGTGACGATATTAGTTGTCACAAAAAAATAAATTTATAGTGACAATCTAGTTAATGTTTTGTGACAAGTCATAGTTGTCACTGAAAACTATTTTCAGTGACGGACACTAAAAGTCGTCACAAAAACCTTCCGTGATGGCCACATAAGCGACAACACTTAGTCGTTACTGAACTCGTCACTGAATATTTTCAGTGACAACTTGAAGACATTCAGTGACAGTTTTTGTTGTCGCAAAAAATCCATTTTCTTGTATAAGGGCCGACACTTTCGGGTTGGAGACAAACTTGGTATGTTTAATTCGCTTTAGGATTCAAATCGTAATTAATTAACCTTTTTAATCTCCGTAATTAGTTCTCTGGTTCATCTAGCCAATCGAATAAGCTAAGAGAGTGACTGCATTGCATTGCATTGCAGTTTTTAAGTATACCGTCGGCCACGATAACGTCTACAAAGTAGACGGTCCCAGTTTCCAAACATGCAAAGTGCCACCAGCCAATGAGGCAATGACCTCCGGATACGACGTGGTTGACCTTGCGACGCCCGGGAGGAAGTGGTACATTAGCGGCAAAGACTATGGCAGCAATTGCCGCAGGGGGCAGAAGCTTTTCATCATCGTCTATCCGATGACATGGACGCCAACACCAGTTGCTCGATATCCGACTCAACACATTGTCGGTGACAGTTATGGCTGGACCCTCAATTTCGACTATGCAGCTTGGGCAAAACATAGAGTCTTCGGAGTAGGAGACACTCTTGGTACGAATCTGAAGTTAGCTTCTAGCATTCAACTAAATTGTATCCATGAATCATGATATATATGTTTATACATACAATTAATATTTGCGCCGAGCAAGTACAAAAGTTAACATTTTTGACCGAGGGATATGTTGATGCGTCTACCAATTAACGTTGCCATGATATATGTTGCAGTGTTCAAGTACCATGCTGGGTATGACAATGTCTTCAAGGTGAGCGGCCCTGAATTCCATGAGTGCAAAGTTCCATCGGAGGACAAGGCTATGACCACCGGGTACGACGTGATCAAGCTCACCACTCCGGGGAGGAAGTGGTACATCTCCGGCAAGGACTATGGCAAGAATTGCCGGATGGGGCAGAAGCTGTTCATCATTGTGCTCCCATATTAAAGGATGATGGATTGAATATTATTGTTGCCTACATGTGTGCGTGTGTTTTTAATTTGCATCTGATTAATTTGCTTGATGTTTAATTGTATACGAAAATGAACTGCTGGTATTGCGAATTCAAATGAATTGATCTAGCATTTTCTACTACCTTCTCCTCTTATTTGAATGTTACAGAAGGAGTGGAAAAATTAAAGACAGATATACTCATATAAATTGATGGACAACCTATTATTCGTATATTGCTCACGCATCAACCATATAAATTGCAATGATTTTCTTTTTTTCTTTTTTTTCTTTTTTCTTTTTTTGTCTTTTCGTTTTTGATAATACCTCAAGAATCTCTATTGATGATAAGACTCCCAGGCCACCATAGTAGGAAAGAAAATCACTTTACCTTAACGAACTGCTAGTTGAACTAATGGTGATTCGTGTCATACACGTTCATCCATTTTATGTACCATTTTACAATGTGTCATACAAATTATTCTAAATTCCAATCATAAATTGTGGGTAAGGGTTTCGAAACCCAATCCCATCCATAAAAAGTAAAGAGTGGATGTCACATGAGCAAAGATCCATGACATGATAGTTAACTTACAGTTTACGCATGATACTTGCTTAATAGAAAGTATAAAAGTCTTGCAGCATGCTAATATAGTGTTACTATGAGAACTTTCTATAAAAACCATTAATTAAACGGGAATAGCCCTAACATTTTGACCCATACAAGGGGTTTTCTTGTTTTTCTTTTATTTTCATTTCTTTTTGCCTGTAAATGAATGTAAATCGGGGTAATATGATGCTTATTTTATTTGGAAAGAATGCCAATAGTGCTGAAATGAATAGGCATTTTTATTTTAAAAGTATTCTTGTTCGGGTTAAATGCTATTGTAGGTTATGTTTGGTACATTAAAAAATGAAATAGAGAAAAAAGAAATGGAAACAGATAATAGAAATGGTCTTTCTCATGTCTCTCCTGCAGCAAACACACTATTAAGTATCTACCAACTCAATGAAATACGGTTCCAACAGTGGTGGTGTTTTTTCTTGGTAAACTGCAAATTAGTTTATGCACATGCTAAACCAGGGTCGTTAGAACGACCTATCAACTGCCACAAAAGGAGGGATAATAAACACACACAGACACGCTATGTATTATATATACATAATGCACAAAATAGTAGTAAAATACGTAACAAATAAGGGCACTATAGAAAATATGACTTGTCATATGAATCATGGATTTTATTATACTTGTATTTGAGATGATAATATTAACGGTTAGTATATGCATTGTTGTGGATAACATTATATCAAATATAAAAATAATAAATAAGCATGTATATAAAATAATATATGTCGTATTATGTTTATTGTAATTATATTTGGAACTGTTAAGAGGAAAGATCACATGTTTTGAGAGCATCTTGTACATACTCGGAACAACGACCTCATGATTCCTGATACTGCCCTAGAACCATACCACTACATACTCAAGAAAATACGATAGACGAGTTTACATCTCCGAACTTAAAATTCTATAACATGATATGATGATGATTCAGTACTCACTCCAAGTCCTCTTAGGTTATGTCTCTAAAATTCAGCTGTGCAACATAAAAAAAAATAAACCTCCCAAAATTTAAATTCAAGTTTCTCCATCTAGTTCTCACATTAACCCCGTTATTTTATATTCATGCTTTAAGTATATAAAAATAACATTAACATGTAATACACAGTTGAAAAGAGTATACACATGTGATATATTAAACTACCAGAACATATCAAAGCGTGAATTTACACAAAATATTAAAACAATATATTAAGAATTAAACAATAAACAATAAAATTAGTAATACATGAAAGTGATCAAGGAATAATATTAAAATATTTAATAACATGCTTAAGCACAAAAGATAAATTTTTATTTATTTTTATTATTTTTTTTCTAATTGGAAAGAAAAAGTGATTTCTTGTGTAAAAAAATTAATATTGAAAATGCTAGAAACAAATGTAAGAGAGACGATATATTATTGCATACAAAAATAAGGTACAAAAATGCACTAACCATGAATAAATGAGTGTGAGTACAGATGTTGTGATGACTAAGAATTTGAAATTAATTGTTATACTTAGATTAACTTAAATAGTTATATGTATCTTAAATAAAATAAATAAAACAATAAATAAAGTATTTTGGAGTATATAGGTGGGGACATTATAGTTTAGCTACTGTTTCATTTTGAAGAAACTTTAGCCAATATAAATGAATCTTATTTATTAAAATAACTAAAATAAATTCTTCAAGAAATATCTGACGCTTAAGAAATAGGAAGGTCCTAGGATATCAAATAATGCAATGGAAACCTAGAACACCATATATAGTTCCCGATGAGATGAACAATATAAAAAAAATGTATTTCTTAACAATTTTGATCATAGTGTCTTAATTGAACAAATTTGTGATTTATTCAGGTAAGAATTAAATCAGAAGTTCTTTTTTTTTTTTATATTATTACCTGTTCTTTTTAGTGAACAAAGTTTTTCTTTCTTTTTTTTTTATTTTTTTTAATTTTTCTTTTCTTTTCTTTTCTCTACTCAACATTGAATAGATTTTTTTTTTTTTTTTTTTTGGTTTTACTTTGTTTTTATCTTTGCCTCTTCGTTCATTTGCTAAAGAGAGAGAGAGAGAGGAAATGGTCCCTTTTTAATGAAAAAACACTAGTAGTATAAATATTGTTACTAGTAAATGTTGGTCATAATTTACTTTGATAAAATAATTAATAGTAAGTCCGAATAATCATGAATTGCTAACTGATTAAATATAAAACCATTATTTGAGAATCATAAAAAAATTATGATTTAATTCTTTTGTTTCAAATTAATTACAAAATAAATCAAAATAAAAGAACAAAATAGGAAATGATGGGATTAGTAGTTACCTTAATTAATGACTAAAAAATGAGGCAGATCTCCTTTTTGAAAATTGACTGCCAACATGATCCTCTTCTTGTCCCTTCTTCTTATTTTTTTCTCTGTTATTTGTTTCTCTCTTCTTCTTCTTCTTCTTTTTTTTTTTTTTTTTTTTATCTTTTTCCCTTCTCTTTTCTTCTTTCTTGTTTTTTTTTCCATTGTACAATTTTGTTTCTCCCTTTTTCTTGTATGTAAAAAGAGAGCTGGGAAGGGGAGTTGTTCGGTTGTTAACTTGCGAGTATAAAATAAGATTAAGACTGCACATTAACTTTTAGTTTTTTTTTTTAAGATATAAGTATTCAGTAAAATTGGGTAGTTAAGTTTTATAGGTAGATATAATTATTGATTATGATTGAGTATTATCATTTAGATTTTTAAAATTAAATTGGATATTATCCTTTATTTATTTTATTTTTAAAAAAGTCATTTTTTTTTTGGTTTAATAGGATTAGGGGTGTTACAAATATCATCAGACATTGTAGATACTAAAAAAAAATAATATACTAAATATATATATATAATAATAATTGAGAAAATAAAATAATAATAATAATAATAAATAAAATAATAATAAAAAAATAATAAATAAATAAATGAAAATAATAAATAAATAAATAAATAAATAAAAAATGAAAACGGGTCGAAACCCAAACGGGTGCCACCCGCGGGTGCACCAGCGGGATTTCTCCCGCGGGAGCACCCGCGGGAATTTCCCGCAGGTGCACCCGCGGGATTTCTCCCGTGGGAGCACCCGCGGGAATTTCCGCGGGTGCCAACCCGTGGAAATCCTGCGGGAGCACCCGCGGGAGCACCCGCGGGAATTTCCGCGGGTGCCAACCCATGGAAATCCTGCGGGAGGACCCGCGGGAGTTTCCACGGGTGCCAACCCGCGGAAACCGCGGAAACTCCCGCTGGTTGGCACCCGCGGGAACCTCCCGCAGGTGCACCAGCGGGATGAGCCTCCCGCAGGTGCAACCCGCGGGAGTTCTCCCGCGGGTTGACACCCGCGGGAGCGCTTCTGCAGGTGCCAACCTGTGGGTTGTTTTTCGTTTATTTATTTCCTATTTTTATTTCACTGAAATTTCGTGATCCGATTTTTTAGGGAGGAAAGGACCCGGATTTCAAGCCTTCTCAGTCTATAAAATACAAGAGTGGATTCGAGAGAAGGGACTTGGGGATTTTTGCGCAGAGTTGGAGAGTTCAAAAGTATCGAGAGCGAGTTTTCTTGAGAGATCCAGAGAAGGAAGCAGATTTTCTTCTTCCAGTCAGACGGTCAACGGAGGCATTAGCAAGGCTCTATCGCCACCCGAACCCACCTAGAAAAAGGGAAATTCACCAATATTCTCGTTCTTGTTATTCTTTAAATTTGTAATCCACTTATTTTTGTTGTAATCAAAAAATTTTATAATGGAAGGAAAGGTGCAATTTTCTGGCAAACAAGAACTGGCGACCACAGTGGGAGATCATTGCTAAGGCTCAAGCCTCGATTACTAATCTCGAACTTGAAATTCAAACTTTTTCTGGCAGAGCATCTGAGATCTCATGACAAAAGGAACAAACCGAGCATGACATCATCGTTGGCATCAGGGAGTTAGAAGAATTCAAGACTCAGGCTGCACAACAACCTCCCATGGATGAAATGAATTTGCAGAGGAGAGCTTTAGAGACAACAAGGGAGAGTCTCCACCGTAGGCTGCAAGAGATAGAAGATGCTTTGAAGGCTTTGTCTCAGAAGTAATCATTATTATTACTTATTGGTTATTTGTAATAATAATACAGAATGAAAGACTTTACTGTGTGCTGTTGTATCATCATTATTACTATCTTTCTCTTCTTCGTCTTCTTTTTATTTTATTTTATTTTTTATTTATTTTATTTATTTATTTATCTTTTTTTTTTGCTATGAGGCGTGTCAAGGATTGGGTAGATAGAGATAATTGTTAACACATCTCATAGAATATGACGGGGTATGATTTTAATAAGCACGTTAACATGATACCTCTGCTTGACCACCCGAACCCACATAAAAAAGGGAATAAATTAATATTCCCGTTCTTGTAATTCTTCGAAATTTTTTAAATCTCAATTTTTGTTGTAATCAAACAATTTTACAATGGAAGGAGAAATCCAAATTTTGAGCAAAAAAAAAAAAAAAAAAAAACATTCAGATCTGCCGACCGCGGCACCTATAGTTCCACCAAATAAACGTATAGTTCCACCAAATAAACGTAAGATGCTTATGTCATTCACTGGGCTCCGAATCAGCGGAAGAGAGGTGAGGCGTCATTGCCCACCGAAAATAAAAAGGCGTCATCGCCTATTAAAACTTACGAGGCGTCATCGCCCGTTAAAACTGACAAGACGTCATCATCTGTCAGAAAATATGTGGCGTCATCGCCTACTCCGAAGTTAAACCAAGCTCTCACCCACTCTCAAAAGAAAAACCTAAGACATAAAGCCCAACGGGCACGCCTCAACAGTACTTCTGGAAAATTACAGTCAGAAAATCCAACCCAGGAAACAATCCTGAATGGAACGACACATGCAACATCAGGAAGGAAAAATTCCATGAATGGAAATCCGCAGGCGGAACTACGGGTTGCACCGCGCGGAGGCAACCCCGTGGTTGCAACCGCGGGTGTGAACCCGCGGTTCCAACCACGGGTTGCACCACGCGGGGGCAACCCCGCGGTTCCAACCGCGGGTGCGAACCCGCGGTTCCGACCGCGGGCTGTACTCCGCGGGTTGCAACCCACAGGTTGCACTCCACAGGAAAAATCAGGGGTTGCTAAATTTGATTCTGGTGTCTATTCAGGCACACGCGCAGTGAGCACACAGCGCACACCCAACTTTTTGGTTACTCTCTCAGGTATTCCATCATATTCCTCTGCAAAAAAATATAAGGATGTGCTCATGCACTCACCTGAGGATATGTCTTCAAGTTTCTCTTCGGATGAACATATTCCTGATAGAATCCTCCAACACATCCCGAAGAATAAGTTAGATGCGTGCGGAGCCCGTGCAACTGCGCAGGCCAGCACACACTCTAGAAGACTCCATAAAGGAGATTGTGTTGATACTGGAAAAACTCTCAGCCCTGAGATACTGCAAACCAACCAGTATTATGAACAAAACTTGCGACGCAAGAGGCGTCAGAGTGCAAATTTAAATGGGAACAGGTCTCAGAATTTGAGAGAGTATCTCACTCAAAAGAGGAGCACCTCTCAATCCACTTCTCACTGTCATTGAACGGTTGATCTCAGTCGTTCTATCAAACTGCAAATGTAAGTCAAGATCGTCCGTTTTCGAGTGGATTACGGAGCCAAAGAGGAGACGGATAGTGAAAAAGATATGCTCTGGGGATGATCTGCCTGCCGTTTCATCCCATATGGTTAGTAAAGGCAAAAAGATTGCTGAAAGTGACTCTTCAGACAAAGAGTTCACTTCAAGATTAAAGGGAGTGTCTATCGAGTCAGAGGGCGTGTATCGGCACACTCGGGCTAGGAGAGGAGTCGCCATTCCATTAAATTATAAGAAACTGGCTGGAGGATCTGATGAGGAGGAAGACAGATATTCTGCTGTTGTATCTTCATCTTACTCTGATACGAACAGAGGGTCGAGGCTGCAGTAAATATGGCCGATCTTCCAGAAGAAGTTTCTAGAAGGCTTGAGAGACAAGAATAACGTCTCAAACAGTAAGAAGAGACTATGAAAGAGATGAAACAACTCTTAACTGAGTTGTTGGCTCAAACGAAGAAAGGCCAATCCTCGTCGTCCACTAAGCGGCATGAAGAGGAACAACATGTCCGCATAGATGAAGATAGCGAAGACGACTACGAAGAAGTACCTTCTCATTTAGGAGAAAAAGAAAGAGTAAATGTGGTTATTAACCCTCAGGTGGAGAAAATGGAGAAGATGGAGAACCAGCTACAGGCTCTTCTTCACCGAAAAAAGTTGCAGGAGGTGGGGATAGTGCGTCCCTATCCCATAGAATGGGAGACTACACCCTACCGTGCAAACTACAAACCGTTAAAGCTTCAGTCGTTTGACGGGAAAGGCTCTCCACAACAGCACATCTTCTAGTTCCTGTCGCAGACAGGACACCTAATGGGGAATGATCCAACCTTAACCAAGATATTTGCGAGTACCTTACAAGGGCCCGCATTTACTTGGTTCATGCAACTACCCCAGGGAACGATTAAATCATGGGCCGATGTAGAACGTGAGTTCTTAGCCTGATTCTTTGAAGACGATACTGAGGTTTCGGTACTATCTTTGCTAGCAGCGAAGCAAGAAGAAGGCGAAATGGTCAAAACTTATGTCGAGCGGTTCCGAGAACTTTCTGTTCGATGCCCACATGGCATGACGCAGGACACGCTTGTGGAAACCTGCAGACACAACTTGTTGACCGATATCCTAGACAAGATGGGCTCGGTCGAATCCAAATCATGGAAAGATCTGCTTAAGCAGGGCGAACAGGCCGAAGAAATACTTCGACGCCTCGAGAATCAGCAGTCTGCAATCGGAGGCAGTACAAATGATCTCCATTCCATTTCTCCCATTCTAAAGGGAAAGATATAATGGCAATAGCGGTAGAAAGCACACCGAAGCAGAAACCATGGCCAACTATAAGCAACACAGCAAAGTTGCCCAGGCTTCAAAAGCAGTATTCGTTTAAGGATGAACATACTGCTACTATGTTCAATCTGCTCAGTAAACGTAAGATGCTTAAATTGCCGAAAAGCAAGAGGCCTGAAGAAGCTGGGAAGATTAACGATCCCAATTACTGCCTGTACCATCGGATTGTAGGTCACCCTACAAATAATTGTTTTATCTTAAAAGATAAAATTTAAGCGTTAATTGACTATGGAGCAGTTCAGCTCAAAACTGAACAAAAAAGGAGTTAGAGCTAACTCCGACACATCTAATGTGTGTGGTCTAAAGGTATCACTTGGGCTCACAATAATTCCCAAGACGAGCTCAGGGCGGTTAATTTAAACCCCCATAAAAAAAATTATGAATCACCCAACGCCGTCAAGGCAAAGGGAAAAGAATAAAATTCTCGCCAATCCCAACATGCGGGGGGTAAAAAGCATGAATTTCCCAATGCCGTCAAGGCAACGGGAAGAGAATAAATTTCTCGCCAACCCCATTATACTGGGGGTAGAAAGTATGAATTACCCAACGCCTATAAGGCTACGGGAAGAGAATAAATTTCTCGCCAACCCCAACATGCTGGGGGTAAAAAGCATGAATTACCCAATGGCGTCAAGGCAACGGGAAGAGAACCAGTTTCTCGCCAACCCCTTCATGCTGGGGGGTAAAAGTATGAATTGCTCAACGCCGCTAAGGCAAAGGGAAGAGGAAAAGTTTAGCATTTAAGCCCAAACAAAATTCTCGACAACTCTCCAGGCTGAGGGGAAGAGTATGGCTAGCCCAACTCAAACGGTAGTTGGTAAAGGCTAATCAAACCCGTTGATAGCTGGGAGTTTGCTAAAAATTCCATGACAAATCTGTCATAATAGCATCCTTATTCGAATATAAGGATACATCACTGCCCTAAGCTACTAAGGCAAAGGGAAGAGGAAAAGTTTGGCATTTAAGCCCAAACGAAATTCTCGACAACTCACCATACTGAGGGAAATAGAATGGCTAGCCCAACTCAAACGGTAGTTGGTAAAGACAAATCAAATCCGTTGATAGCTGGGGGTTTGCTAAAAATCCTAATCAGATAATTCTATTGTCATGTTAAGATTTCACCTCTGACAGCAAAACTTTCCTCGTCATTTTTTTTCTCCAGCAGAGTAAATGACACACCAAAATATTTGTCAAGTTAAAATCATACCTCTGACATCATAATTCAAAATCAAATGAGATAAAATCCGATTAAATCTCCTGTCATGTTAAGATTTCATCTCTGACAGAAAAGAAAATTCACACTTCATCAAGTCCAATATTACAGTTTCTGATGAACTTGTTTTTGATATCGTTAAGTTAAAAATTACCTCTAACGAAAATCATCTCTCTATCAAATTAACAGTTATCTCTGATAGTTCAATTCTAAGGCTAAATACGTTAACCGTCACCTCTATTTAGTCAGCTTGTCCCTATCACGACCAGATCCTCTGAATAGGTTGAGCTCCAAGACACGTTTAATATCACCTCTGTCTTTTCCTGATCCGTTATACTAGATGTCACTGAACGGTTAGGATTAAAATAAGCACGTTAAAATCATACCTCTGCTTGTTATTGAATAATTGAATACGTTAACAATTATTTCTGTTTACCAAATTCTTTACACGTCTGATAGCCAAAATCAAATAATCCAAAGTATTTCGAAATTCAGTACGACTCAATACAGAACTTTAAAAACTTTGGAGGGGGTTATGTAGATACTAAAAAAAAAATACTAAATATATATATATAAAATAATAATTAAGAAAATAAAATAATAATAATAATAATAATAAATAAAATAATAATTATAAATAATAAATAAATAAATGAAAATAATAAATAAATAAATAAATAAATAATGAAAACGGGTCGAAACCCAAACGGGTGCCACCAATTCCCGCAGGTGCACCCGCGGGAGAAATCCCGCAGGTGCACCTGCGGGAAATTCCCGTGGGTGGACCCGCGGGATTTCTCCCGCGGGAGCACTCGCGGGATTTCTCGCGGATGCCAACCCGCGGGAGCCTCCCGCAGGTGCAACCCGCGGGTTGTTTTCCGTTTATTTATTTCCTATTTTTATTTCACTGAAATTCCGTGATCCGATTTTTCAGGGGGGAAAGGACCCGGATTTCAAGCCTTCTCAGTCTATAAAATACAAGAGTGGATTCGAGAGAAGGGACTTGGGGATTTTTGCGCAGAGTTGGAGAGTTCAAAAGTATCGAGAGCGGGTTTTCTTGAGAGACCCAGAGAAGGAAGCAGATCTTCTTCTTCCAGTCGGACTGTCAACGGAGGCATTAGTAAGGCTCCATCGCCACCCAAACCCACCTAGAAAAAGGGAAATTCACCAATATTCCCGTTCTTATTATTTTTTAAATTTGCAATCCGCTTTCTTTTGTTGTAATCAAAAAATTTTATAATGGAAGGAAAGGTGCAATTTTCTGGCAAACACACATATAACATGGAACAAAGGGAATATAGAGTAATGGAAAGTGATAGAACGAATAATAATCTATAACTTAATTTGATTAGTTAATATGTGTACAATTAAGTAAATTTTCTATCAAAATTAATAATTCATTATGGCCAGTTAATAATTTAAATGAAATATTTCGCAAATGACTATTATAAGGTGAGTCTTATATTGTAGGGGATTAGTATCCAAACAACGATTTATAGGGAGCTAATATTCAAGCATGAAATTTTATAGAAACATAGAACCTGAAAACCTTTTTTTTTTTTTATTAAAAAAACTATCTCTGTAAGGTCATTTGTCTTAGATAATAGGAAGTTATTTTTCCTAAAATCCAGATTTCACTTTCATTTCTTTCCTCTTAATATTGTACATTTCACATCAAAATTCGAAACATGCTACCAAATTTCTAAAATCATATAATTGCCACTTATTTTTTTTATTTTCCGCCCATTTTGAGAGTACGTTCTTTCTTAGTTTAAACATCTACTAAATATGTTTCAGTCTTATTATTAGAATTTGATTCTCTTTATGGCTCTATTTGGTTTAAAGGAAATTGAAGTAAAAGAAAAGAAAATAAGAATTAAAGTGTTTTCTTCTTTTTGGTTTGAGATAAGATCTTAACAAATTGAAATTTGGAGAGGAAAGTAAGAGGAAATATGACTCAAAATTTTCTCTTCTTTTACTTTCCTTTATCCTGAAAAAATGAGAGAAAATGTTATCTGGTATTGCTACTACATAGTCTTATGATATGAGAGTGGAGGAAGTTCGAAACAAAAAATTTTTCCTTAATTTTTTAATTTATTTTTTCTTTATATATCGTTTTTAGTTTCTCTTTGAACCAAGCAACAAATAAAATCCTAGTTTCTTTTCTATATCTTTTCTTTCTCTTTCTTTTCCCATTTCTTTTTCTTTATTTTATTTTCTATGATACCAAACATAACCTACAATAGCATATAATGGGAAAGAGAGTACTTCTGCAATCATAAATTTTTATTAATTTCAGCACTATTGCATTCATTCCAAATATAATAAGCAGCATATTACCCCGATTTACATTCATTTCAAAAGCAAAAAGAAAAGAAAAGATAAGAAAAGAGAAACAGGAAAACCTCTTGTGCCGGTCAAAATGTCAGGGCTATTCTCATTTTAATGGTTTTAAGGGAAAGTCTCATAATGACACTCTATATTTCAGCCTCTCTAGTGACAAGTCTTATTTAAACAAGAGGAGAAGGTAGTAGAAGGTGATAATGATTAATTCATTTAATTTGAATTTGTAATACTAGCAGTTCATTTTCGTAAACAATTAAACATCAAGCAAATTGATCAGATGCAAATTAAAAACAAACACACACACGTCGGCAACAATAATATTCAATCCATCATCCTTTAATATGGGAGCACAATGATGAACAGCTTCTGCCCCATCCGGCAATTCTTGCCGTAGTCCTTGCCGGAGATGTACCACTTCCTCCCCGGAGTGGTGAGCTTGATCACGTCGTACCCGGTGGTCATAGCCTTGTCCTCCGATGGAACTTTGCACTCATGGAATTCAGGGCCGCTCACCTTGAAGACATTGTCATACCCAGCATGGTACTTGAACACTGCAACATATATCATGGCAACGTTAATTGGTAGACGCATCAACATATCCCTCGGTCAAAAATGTGAGCTTTACTTTTGTACTTGCTCGGTGCAAATATTAATTGTATGTATAAACAAATATATCATGATCCATTGACACAAATTAGCTGAATGCTAGAAAACTTTAGATTCGTACCAAGAGTGTCTCCAACTCCGAAAACTCTATGTTTTGCCCAAGCTGCATAGTCGAAATTGAGGTTCCAGCCATAAGTGTCACCGACAATGTGTTGAGTCGGATATCGAGCAACTGGTGTTGGCGTCCATGTCATCGGATAGACGATGATGAAAAGCTTCTGCCCCCTGCGGCAATTGCTGCCATAGTCTTTGCCGCTAATGTACCACTTCCTCCCGGGCGTCGCAAGGTCAACCACGTCGTATCCGGAGGTCATTGCCTCATTGGCCGGTGGCACTTTGCATGTTTGGAAACTGGGACCGTCTACTTTGTAGACGTTATCGTGGCCGACGGGATACTTAAAAACTGCAATGCAATGCAATGCAGTCACTCTCCTAGCTTATTCGAATGGCTAGATGAACCAGAGAACTAATTACGGAGATTAAAAAGGTTAATTAATTACGATTTGAATCCTAGAGCGAATTAAACATACCAAGTTTGTCTCCAACCCGAAAGTGTTGGCCCTTAGCCCATGCAGCGTAGTCGAAGTTGACGGTCCAGCCATAGCTATCTCCAACAACATGAACCGTCCCTCTAACCAACGCCGGGAGGGAAACCAAGAGGATAGCAAGGGTGGCTACGGCAGAGGCCATTGTTATTGTTCTCACTGCTCAGCTTATTAGCGGGAGAATGTTTTTGGTGCATATTTCCTGTAGTCGGGTGATCCATTTATAGGTCTTGATTGCTTGTATCTGACCGAGTGCCGGGCGGCCAAATGACTAAAAAGACGAGTACATAGGTTAGAACTAGAGCCTCGGATGATGACAATTGGCGTCCACTATCCCCAAAAATTAATTAGGGTTGCGACCAAGTCTTTCGTCAAATTAATTTATTATAACAAAATATATAATGATCACGTACGTTAGTTTAGTACCTTGGGGATATGAAAATTAATGATCCCATTGAGCATTGGCTACCTTAGTTCATAGTTGATTTGTTTTTAATTAATTATATTGTAGAACGTACGGGAATAAGCTTTCATGAAAAGAGAATAAATAGTAGAACGGGAGAGAATAAAACACAAGATATGCAAGACTTGGTCAGCGCTTACAATGGTTTCCGTTTATAGTTTATTTGGTCTTAATTAATTGTTGTCGTATCTTTGTCCTCAACTCGTGATGCCAATTGTGCGCTCCTTAGTTGTTCATTATTTGGAGCTTATGGGGTTTCAGTTTATTATTGATTTGTTCTTCATAGTACACGTAATCTTTGTCCTCTGACTTCTTCAAGCCTTCTGGACTATACTGACACTCATAATTTATTATTCAACTTAATTTTTCCCCATGCACCTTTTGCTAGAGTTTAAACCGATCTCCTTCCCTCAAAAAGTGATGCTCGTTTCCGAATTAGATAGGAGACAGAGGAGAACTTGATCTTGCTCCAAGAAGTGGCATATCGGTTTAAGAACCAAGACCAAATATAACTCTTGGTGCGGTAAGAAATCGTGAGTGGATGCTGACAGCTAGTAGTTCAGCTTGGACAATTATCTCTGTGGGAATTTCAAAAAGAGAGAATAATTTCATCAGTAATTCTTTTAATGCATTTTTGGGCTAAATCAGGACGTCTCCTATCCCATACAACTTAATGTTCCCTTGCAAGGAAGATATATAGATAAATGAAATAATCTTTTTCAACGACTTTGAATTTAATGAATATAAAGGGTCTTTTTGATTAAGTAAAAATTTTTATCATTTTTTGACCATCAAAGAGCTAAGATGAAGACATATATTAGGAATTTTGACTCTTTATATAGGGTAAATTATATCAAAACTCATAAAGATTCGGTCCAATTACTTGAGCTTAAAACAAACTCAAGATTGATAAAGACTAATGCGAGGAGTATGGCGGATATGCTGATTTGACAAAATTATAATAAGAATCTTAGAAAGGTGGCACTATAAAGTGTAAAGCTCTAAATGGCCTTCGTAACAACACTAAGATCTACTTAAACGGGGTTCTGATGTTAAAGTTATGATCAAAGTTGGAAAGAATTAGCAAGGAGAATTGATAAAGATTGTGCAACAATCGTAACTTCAAGCCAAGTTTTGAAAGTGATGCAAGAATTAGAAAAATACTTGTTCAGAGAAGTTGTAGTGTTTTGAGTCCTCTTTCCAATGGCTCTTGGATCATCTATATAGGACTTCGAGATCAAAAGTTACAGTAATTTACTGAAGTACTATTGGGTTGTCAAAGTATTATCAATAACGCCTTCGACGGCTCTTACTTGAACACCACAGTGTACAACTCTTGAAGGGGTTGTTGAAGCCAATTTGGATAGTGAAACACAGTATGTGTAATGCCCCACTATCCATAGTGTGGATAGTTAGGGCGTTCGACGTAGAATGACAACTCAACAAGTCTAAAAAAAACATTACAGATACAATACAATAGTTAATCTACCACCAATCACATATTAGAACAGTTTTTTTTGTGTCTTCTCATATTTTGTTTTCAGTGTTCATTTCCCCTTATTTATTTGTTTATTTGTTTTTTTGCGAAAACTGTGGATTGGGCTGACCACTAGGGGTGATCTTATCAAAATTTGCAGCAGAACAATATATGATAATATATTGTTCTGAAAGTTTATAACAATACATTGTTCAGATTACATATTCTGATCCCTGATTAAGTTTGATGGCTTAAATGTCAGAAATATGACAATAATGACATGTACACAACTTAATTAATTTATAATATGATGCTCATAGTAAGTAGAGAAATTCCTGAAACTCACTACTGTAGACACCAAAAAAAAAAAAATTTACAGCGGGGTCCATCCGCGGGAACTCCTCCCGCGGGTGCCAACCCACGGGAGGGATCCCGCGGGAGGGCACCCGCGGGAGAATTCCCGCGGGTCCCACCCGCGGGAGGAATCCCGATGGTGTCCGCGGGAATTGCGGCTCCTGAGGGTGTCCGTGGGAATTCCTCCAGCGGGACACCCGCAGGAATTCCTCCCGCGGGTGGGAGCAATCCCGCGGGTGCCAACCCACTGGTTGTTTTCCGCTTCCATTCTGCTTCTGTTTCGTTTTGCATGGTGATCCGGATTTTTGGGGATTTAATCGGATCCGAGGGAAGAATTTTAGCCGGATTAGAAGCGCTCCTCAATATATAAAATTGGGAACGGAGTTCAGAACAAGAGTAAAAGAGGAGATTCTCTTGGAGAGGGAATTCTTTAACGAGGCAATTTTCCAGAGGCCGGAGTCCAAAAATTCAGAGAGGAGTTCCTCAATCCAGAGAGATCGGATCGTCAACGGAGTGCAGAATCAAGACTCTACCGCTGCCAGAACCCACAAAAATAAACGGGAATCGAAATCAATTGATCCCCATTCTTGTAATCTCGAATTTATTTTGTAATTTTTCTTTTATTGCTGTAATTCAAAATCAAATTGGCAATTTAGAGAAGATTCAATTTTTCGGACATACAACTACTTGTTCATTAATTCTCTTTTTGTGGATTTACTAAACTCTTGACCATTGTTTTTCCAAATGTGCATAGGAAGAGGGAGAAATACTAATTATTGCATTATTTTTTTTTTTCCAAGACTATCAGCCAATATGCTAAAAAAATGCATAGGGATGGCTCTCTATTTTGTTTTCCAAACAACAGGTTGATATCTTACTGGTAAAAACATTCACATTTATTTTTAAGGTGAATGAATTTCCTAATTGCTCATCGATGTCATCGTAGGCGAATATGTCTAACTAATTTTCTACTTTATGAAGATTGTTTTAAGTTTTAGATATTTCTTTTCAGCATTTTTTGAGCCTATTTGGCTCCGAACAATTTTAATAGATATCAAACTCATTTATCTTTTCCAGATGTTGATAATGTCAAAACATTCTTGCAGTTTATTTGTTCTAAAATTGGTACCATATTAAAATTTATGAGATGAATTTAAAAGAAGTTTAGCATGTCATGACAGATTGTGTATAAAATAATCATATAGAGAGTATCTATTCATAAGTTTATATTTTAATTTAATAAAACAAGAATTATAGAAATAAGTATAGCTAATAGCATGTCAATGAGTCAAAAAAAACTCATCTTTGCCTGAATTTCTTCTTTCCTCCTTTTTTTTCTCTTCCTTTCTCTCTTCCTCCCGTACGTTCTGAAATCCTCTGCATTCCAGAAGAGAGGAGGGGATTTTATTTTTATTTAATTATAAGAGGTTAGATAGTTAAGATAGAATCTTATTAGGTTGGGATTCAAATAATTAATTCCTAGATAAGAGTAAATCTAAGAATTTGGTTTAGACTCAATCACCTTTCTAGATCATCATCATATTAGATATAATTTCATAAAAAAAAATTATTTTCCAAATTTTATTTATTTTTTTAGAAGAAGTATAAAAAATAAATGCATAAAAAGTGGTTGTTACATTTTACCCCTTTAAGAAAAATTTCGTGCTCAAAATTTCTTTAAACTCAAATGATATAGAGGAGTTATACCTTTACTCAAATAAGTGTGGAAATCGCTCCCGAATGTCTTCCTCTCACTCCAAGGTCGCCTCCTGGCTCGAATGTCGATTCCAAGAAACCAACACAAGCGGAATTACTTTGTTCTTCAAAGTCTTCTCTATACGGTCAAGTATGGCGACCGGTTCTTCTGGATAGGAGAGGTCTGGTCTGATCTCCAATTCTGAATAGTCCACGATGTGCCTCTCATCATGTACATATCGTTTTAATTGTGAGATATGGAAAACGTTATGTACTTGTTCCAATGTATGCGGCCATACTAGGCAATAGGAGACTTTGCCTATTCGTTCCAAGATTTTGAAGGGTCTGATGAATCTCGGGCTTAACGTCCCATAGTTGCCAAAACGAATGACTCCACGCGTGGGCAAAATCTTCAAGAAAACTGAGTATTTTACTTGAAATTTTAGAAACTGCCGTCGGTGGTCTGCCTATTTCCTCTGTCGATCTTGGGCCGCTCTCAAGTGTTGTCGTATTAAGTTAATTTTGTACACTGTCTGGGTAATCATCTCTAGCCCAAGTAGTTTTTTTCCCCAATGTCATCCCAATATAATGGTGATCTACATTTTCTTCCGTATAGAGTCTCGAATGGTGCCATCTTGATATTTGCTTGGTAACTATTATTGTAGGCGAATTCCACCAGATGTAGGTAATCCTCCCATGATCCTCCGAAGTCAAGCATACAAGCCCTCAACATATCATCCAATATCTGGATAGTCCTTTCTGACTGGCTATCTGTTTATGGGTGATATGTTATGCTGAACTCTAATTTTGATCCCAGACTATCTTGCAGTTTCTTCCAAAACTGAGAGGTAAAATGGGTATCTCGATCTGATACAATACTAACCGGCACACCATGTAATTTTACCACTTCAAGCATATACTTCTCTGCTAAAATTTCGGTAGACTGACCTACACAAAATGGTATGATATACACTACTTTAGTGAGCCGGTCAACAATTAGCCAAATTGCATTATTACCCTTGGGACTGCGTGGCAATGCGGTAACAAAATCTATAGTAACTCTTTCCTATTTCCACTCTGGTATGGGTAAAAATTGAAGAAGTCTTGTCATTATTTGATGTTCTGCTTTAACTTGTTGACAAACCAAGCACTTAGACACAAACTTGGCAATTTCACGCTTCATTCCATGCCACCAAAAATGTTGCTTCAAGTCTTGATACATCTTTGCTCCTCGGGGATGAATAGAATAGACTGAACCTAGCTCTGATACCACTTGTAATGCCCCACTTTCCGTAGTGTGAAAAGCTGTAAACATTCGGCGTCAAATGATAACTCGATAAGCCTCAGTAAATATTACAGTTATAACACAACAGAATATGAATAACAAATAGCAATAAACGATAATAATTTTTTTTCTACCAACCAAGGTAATAATAAGTTTCCTATAAATAAACCAACACTATGATAAAATTATCTCTGAATACAAGAAATGTCTCACATAGAACTAGATGAAGTGTCGTATGCACTTATTACATTTTCCTAATATAAAGTAATTAACTAAAATAAATTCATCACTCCTATAAATTTGCATGTTCCTTAAAACATGCCACATCTTGTTCTGTTTCTACTGGATCTACCTCTTGATAAATGACTGCATCTGGTAATGCATAACTAGAGTTGTCAGTAATGTGATCCAGTGATAAATAGTAAAACAAAAAAATAACAATAATGTCTTAATATCATGAACAGTCATATGCAATTATAAGGTGGGCAATCTCATATTCGAACGTTTTGTGTGGTTATCATTAGTTTTTTTTTCTTTTTCAGTTGACGTCTTTTAATTATAGTATTTGAACATATAGGAAAATATGAACTTGGCTGGTCTGGATGCATTTCCGTCTACCCCCGGGAAAACAAAATAGTAAAATTTGATCGGAGCCTATCCCGATCCTCCCAAAAGGAAAACAATGGCGTAGTAATGATCGGAGCCTATCCCGATCCTCCCATAAAGGTAAACAGTGGCGCAGTAATGATCGGAGCCTCTGATTGTACTTCCTGCCGAATTTCTCTCTTGGGCACACACAACCTATTGCCAAATCGAAGAAATCCATATGTGTGGATACATAAATCTGCCCTCTATCCTTCTTCTACTTGTCTTCGAAATCTTTGTAACTTAGAATCATTTTTCTGAATTTCTTTAATCTTTTCTACCAATGGAGGTTGGAGTTGCAAGGCCAGCATTTGTGCCTCAGCACCGAGTAAGATAATTTCTAATTCTAACTGTATGATTTCCTCAAGTAACTCTTTTTGCTGAGTTAGATCCATTACCATAGGCTTTCTGCTCAAGACATATGGTACCACGTTGATCTAATCAGGATGGTATTGCAAATTGATGTCATAATCTACCATTAATTTGAGTCACCTTCTCTGTCTCATATTAAGTTATTTATGTGTGAAGATATACTTAAGACTCTTATGGTCCATATAAACCTCCACTTTGCTACCCAACAAATAATGCCTCTAAATTTTTAATGCAAAAATCATAGCTGTAAGCTCCAAATCATGTGTGGGATAAAACTACATCACATTCAACTGTCCAGTCGTACCTCTCTCCTTTCCTCAGGAGTTTGGTCAGAAGTTCTGCAATCTTAGAGAAGTCTTGGAGGAACTTCCGATAATAACCTGCTAATTCCAGAAAGCTCCTCAACTCTGAAATATTTTTCGGGATTGGCCAATCCTTCACTATTGGGACCATGCTAGAATTGACTGAGATTCCATCTTGAGAAACAATATGTCCCAAGAATGAAACACTCTTCACCAAAATTTATATTTACTGAGCTTTCCATATAATTTCTCCTTCCTTAGTGGCTCCAAAAATATCCTTAAATGCTTAGTGTGATCATCTTCGGTCCTGGAATATACCAATATGTCATCTATGAATACCACAATGAATTTATCCAAATATGGAAGAAAAATTTGATTCATTAAGTTCATAAAAATTGCAGGTGCATTCATCACTCTGAATGGCATCACTAAGAATTCAAAATGCTCATATCGAGTTCGGAACGTTATTTTAGGAATGTCCGACTCCTTCACTTTCACTTGGTGATACCCAGACTTAAGGTCCAACTTGGAAAATACCCTAGCACCACCAAGCTGATCGAACAAATCATCAATTCTCAGTAGTGGGTATCGATTTTTGATAGTGACCCTATTTAATCCCCTATAATCGATGCATAATCTTTTGCCTCCATGTTTCTTCTCAATCAAAAGTACTGGTGCACCCCAAGGGGAAGTACTTGGTCTAATGAAACATTTAGCTTCAAACTCGTCTAATTGGACCTTCACTTCTTTTAGCTCTGCTGGACCCATTCGATATGATACTTGCGAGATTGGTGTAGTGCTAGGAAGAAGCTCAATAGCGAGCTCCACTGCCCTATCTGGTGGTAATCCTGAGAAATCCTCGAAAATATCCAAAAACTCCGACACCACCGGGATATCAGCTGGTATGACATCCATTTGGATTATTACTCCCTCCGTAGGTTGAGCTCTAAATTCTGCAGGTTTCTTAGTACTGCTGCCCCCAATGAACTCGAACGCCGGGTGATTCGGTATCTTGAAAACAACGCTTCTCCTCCGGCAATCAATAATTACATGGAAGGTACTTAACCAATTCACTCCCAAGGTCATATCAAATCCGTGAGTAACGATAATTAGGAAATTAGCATAAAATTTCCTTTTACAAATTACTGCAGGATACAATCTACACATTTGAGTAAAAACAATACCCCCGTTACCCATACTTATCTTCCATCTAATGTTCAGGTTCTCGTAAGGTATGGAATGTCATGTCACCAATGTAGAAGAAATAAAAAAATGTGATGCTTCTGAGTCAAATAAAACTAATGCAGGTACATGATATACTAGAATCATACCTGCCACCATATCATCTGACTTCTCTGCATACTCTGCAGTTAGGTTATATGCTTGCCCACGTCCGTTGTCCACTGCTTTATTCTTCTTAGCCTGCTCATAAACTCTATTTTGAGGTGGAAGTGGTCGCCTATTCTAATTGTCATTCTGATTCTTTTGTGACTGTTGTTGTTGTTGTTGTTGAGATACTAGAAGGCGAGGCGTTGGTCCCATGTCTCTCCTTCGTGGACAATCTCCAATCCTATGTTTACTTGATCCACATGCTAGGCATAAGTTATTGGCATACCAACACTCCTTGATAGTGCGTCCTGGCTTCTGGCAATGTATGCAAGTAACATTCTGTTGCGAAGAAATGACTAGATGCTTTTCAGCATTTCTAGATAAAGTTCCTCCCAACATTTGACTGGCCGACCTCTTGGGCAACCCTCCTTTCCTTATTTACCACTTGCTCTATATCCCGAGCTGCATCAATAATTTCAGCATAGGTCTCCATTCTAGAGGTTACCAAATACTTCTGGATATCTAATCTCAATCCCTGTTGGAAGCGATTCGCACGATCTGCCTCATCTGATACCATGTATGGCGCAAATATACTCAGACGAACAAACTCTGATGCATACTCTTCTACTGTCATTCCGGCCTACCTCAAGTTAATGAATTGCTGCTCTATCTCTCTCCTGGCTGCTCTAGGAAAGAACCTTGCAAGGACACTCGTTGTGAAAGCATCCCACGAGATTGGTTGGGATAGTCTATTCTCCTCTGATTGCTGCCAAGTCCTTGCTATATTCGTCAATTGAATTTGGACACACTTTGTTAGTATCTGGAATCCGAGCTACTCTTAATAAGTCTTCCATCTGCATGAGCCACTGCTCAGCTTCCAAGGCTTCTACAGTCCCCGAGAAAGTAGATGGATGAACGCGCCTGAAATCAGATATTCCTCTAGGACGCTGGTCCTTCGGTTTTGCCACACGATCTAAGGTTGCCATCACTCCTGCTCGAAAGGTTTCGGCCTGTTGTTGTTGTGCGTTGGCGATTCTACCAAGCAATCCCAACATTTCATTGGCATCAATGGTGTTCGAAGTCGAACTGGAATTTGCTCCATTCCTATTAGCCCGATGAGCCATCCTTCTAAGGAAACGTGATAAAATAAACATCATTTAAATAATAATAATAATAATAATAATAATAATAATAGTGAAAGTAAATACATATACATAGAAAAATCATATTTATGTATATATATAGCCGTATTGAACCCTAAATGGTCTAACAAAATTTAGTCAATTCCATTTTTTTTTTACTGTAATGATATCCAAGTCCGTTCAAATTACTTGAACCGTCTTAAGGAGTCTGGGCTTTGATACCACATGTAACGCCCCACTATCTAGTGTGGATAGCTAAGGCGTTCGGTTTCGAATGACAACTCGACAAGTCTCAAAAAAATATTACAGATACAATACAATAGTTAATGATCTACTATCAATCACATATTAGAACAGTTTTTTTTCGGTGTCTTCTCAGATTTCATTTTCAATGTTCATTTCCCCTTATTTTTTTGTTTTTTTTTTGTTTTTGTTTTTTTGCAGAAACTGTAGATTGGGCTGACCACTAGGGTGATCTTATCAAAATTTACAGCAGAACAATATATGATAATATACTGTTCTGAAAGTTTATAACAATACATTGTTCAGATTACATATTCTGATCCCTGATTAAGTTTGATGGCTTAAATGTCAGAAATATGACAATAATGACATGTACACAATTTAATTAATTTATGATATGATGCTCACAGTAAGTAGAGAAATTCCTGAAACTCACGACTTGTTCATTAATTCTCTTATTGTGGATTTACTAAACTCTTGACCATTGCTTTTCCAAATGTTCACAGGAAGAGGGAGAAATATAATTATTGCATTAAAAAATTTTCTTTTTTTTCCAAGACTATCAGCCAATATGCTAAAAAATTGCATAGGGATGGCTCTCTGCTTTATTTCCCAAACAACAGGTTGATATCTTACTGGTAAAAATATTCACATTTATTTTTAAGGTAAATGAGATTCCTAGTTGTTCATCGATGTCATTGTAGGCGAATATGTCTAACTAATTTTCTACTTTATGAAGATTGTTTTAAGTTTTAGATATTTTTTTCAGTTTTTTAGCCTATTTGGCTTCGAACAATTTTAATAGATATCAAACTCATTTATTTTGTCTTCTATACTTTGATTGGTCTATATATATAATTGGTAATTGTGGATGGCATACAGTATATAATGCATTTATACTTCTATTAGTCCGTAGGCAGTTGAGAATGGAAAAGAGCTTTAATACTATCCTAAGATGAATCAGCAACCTACAAGATAGGGAAGATTATACCGGACGCAAAATATAATTCCTTCGGATTCTTATAGAAGAAGTCGAGTAAGAATTGGTGAATTGCAGAGATTCTCAAATGTGCTTTCACAGTCCTCCTTTTTTTCAAATCTATGGAATCTAACAAGGCAAAAGTCTAAATGGTGCAAGTATTGTACCACTACGGTAGGTCTATAAGAGGGAAAAAACAATTAAGATAAACGAGAAAATAAATAGCAATTCATCTCTTAGAATACCTAGTGTACTTATCCAAAATATTTATGGCATAAAAGCAAGGCAAATATAATAGAATTTTTTCTCTTATATTTATAAGATTATGCTAGGAAAACAGGTAAGATATCAGGACAATAATCATTTCGGAAAAATCACAATAATTGCTAACTTGTACAAAGACTCAAGATATCACCTTTTCCAGATGTTGATAATGTCAAAACATTGTTGCAGTTTATTTGTTCTAAAGCTGGTACCATATAAAATTTATGAGATGAATTTAAAAGAAGTTTAGCATGTCATGACAGATTGTGTATAAAACAATTATATAGAGAGTATCTATTCATAAGTTTATATTTTAATTTAATAAAACAAGAATTATATAAATAAGTATAGCTAATAGCATGTCAGTGAGTAAAAAAAAAACTCACATTTTCCTGAAGTTCTTCTTTCCTCCTTTTTTTTCCCTTCCTTTCTCTCTTCCTCCCGTATGTTCTAAAATCCTCTGCGTTCCAGAAGAGAGGAGGGGATTTTATGTTTATTTAATTATAGGAGGTTAGATAGTTAAGATAGAATCTTATTAGTTGGGGATTCAAATAACTAATTCCTAAATAAGGGTAAATCTAAGAATTTGGTTTAGACTCAACCACCTTTCTAAATCATCATCATATTAGATATGATTTCATAAAAAAAAAAAAAAATTTTCAAAATTTTTTTTTTAGAAGAAGTAAAAAAAATAATAAATGCATAAAAAAGTGGTTGTTACAGTATGCGTGTTCCAAAATGTTTTTGAGTGATTTTCTTATGTAATTTAAGTTGGAAATGATTATTTTTTGATCCTTAGATTTAATTTCGATGAATACGATTAGAAGAGAGTTTGAGAGTTTATTTGGAGAGTGTAAATTCTATTTAAATAATGTTATCTTCAATGAAGAATAAAGGGGAAATAAAGAAAAAGGAAAAACGAGAGCTTCTCAATAAGAAGACGAAGGAGATTTTTATTGAAGCAGAAAGATTTTTAGCTCGTAGTTTAGGAAGATCAACGCCCATCAACATCTCCAACTTATATATGAGTACTTAAGTTATGGTTGTAGTTATTTCTCCTCATTGGGAATTTTTTAACAATTCAATATTTGTTGATCTACATCTTGAATCGTGGGTAGTTACAAGGTTTGAGATAATTTGAGTATAGAACTCTTTTAGTGACTGCCAATTAAATGAGTTATATTTTAGACTATTGGTCAGTTATGGTTGTCTAGTAGCTGTAACAAAATCGTTGTAATTGACTTGAAATCAAAGTGCAGTAATTTTTGTGGTTTTTTTCATGTTTTTATTTTCCGTGGTAAAAAACTCCATTTTAATTTGTTTGATGATTTGAGATTTATTCTGTATCATGATTGATTAATAATTCTTAAAAAGTTATGCTCAAATTGATATACAATAAATAACACACACTTCTATAGTAGCTAGAGTACTTTTTCAATAAATATAGATGGCACATATAAAAATGGAAATGAAATAGAGGGTGAATATGCAAGATCGTAATATGTTATCTTTCGGGAGTTTTTAAAAGAGCACACCTTTTTTCCTAGAGAGACCACTTTATTACTGTCAGGGCTGAAAGCCCGGATCAAATTTACACTATAAAGTGGGCTTACTAATAGAGCCGGCAAGTGGGCCGTGCCCGGCACAGGCATGCCGTGCCGTCGGCAAGCAGGCTCGGCCAGCCGACACGGCACGGTGTGCTCGTGCCGGCTCGTTTTATTTAAAAAAAATTAAATAAATATTTAATTTATTATTAAGTAAGTTAAGGAGACTACTTAGGTTCATTTAACGGGATTTAACAAGAAGTAACAATAGTAAATTTTTTTTTATTATATTTAATCTCATTACATTGATATATTGCTCTATAAATCTATTTAGAAATTATACAAAGCCCGAAGAGAAGGGAGAGGACCCTGGCCGTCACTCTCAACTTGTTCTTAGTATTTTTTTCTAAGAGATTTAAGAGTTAAAAATTATAAAAAAATTAGAAAATACATGAAAATCCCAACAAATATAAATATTATAATTTGAAAAGAAAAAATAAAAGTCTACTTTCAATCATGATTCATCTTCTTCTGGTGAGCTCTCTACTACTATTTCATTGGCCAATTCTTATTCCCTTTCTTTTGCGTCATACCAGTCCTTCAAGCAGATACACATCTCAAAGGTGTCCCGTGCCATTGAAGTTCTCCACTCCATGAGCACTCTACCACCTTCACTAAAAGCAAACTCCGATACTACAGTAGATACCGGAGGAGTTAGTAGTTCACGGGCCATGTTTAAAAGCACGGGATATGTTTTTTCCCGTGATTTCTATCAAGCCAAAATATCAAAGGCTTCATAATTTCAGGGGATGCGTCATCTTCATAATTAGCTCTTTCTAAATAATAATGTAGTTCATTAAAATATGTACTAGATTGCCTTGCTTTTTTTGGTGAAATATAGATGATATTATTGGATTACAGGTTTCCCTAGCAGTTGGTTCTTTTGTAGATTGTGTTGGCACACCATCCATATCTTCATATATTTTATACATAATATATAAACAAATTTTATTATCATTAACTAAATCCCTTACATTATCTTCATAAGACATATTTTTATAAAATAAAT
Organism: Dracaena cambodiana; assembly: GCA_036321105.1. Lineage (NCBI taxonomy): Eukaryota > Viridiplantae > Streptophyta > Magnoliopsida > Asparagales > Asparagaceae > Dracaena > Dracaena cambodiana. The sequence goes on from JAYEPQ010000012.1 coordinate 15,504,974, forward strand.
CTATTAAATTTCAAATTCATCTAACTTGCAATGGGGATCCACAACACTTGCAAAATATAATAAGTATGGAAAATCTTTAAAATATTTATTAAATTTAGTTTTCATAGGTTGAACAATATGTTCAAGTATTTGGTGATTCCTACATTCATTAAAAACCAAACTAATTTCGGTTAGATAATATAATGCAATATGTGTAGTTGGGTAATAAGTGACGACAATATGTTCAAGTATTCGGTGATTCCTTAAAAACCAAACTAATTTCGGTTAGATAATATAATGCAATATGTGTAGTTGGGTAATAAGTGACTGACAGTGCTCTAGTTGCAATTTTAAATTTTCTTAAAAACTTAGAAATGCAATTCAAATGGTGTCATTCATTATTATCTAAATTATACATTGGTAACTCCATTTCATTAAAAATATTTATTACATCTTTATACTGAATAGCCGTGTTTAACATTTTGTATGTAGAATTCCATCTTGTTCTAATATCTATTGGTACAATTTTAGATGAGATTTTTAAATTCTTACATATTTATTTAAATGATTGTCTTCTTGGTCCACTATTTTTAATAAATAGTAATGTATACCTAAGTTTCATTATTGAATCACTTACTATTTTTAATCAATCTTGAACGCATAAATTTAGTATGTGACAAATATACCTAATGTGGAATAATTTTTCATCTAAAATTGTTTTTGTAATATTTTTTAAGAATTTCTATTGAGGTCGTATTTTCAAAAGAATTATCGAAAGAAATGAAAAATATTTTTCTTTCTATTCCAAATGCTGAAAAAATACTTAGTAGGGATTGTGTTAAATTATGTGCATTATTAGAAAACTCAAATCTCCTAAATCCAATTATTTTTATTTTGTATATACCAATCTTGATCTATATAGTGAGCCGTTACGCATAAATAATGACACATATTTAGAACTTCCCAACAATCTGCAGTTATAGCAACTCTAAAAATTAAAGAAGTTAAAATATCTATTAAAGTGTCACTCTTCTCTTTATATATTTTTAACATGTCGGATTTAGATGTAGAACGTGGGACTTTTTTAAATTCGTCAGTAAATGTACTTTTACACAATCTTTCAAATTTCCGGTTTTCTGAAAAAAAAAAAAAAAAGGTTATTCGTCATGTATTATAAATGTTGCTAATTTTTCTCTTACTTTGATAGGATCATATTTACGAATTCCTAATGATCTACCATAAGTGTTTATTTGTGTTTGATGTGGTTCATTTGGTGGGTGAGTTTTGTCTAGGTTCTTTTAAGATGACCCGTTCCTCTACCTAAACGAAATGAATAGATTATTTGACAATATTTACACTTAGCTTTTCTAACACCATTTTCCATTATTTTCTCAAAATATTTCTATATGTCAGATCTAGCAGTCCTAGCAGGGGTGGTTGTTTGGGTTTTGGGTCTGGTTGCTTCGGTTGGTTCTTCTTCGGATAAAGAAAATGGTACTTGAGGAGGTTATTCTAAGGGTTGACATATACTTTGATATTCTTCGCTAGTTAAAAAGGGAGAAAAAGAACCCGCGGCTTGAGAGCAAGAAGCGTCGGACGAGTATGGATCCATTTAAAAAAAATCCCGAAATAAATAAATAAAAATTCTCAAAAAAACTAAACCAAAAACTTCAAATTATAAATACCTCTTGACCGGTGAACCACTTGAGAGATAGAGTAGAATTTTCTAACTAGAGAGAGGAAGTTGGAAGCCGAAAAAGCGAGAAAAAATTTCTTGAGAGAGAAAACTTACTTGAATCTTAATTGGGAGACTTACTTGCTTGAGACTTCTTTATCACTTGATTGAAACTTGCTTGAAAGAGTTGGGAATTGAGATTTGAGAAGAGTTTTGAGATAATGAATTTGTTTGTATAAGTATGGAGAATGGAAATAGAGGAGATGATGAGATATTTATAAAGAAAAAATTATTTTAATTTGCAAAAATAATTTCAAAAAACACTCCCAGGTGCTATTTTAACCGTTGGGGAGAAAAATCTGCAAAAAAATTGCAAGAAACCCCCAATGGCTATAAAAATAGCCGTTGGGGGGCTCTTTGCAAAAAAATATTGCAAATATTCCCAACGACTCTTTAAGTCTAAACTAAAAAAAAGACATGTCGAGCCGTGCCAGTGCCAGACACGGCTCGGCACGTGCGGGCCCCGCCTAGGCACGTGCCCGGCACGTGCTGGGCCGGGCGTGCCCAACGGGTCGCCCTGCCCATTTACCAGCTCTACTTACCAGGAAAAGTGGTGTGCTCCTTTTGAAACTCCCTTATCTTTCAGTCTTGAAATTTTCTTTTCATTTCTTTAGAGCAAGCCCCAGCCCAGCTAGAGCTTCCGAAAATTGTGCCACAGTGCCAGCATAACCGCACTTGCCCCTCCCTTCGTTCAAACATAATTGCTGTAACGTTTAACTTTTCCTTTAAAAAGTGAAATGTGATATTTAGCTTTAAAAGAATAAAAAGGTAATATTCTCTTAAGAAGGAATTAAAAATGTAAGAAATAATTGAATAAACGTATATTATTTTGGAGGACAGACCACACAAATGGCCTGACTCATATACAGATATAACGAAGAAAAATTCAACACAAACTTGAAGCCATAAAATCCAAACCATTGCCTGGTCTCTAACTTATTATTTGAACTACCATCCAAAGTTACGTTATTTCTTAAGAATGAATGTATCATGAAACCTAGTCAGATATGGAAACTTTCAAAATGATGATGGATCGTGCATGGCCTAATTTGTAGTACTATTTTTGGCCGGCCATCTCTCAGCAAGCAACAAACAAAGTAGGCGGCCAAAGTCCTATATATAGGTACTCCCACTACATGAGACGTGCACCATCGCTATTCTGCAACTCGTAGTATAAGCTAAGTAGTGGGAGCAACAACAATGGCCTAAGCACAAGTCATAGCCACCTTTGCTATCCTCTTGGTTTCCCTACCCGCTTTGGCCCAAGCGACAAACCATGTTGTCGGAGATAGCTATGGCTGGACTCTCAACCTCGACTATGCTGCATGGGCTAAGGGCCGACATTTTCGGGTTGGAGACAAACTCGGTATGTCTAATTCTCTTTAGGATTCAAGTCCTAATTAGGTTTTTATCGTCTTAATTAATTCTCTGGTTCATCTAATTATGGAATAAGCTAAGAGAGTGACTGCATTGCAGTTTTCAAGTATCCCGTCGGCCACGATAACGTCTACAAAGTAGGCGGTCCCAGTTTCCAAACATGCAAAGTGCCACCGGCCAATGAGGCAATGACCTCCGGATACGACGTGGTTGACCTTGCGACGCCCGGGAGGAAAGTGGTACATTAGCGGCAAAGACTATGGCAGCAATTGCGGCAGGGGGCAGAAGCTTTTCATCATCGTCTATCCGATGACATGGACGCCAACACCAGTTGCTCGATATCCAACTCAACACATTGTCGGTGACAGTTATGGCTGGACCCTCAATTTCGACTATGCAGCTTGGGCAAAACATAGAGTCTTCAGAGTAGGAGACACTCTTGGTACGAATCTGAAGTTAGCTTCTAACATTCAACTAAATTGCATCCATGAATCATGATATATATGTTTATACATACAATTGATATTTGCGCCGAGCAAGTACAAAAGTTAACATTTTTGACCGAGGGATATGTTGATGCGTCTACCAATTAACGTTGCCATGATATATGTTGCAGTGTTCAAGTACCATGCTGGGTATGACAATGTCTTCAAGGTGAGCGGCCCCGAATTCCATGACTGCAAAGTTCCATCGGAGGACAGGGCTATGACCACCGGGTACGACGTGATCAAGCTCCAAACTCCGGGGAGGAAGTGGTATATCTCCGGCAAGGACTACGGCAAGAATTGCCGGATGGGGCAGAAGCTGTTCATCATTGTGCTCTCATATTAAAGGATGATGGATTGAATACTATTATTGCCTACGCGTGTGTTTTTAATTTGCATCTTGATTTGCTTGATGTTTGTTTACGAATATGAACTGCTGGCATTACAAAAATTCAAATGAATTCATCATTTAGCACCTTCTACTACCTTCTCCTCTTATTTGATTGTCTGTAAGGAGTAGAAAAATTAAAGGCCGACATATTCATACAATAAGAGGACACATGCCATCCATATATATTGCAGTTATTTTCGTTTTTTCAATTAATTTGTCTATAAAATATACTTCAAGTATCTTTATTGATGATTGGATTCTCACCGTAGTGGGAAAGAAAACCACTTTACCTTAATGAACCGCTAGTTGAAGTACTAATGGCGATCTGTACCTCACGTAAGTCCATCCATTATATGTACCATTTGAATGTGGCATACAAACTATTCAAAAGTTCTAGTCATAAATTGGGGGTAAGAATTTCCCAACCCACCCCCATACAAATAGAGTACTGGATGCCATATGAGCGAAGGTCCATGTTATGATTGTTGCAATTTATATGTGATAGTTACTTAATAGGAAGTATAAATGAGTTGTAAGTTGAACATAATGTACTGCATTTATCTGAGACTTTTCCTCAAAACCATTAAAAAAGAAATAGTCCTAACATTTAACCAGAGGTTTTCTTGTTTTTCTTTAACTTTCGTTTCTTTTTGTTTTTGAAATAAGTGTAAACCGGTGTAATATGATGCTTATTTTATTTGGAATGAATGCCGATACTGCAATGAATAGTAGTTGGATCAGCACTCTCATTCGAGTTCGTGGGCAAGTACACACCCAGATGAAGTCAAAAGTAATGTAATAACCAAGATCAAGGCGAGCAGCTCTTATAGCAATAGCAAAACAAACAGTCAATTTATAGCCCTCTTTTTTCTTATTCTGTTTAGAACATTTTTCTCTTGAATATCATTCAAAAGAGTTTCGGATTGCCTAGTATTCCACCAATTAAATGTTGCTGTACATTATGTTTGGTTTGATAGAAAAAGAAATAAAGAAAAAGAAATGGAAAAAAAGAAAGAGGAAAGAAAAATGGAATAGAAAAGGAAAGAGGATTCTATTTGTTGTTGGGTTAAAGGAGAAACTAAAATTAAAATATTAAAGAATAATAAATTAAAAATAATATTAAAATTTAAGAAAAGAACATTGTTTCAAACTTCCTCCGCTATCGAAGTGTAATCCTATGTGATAGTAGCATCAAATAATATTTTCTCTTATTTTATCTAGGGTAGAGGAAAAAAAAGGAGAAAATTTTGAATCATATTTTCATTTCCTTTCCTTCCGGTTTCTTTTCTCCTAAATTTTTCTCAAACCAAATAACAAAAAATATTTTCATTCCTATTTTCTTTTTATTTTTTCTTCTTCGTTTTCTTCAAACCAAATCTAGCCATAAAGAGGATCACATCCAGTAATAAGGCCAAAACAAGTTTAATAGATGTTGAAATTGAGGAAGAATGTGTTCTCAAAAGGGGAAAAATAAAAAATAATTGGCAATTATATGATTTAAAAATTTGGTAGCTTTGATCTACAAAAGAGTTTGTTAAGAGAAAAGAAGTGAAAATACAATCTAGAACCCACTACAAATGACTTCCCTATTTTCCATGATAAATGACCTTTGAGATACTGTTTTTTGATAAAAAAAAAATAAATAAAGAGTTTTTAGGATATAGGTCCCTTAAAATTTCATATTTGAACATTAGTCCCCAACAAATAATTATTTGGATATTTATTCTGAACAATGTAAGACTCACCTTATAATAGTTATCTTTTAAACCTTTAATATAAAATGTTAACTAACCATAATTAAAATTAACCATACTAGTAAATTTATTTACTTGTCCCTAACTTAACTAATTAAATGAAATTATTGATTATCATTTGGTCTCTCACTTTCCTTTACTTCATTGTTCTTCTTTTTTTTCGATTACTCTAATTGCATAATCATGAAGAGCATAAAAAAATTTAATTAGTGGTCGACATGAGTTCTATTTTTTATTATAACTGGTAAAAATATTTTGGATAGTGATAAAGATATCATAACAATTTTTATCAATTACAAATAGTATAAAATAGATGAAGAAGATTTCTAATGAGCTATGAAGAGTGCTATTTTAGATCTATCAAAAGCAAAATTAATTTGGCCCTTTACAAATAATTTTAAGGTTTCACTCTTATTCAGGTTACACAAACCTCCACAACCTCTGATAAATCTATTACCAAGAAAATCATCTATGGTATAAGAATTAATCACTACCAATCTCATAAATCAGTCGCCAAATAATCTATAAAAGAGGGAATATCCCTTGCATGGTGCAAACTCTCATCGTCACTCGTGGTCATAATCGATTAAATTGGACTTAAATTTTGAAAAACTGGAACTTGATACGCCTACTCAGAGCTATGTATCCGAGCTTCGAGCTTCCACTATATAGGTGAAGGTGGGCTAGCCCGGCTCGCTACTAGAACGATATTGATGGATATTTAATTTGGATAATCAGCTAGACTAGTCCTTGTTAAAAAGAAAACCAAAATAAAAGAAACAAAAACAAAGCTTATAAAGTTCAAACAAGTTCATCCTTATTACCAAGAGTCGGCCACTTTTTTTTTTAACGATAAACAGCGAGACATAGCCCTCCGCATTCCATTAAAGAGACAATAACAGAATAATAAGACTATTCGGACCATTATTACAATGGCCCAATAATAAAGTTACATAAAAGAGGTTCTAAATAAGGCTACAAAAAGATAAAAACTAAAAAATAATGCAACAATCCTGTATGCAAAGGTCGCGTCTGTTCTCAGTCCATCGCTTTCCGTATCTTTGATGTGCTTCTCTACTCCTGTTCTGATTGGCTAACATCCATATCCTCTGCCGAAAACCTACCCGATAGATAAAGTCTCTCCTCGTCTGAGGGGACGCGTATCTACATAATGAAATCATGAATGATAAGTCTCATACAGTGCTAATTGGAATAATATTTATCATTAAATAATTTATTGTTTCTCTCCTTCCAAATATTCCAGCATAAAGCAGCAATAATTGTTCTAAGTAAATTGGTATCGTTAACCCTCCTTGTAAGTCTACTCCAAATATTAACATCTAATTTAATATTGATTTTTAGGCCTAAAACCCTAGCACACAAGTTCCATGTACTTTTAGAAAAAGAACAGTTACACATAATGTGTTTAGTCGATTCTCCATCTTTCTTGCACAAGACACAGACATTGGGGCCAATCCAACTTCTTTTTTGCAATTTCGGCCAGGTAAGGACAGCCTCTTTGCACACCAGCCACAGGAATAATCTTACGCTCTGAAGTGACTTCACTATCCAAATCCACTTGATGTTTGGTGAGGTTACTCCCCCATTTATGAAATGACAGTATGTAGATTTTACTATGAAGCTACCATCTTTCTCCCATCTCCAAATGGGTTTGTTCTCCACCAAGGGAGTAGGTGTAGAGTTGCTTAGGAGCCTTTTTAATAATCTCAGTTTAACAAAATCCTATCTGTTAGCAAAAATAACGGAATAATACTAATGCAACAACCAGCGGAATCAAATAGTTAACCGAAGAGAAAAATAGTAAAGACAGAGAACACACAGATTTAACGTGGTTCGGCAATATGCTTACGTCCACGGGAACACGATCGAAAACTTCCACTATATCAAAAGAGAATTACAACTTTCTAGTTTTCAACCACAAGAGAATTAGCAAAGAAATCACATAAGATTTTGAGATCAAATCCTAACTTCTTGTTGCAGTGATTTTCATCTTTGCTTTGGCCGTCGAAGAAAAACCCCAAAAGAAGTCCCGCCTTCTTTTCTTTTCTTCTTTGCTTTCGGCCAAGAATTTCAACCGCCGAGAAACACCCACAATTATTTTTCCCTTGGCCGTTGGTTGCTTCAGGCCGCACCAAGCTAAAAATTACTTTGGCCAAAAATAATTTGCTTCTTTTATAGCAAACCCAATTGTTTGCTTAAGCCGTCGTTTCTCTTGTTTTTTCGGCCGATTATAAAACCCTAGCACCACACCCCATATATATATTATATCATAACGGGTTTGGGCTAGTTTTGGATCCGTTTCGGTATACCGAAACCCGCTGCAGCAATAGGGCTCCATTAGCAACAATCTCCCATTTGGAGACTTATTACTAAAATTGTAATATCTATACATGATAATCTTAGTGTCCAAAGTTTTTACCTCGATCGTTTAAAGTTCCGATTTCAGCATTCAACACAAATGCACCAAAGTTGAGCAATAGCTCAACTTTTTCCCATCAACCGGTTTTATCAATATATCTGCAGGATTCTTATTGTCCTCAATCTTCTCCAACTTTAATTGGCCATCCTCTAATAAGGATCTAAGGAAGTGATATCTCAAGTGAATATGTTTAGTCCGTGAATGATACGCTGAGTTCTTAGTAAGATGAATTGCACTCTGTCTGTCACTGAATAACCTGCAATCCACTCCATCAAAACCCAACTCACTCATCAATCGCTGCAATCAAATAAACTCCTTACTTGCTTCTGCAACTGCAACATACTCAGCTTCTATCGAAAATAAAGTAACAATTGATTGTAATCTTGAAACCCCGCTTACCACTGTCCCTCCTACACTAAAGACATAACCTGTTGTGCTCCTACCATTGTCTCTATCACCCGCATGGGCTGAATCCACAAAACCTTACACATCAATGTTATCACCCCCAAAATATAAGCAATACTGTGAAATACCTTTTAAATACCTGAAAATCCACTTCACTGCTTGCCAATGTTCCTTTCTAGGGTTCTTCATGAATCTACTAACTACTCTCACTGCATGTGCAATATCTGGTCTTGTACTAACCATTGCATACATGAGACTCCCAACGGCCGATGAATAAGGTACATTCTCCATGTGTCTCGTCTCCTCATTTGTCTTAGTACCTTACTCTTTTGACAGTTTGAACTGATCACCAAGAGCTGTAATTACCGGTTTTGCATTCTCCATATTGAATCTCTCCAACACCTTCTTGATGTACCCCTCCTGAAATAACCACAATTTCTTACTTTTCTTATCTCGGGTAATTTGCATCCCAAGAAGTTGTTTAGCCTCACCCATATCCTTCATAGAGAATCTTCCTGCCAACTTTCTCTTCAGATCATTGATTTTCTTCATGCATGTACCTGCCACAAGCATATCATCTACATACAAAATAAGTATAATAAAGTTACCATCCTTAAATTTTTGTAGATAAACACAATGATCTGAATTGCATCTGGCAAAATTCGAATCCAACATAAACTTGTCGAACTTCAAGTACCATTGTCTCGGCGCCTATTTCAATCCATACAAGTTCCTTTTCAGTCGACATACCCAATTCTCCTTTCCTTTAATTTCATATCCCTCCGGCTGTTTCATATATATTTCCTCCTCCAAATCACCATGAAGGAAAGCAGTCTTCACATCGAGCTGCTCTAAATACAATCCTTTCACAGCCACAATACTCAGTATTGCTCTGATAGAAGTCATCTTGACAACATGTGCAAATATTTCATTGAAGTCAATACATTTTCTCTGACCGTATCCCTTCACTACAAGTCTAGCCTTGAACCTTTGTGTCCCTCATGTCTCATGTTTTACCCTGTACACCCACTTGTTATGCAATATTTTTATCTTTTCCGGTTGCTTCACCAATTTTCATGTGCGATTTTTCTCCAAAGAAGACATCTCATCACGCATGGCTTGCTCCCACTTAAGACGAAATTTATCCTGTATAGTCTCTTGGTAACTCTCTGGTTCACCTGCATCAGTATATAAAACATGATATAAAGGAAGACAAAATTTTTGGGTTGTTTTCCTTATCCTTGTGCTCCTCCTCAAAGTGGGAACACTCTCTGATGAAGTACTGGAACCATCTACTTCAGTCAGTGGCTCTCTCTCTTGTTCGGTCTCATCTGAAACTTGTGTATTCTCAGGTGTAGTCATTTCTTCCCCTTCAGATGTAGGTATTTCTTCCTTTCTTTTATCCATTGGATCCATCCCATCTTGTAGCTCATCCAACTCCAAGTGCTCTTTCCCCACTGCTTTCTCACTCTTACTTTCCATTCGATCCTTATACATACAGCCCTCATAAATACTACATCTCTGCTACGAATTACCTTATTATGCTCATAATCCCATAAACGATAATCATATTCGTCGCCACCGTATCCAATGAATGCACACTTCTGAGATTTAGAATCAAGGTTCTTTCTCATCTCATGATCCACATGTGCATATGCTATATAACCGAATACCTTTAAAAATGAATAATTCACAGTCTTATCATACCACATCTCCTCTGAAATTCCTCCATCTAAAACACTAACTGGACTCCTGTTGATCAGATAGACTGTCGTATCTACAGCGGCTCCCCAAAGTTGCAAAGGCAAACCCCAATATAGTCTCATACTCCGAGCTCGCTCCAAAATGGTTCTATTCATCCTCTCAGCCATGCCATTTTGCTGCGGTGTCCTCGGTCCAATATTTACTCTCCTGATCCCGTGGGTAAAGCAATAGTCATCGAACTCCCAATTGCAAAATTTCCTACCATTGTCTGATAACAAATATTTCACCTTCAAACCTGTTTCATTCTCAACAAGAGCTTTCCATACCTTGAAGATCTTGAAGACATCGGATTTCTGCTTAAGTGCAAACACCCATATTTTCCTACTTGCATCATTTATGAAAGTGACAAAATAAGAATTACCTCCAAGAGACCAAAGAAGGCCCACATACATCTGCATATACCAACTCTAATCTCTCGGTTTTCTTCTCCTTACCATCCTTCATAAAGCTAACTCTTTTCTGCTTTCCAAATACACAGTTCTCACATAAATCAAAGTTAGCATCTTTCATATATGTCAACATACCTCTGGATTGCAATACTCTCATGCCGCTTGTAACGGCCACTTCTCATTGTGTTCATTTCACTTCAAAAAAAATAATAATAATAAAAATAAAATAAAATAAAATAAAATAAAAATAAATAAATAAAACTGAATTAAATTAAAAATCTGAAAAAAAAATAAATAAATTTAAATATAAAATATATAATGGGGTTGTTGGAGGGAAATCTAAACAGTTGGAGGGATATCAATCTCATCCGAAAAGATTCGTTTGTTGGATCTCAACCAAATAGGTTATATCCTAACCTAAAGATAAATAAGGATCTAAAAATATGTTCTCACCTCTCTTCTCTTCTGGAACGCTGGAAATCTCAGGACGTACGGGAAGAGGAAGAGGAACGCAGGTCAGAAAAGAAAAGCAAGGAAGGGGAACGACTCAGCCAAAGGTGAGTTTTTAAACTCACTTAACATGCTATGCTCGTTCTTTATATAATTCCTATTTTATTTAGATGCATAAATATTAAATCGAAAATAGCCCTCTAATATTTGTTAAAGATTGTCTATGAATTTTGTAAAAAAAAATAGATCTATAAATTTTACAATCGTGATTGATTAGAACATTCATATTATTTTATTTTAGGCGAAGTATATTTGACAAAGAATAAATTAATAATAAGTTAATTCTATTGACTTCCATGCTGATACGTCTCTTTTAGTAGCTACACAAGCAGATAGATACAACTCACTACTTAGTATTCAAATCGTCGGATACTGCACTATTCTTTTTTCCCTTTATTTAATACGAAGTATTCAGCTTCGGTTTACTGTTTTGATTGTTCTACTCGTTTATACCGATCTAATTCCAAACTAGCGCGCTTCGTACACTTGCTTATTATAAGACATAGTGCATAGATTAGTTAAATAACTTTATCTCATATTATTAACCACAATTAATAGTTATATTTAACAGTTTGGTTATTATGCTGCTATTTGACTTAATGACTTAATTAGCTGTTTAATCAAATTACAAGTTGATTAATAATTCATAAATGATATCAAATTATTGGCTTCATCTGCTTGTACTTCTTCTTCTCCTTCTTCTTCTCCTTCTACTTCTGCGTCTGCTGCTGCTTCATTTCCTTCTCCTTCTTCTTCGACTTCCACTTCCGCATCCTCTCGTGCTTCTTCTTCTTCGACTTCCACTTCCGCATCCTCTTGTGCTTCTTCTTCCGTCTCCACTTCCGCACCTGCTTGTGTTTCTTCTTCTCCTTCTCCTTCTCCTTCTTTTCCTTTTCTGCTTCTGCGCCTGCTGCTGCTTCTCTTCTCCTTTCGCTGTTTGGCTGCAATTTCAAGGAAACTTAAGAAGTTCTAAGTGCGCACATATTTTGCTAGTGAACATCTTTTCTCCTATGTTGTAAATCACTATTATGTATTAAGGGAGGGTGCATTTAGAGTACTTCTTTTTCTTCTCCTTTTTCTACGCCTGCTGCTGCTTCTCTTCTCCTTTCCCTGTTTGGCTGCAACTTCAAGGCAACTTTTAGGAAATTCTAAGTGCGCACCCATTTCACTAGTGAACACCATTTCCCCTATGTTGTAAACCACTTTACTATCTAGTATATGGTGCGCATTTAGTCTACCTGCAAACTTGCAGGCAACTTTTAGGAAATTCTAAGTGCACACCTATTTCACTAGTGAGCACCATTTCCCCTATGTTATAAATCACTTTACTAAATAGGTTGTGGTGTGCAGGTAGAACTACCTGGTTGTAGTGCAGGAAACACTTGGGAGTTCTAAATGCGCACATCTCTGCTAGTGAGCATCTTTTCCCTATGTTGTAATTCACCTTAATTATATAGTATTGGGTGCGCATCTAGAACTAGCTCAACATTGCAGGAAAACTTTAGGAAATTCTAAATGCACACATATTTAGTAGTGAGCCCCATTTTTCCTATATTGTAAATCACTTATTATACATCATATTGGAAATAAAGCCCAAAAAGACACCGTATAAATGCAAATTGTTATTGTATAAGATTGGTGATAGATAATTAAATTACCGCAACGTTATATTGTCACTGATATTGTTACTGTTCACTGAACCCAAATTATTATCACCAATCTACATACTGAACTGAAATTTACTGAGATCATAAATTATATTGAAATTGATAATTAACACCGAACTTGATATACACTGGGGATTTGGGGGAAAATTTAGGTTTGTATGAATTAGATGGCTGAACGTAACTGTACTGTGCCACTGTTTCCCATTTTTGGGAGGATCGGGATAGGCTCCGATCAAATTACTGCGCCACTGTTTCCCTTTTTTGGAAGGATCGGGATAGACTCCGATCAACTACTGTTCCGTTTTTCCGGGGGTAGACGGGGATGCGTTCAGCTCAGCTATATTCATATTTTCTTGAATTTTCAAATACCATAACTAAAATACATTAACTGTAAAAATTTAAAAGATATCGATTAAAATAATAGTAATGATAAGTATAAATACGTAAAACCTTCTGTCCTTCATTTGCATGATTGTTCCTGACATTGAGATATTATTATTCATTATTTTTTTGTTGTTCTTTAATTATTGAATATTGGGTCGCTTTGCTGACGATCCTGGTTATGCATGACCAGATGCAGGCCTCTATCAAGAGGTAGATCCACCAGTGGCAGAACAGAATATGTTGTACTTCCAGGAACAAGCAGATCTGCAGGAGTGATTACTTCCTTTTGTTAGCTGCTTTCTTTTTAGAGAAATATAATAAGTGCACATGGCGCTATATTTAGTTTCATATGAGACAGTCCTTTTCTTTTCAGAAAGAATTTATCTGTGGTGACATTTGTTAATTTTATTTTGAGGGAATTTATTATTGCTTTGTTTTGATAAAGGAAAAAAATTTATTTAGTTTCTGCATGTTATTCATATTAAATTGCAAATGGTGACTGTAATATTTTGTTTGAGGCTCGTCGAGTTATCATTCGACGCCGAACGTTCTAGCTTTCCAAACTACTGGAAGTGGGGCGTTACAACGCTCTCATTCAAGTGACCGAGTCTCTGATGCCATAAGGTAGCCTTCTCATTCTTCACGGTGGCCAAAGAAACAATGTGATCCACCGAGCTTGAGAGTAAATATAGAGTTCCCACTCTCTCACCCTTGACCACTACCATTGCTCATTTGCTGATCTTCCACTGTTTCCTCTCAAATGAGATTTGATAACCTTCGCCATCCAGCTTGCTAACAGATATCAAATTCTTCTTCAAATCTGGTATGTGCGTGACCTCTTGTAAAAATAACTTTTCACAATTGTGCAACTTCAACTGAATTGTCCCCTTACAGACAATTTTGCATTCTTGCCCATTACCAACAGTCACATGCCCAAAATCACCTTGGACATAATTCTCAAACCATTCTCTGTGAGCAGTGTAATTGAACGAAACCCCTGAATCTGCAAACCACAGATCTGACTCGATTCTATATGAGCAGACAAACACAAGTCATCATACTCCTTACTTGGATTCACCATATTCGCTCCTTCCTTATTTTTGTTTGGACAATCCTTCTTCATATGACCTTCTGTCTTATATTTCCAACACACTAACTTTTTCTTGAACTTCCCCTTAGATTTTGATCTTCCTCTTTACTTCGACTCCCTACTTAAACTTCTACCTCTTTCCTTCCTTCTGTCATTATCAACAGACAGACCAGTACTTGTAGAAACTGTGCTCTCATCCATGCTCTTTTTCATCAATTCATCATTCATGATTGTACTCACAACATCATCAAATTTAAGAGCAGTATTGGAAGTATTGCTGATGGCCATAACAACATTACTCCAACTATCCGGTAACGAACACATAAACATCAAAGATTTAATGTCATCAACAAAGACAAAATCTAAGGATTCAAGTTGCGCCCATAATGTGTTAAATTCGTTCAAATGATTAACAACTAAACTATCAGAAGGCATTCTCAAGTTGAACAACTTTTTCATTAGAAACAGTTTATTTAAAGCAGACGGCTTCTCATAAAATTTAGCCAACGCTGACATCAAATCTAAAGTGGTCTTCTCCTTGAAGACGTTGAACACAACATGTTTTGTCAGGCACAATCGAATCTGCACCAAAGCCCTCCTTTCCAACAATTCCTACTCCTCATCTATCATCTTTTCTGACTTTTCTCCAAACAGTGGTTGATATAAATTCTTTTAATATAAATAATCTTCTATCTGCAACTTCCACCATTGAAAATTTGTCCCATCAAAATTTTTAATCTTTCCCTTCCTATCTTTCGCCATAACTCCCACTCAAAATCAACACCGATCTGAGTGAAATCTGACCCAAACCAGAGCTCTGATACCAATTGTTAGCAAAAATAATAGAATAAAATTAATGCAACAACCAGCAGAATCAAATAGTTAACCGAAGAGAAAAATAGTAGAGACAGAAAACACGCAGATTTAACGTGGTTCGGCAATATGTCTACGTCCATGGGAACACGATCGAAAACTTTCAGTATATCAAAAGAGGATTACAACTTTCTAGTTCTCAACCACAAGAGAATTAGTAAAGAAATCACACAAGATTTTGAGATCAAACGCTAACCTCTTATTGCAGTGATTTTCATCTTTACTTCAGCCACCGAAGAAAACCCCGAAAGAAGCCCCGCCTTCTTTTCTTTTCTTCTTTGCTTTCGGCCAAGAATTTCAGCCACTGAAAAACACCCACAATTATATTTCCCTTGGTCGTTGGTTGCTTCTGGCCGCACCAAGCTAAAAATTACTTTGGCCAAAAATAATTTGCTTCTTTTATAACAAACCCAATTGTTTGCTTAAGCCGCCGTTTCTCTTGTTTTTTTGGCTGATTACAAAACCCTAGCACCACACCCCATATATATATTATATCATAACGGGTTTGGACTAGTTTTGGACCTGTTTCGGTTTACCGAAACCCGCTGCGGCAATAGGGCTCCATTAGCAACACTATCCAGATAATGCCGTCGAGTTCCATCTCCATCTGGAGCAGCCCCAATAATCGCACACCCTGGTATCTTTGTGATTAGCTTTCTGGAAAACCTTTGGAAATAAAGTCGAGAGGAATTTGTGAATACCATCTATCATACTAGAAAGCTATCCTATTCCCCCTTCCCAGCTTATATTCCAGATTGTGACAGGCTAAGTGTCTTACTACTAGCATCCCTTTCCAGAAAATCGAAGCATTATGTTTTAGTCTCATTTCCCCATATAGTATACCCCCCTTTGGGCCATATTTATTGAGTAGCAACTTTTGGAAAGAGCCCTGGTTTTGAGTAATTAAATGACACCACCATTTGGTCATTAGGGATAAATTAAAGGTTATGAGTTCCACCACTCCTAGACCCCCCTCTTCTTTTGGCCTACAAACATGTCCCCACAGGACTAAGTGGCATTTTTTGGATGTTATATCCACTCCGTTCCAAATAAACTTTTTCCTAATCTGATCAATTTTATTTCTGACCTATTTCGGCATTATAAAAAAGGACATCAAATACAATGGCAGTGAGGAAAGAACCGCATTGAGCATCACTACCTATCCTCCTAACAACAAGTATTTTCCTTTCCAACCTTCTAGTTTTTTTCAAAACAATCTAAAAGGGGAAACCAATCTCATTTCGAGAGTTTTTTGGATTTTACCGGTATTCCCAAGTATGTGAACGGGAATTGTTCCTCCTTGCATTGAAACACCTCCCTGATTACTTGCATTGATACATTTCTTGACCCTAGACAAATCAGTGAGCTCTTATTGAAGTTTATTTTTAGTCCAAACCAAACTTTGTAACAACAAAGGGTCCATTTAATAATTATCGCTTCTCTTATATTACCTTGACCGAAAATGAGCGCATTATCTGCATATTGTAAAAAGAGTCAGTCACTTTTGGAGCAAGAATTCTTGGAGAAGTCCGTCTCCTGTCTAATATTTCAAATTGAGATACTTCAGGTAATATCATGCATATAAAGTTCCATCTCTGTCCCTCCTCCCCAAGGGAGATATGTGTACATGTATAACATTGGAATTAATCAACTATATATGTGTTTTGTCTATAAGAAACTTCATAATGTTGACCATTTACTGAAATAACTATGGATACATGTTCTATCCATTTCTCTATTTGTATTATACCACTTAGCCGCATGGAGGTGTGTTTCTTTAGTATAATAAGGTAGTACCTTGATTAATTACATTAAAAAATATTGAAATTTTTTCTTAATAATTCCAGAATAATGATAATATAAATTATAAACAAATAAAAAAATAGAAAAGATATTATTGGTCTCAGAAAATGTGTATATTCACTGTCTAAAGGACAAATAACGACATTGTGTGATTAGCCAAGGCAAATATGCCCAACAGCGATACAATCCTTTTTCTACTCGTGTCCTCTAACTTTTGAGTTTTGAGAGAGTTGACCACTAGCTATTAGCTCCGATATGCCTAATTTTGAAAGAAAGAAAGGATGGAAGAATTGTTGTTTGAGATAGTCAGAAGATTAAGTGTCACATTTATTTATAAAATAGTTTGGTTGTTCTTTTCTATAATGCAACCATTATAATATTTTCAATCAATCATACATACCATAGTAATTTGACATACTAACCATATCTAATAACCACAATAACTATGATAATAATAAATAAAAATTTATAATTATTTCTATAAAAGCAATAAATAGTTATAATAATAATTTGAAATTTTATTATTTTTAAAATAATAATATTACTAACAAAAATCCCATGATCATTATTGTTGGGAATCAAATATGAACTACATTCCTCTTAGGAGTATGAAGTGTAGGGCTACTAACCGGCATTTTCACAAGTGTAATTTTTTGAATAAAGTTTAAAATAAGTGGATATATATAATTCTAGGTAGAACCGGAAATTGAGTGATGCAATTGTAATACTAAAAATGTTAGGAATTTTAATTATGACCCCTATAAATAATTTTAATAAGTAAATAATTAAGTTTATTACTTTTACAAAGGCCGAATCATGTAATGTAAATGGATCAGCTCCAAATGCTAAAATGAAGTTTTTTTATCAAATTCTCCGTAAAATTTATTTTAGGCAATTTAATCTTTATTTAAGATTGAGATGTTTTTAAAGGGACATAACTAAAAAGGAGCTTATCAAGAAATTAGACGGTTTTATTTTTCATTAGAAATCAACAGCCGAGATATTTTTTTTCTAAAGAAATAAATAGAAATAGTTACAAATACACCCTCCAATTTCTAAGCAGCCCCCTCAAAAAGTTCACAATATTTACAATTTTGTTGTTAAAATGTTTATTATGACTCTACGATCTTCCTCTTCCCCTCTTATGTTTTTTATCTCTTTCAAAATCATAATAATTACCATAAAATTTAAAAAGTAAATCTCTCCTAATCTCTCCTTAAAATACATAATTAAAAAATATTTTTTATTTCCATTAAATCAAAATTTAAGAGGTTCGATGGAAGGATCTCAATACTAGATTGCAAAGATTATAGATTTTTTAAAATAAAAATAATTTCACTTTTGCACAAAAAAAAATTGTAAATAATAAATAATATAATTTATTAAAAATTCATTTTTCACATCAATATTTTATTTCTCTTTAAAAGTAGATTAAAATATTTTGAGGTGTTTAGTAGATTTGAATTTTCTAAAAGAGGGAGGGCACGGAGAAATAAAGGAGAATTAGAGAGTTTGAAGCATAAAGGAGGATGATAATTCCATAAATATAAGGAGATGTACTTAGAAAACTCGGATGCATTTAGATTTTCCCAATAAATATAGAGAATTTTATCAACAAGGACAATTATACAATTTAGTTTTTCTTTTTAAAAAAATTGACGATTGAGATGATTTTTGTAAAAAAAAAAAAAACAAATCTTTAAAAATAATTATGTGGTTGGACTTTCCTTTAAAAAAAAAAAAATTCAACAATGAGATCTTTCTATTAAAAAAACAAATGATAGGTAGCTTGTTCGGCATCTGAAACAGAAGCTAAAACTGTTTTGTTAGCTCTTAGTAGGTGTGCAGAGATTTTGCGTGGCACAAAGCTTATATTAATGAACAATTGCATGGAGCTGATCTCTATGATCTTTGTGGCATTTCAAATGGACGATACTGGTATCATTAAGAAGATCAATCAGAGGCTTTTAAAGACTTTTTGGACTCAACATTTTGCTCACTTTGTGCGAGGCCAATAAATATGTGCAATAGATAGTCATGGAATCACTGAAAATGAGACAATATCTCCTATTCCAACCTCAGGTTCATCCCCTGTGATGCATGTTAGCGTCTGTTTGGATATTGGAAGGAAAGAAAGTAAAAAATAAAATTAGAAGTAACTTTCAAAATTAAAACTTATAAAGAAATATCTTCAATATAATTCTAGTACTTGTATGTTAAATTTTAGAAGTAGAAAAGCATACTAGGAATAGAAATAGTATTATCATATTGTTTAATAAAATATTATAAAAGTAATATTCTACTTGTTCTCTAAACTTCAATAGCTCTTCCAAGCAAAAATAAAGGAAAGAGAAAAATGGAAGTAAGGATGGTACATATGATCCACATCATTCTAAAGGAAGTAATTTCTAGTTTTCTTTTGGCCAAACAAATATAGTGAAAATAGGCTTATTTCCACTACTTCCATGCAAACAAACACACCTTTAATATGTTGAGAAAAGACGAAGTTGGCGCCTTATATATTAGAGAATAATTTGGTAATTTATCTTGATTAACCAAAAAAAACAAGGAAAATTAGGGGGATTTTTCCTTAAAAGAACTGATGGCATAGATATTTTATGTAAGAAACAATTAGATTGCCTGAATTGTCTTTTAAAATAATGACCGAAATGTTCCCTGTGAGAAAAGAAATAAAATCAGGTTAATTAGCAACGACAATTAGACAATTAGATTTTTCTTTAGTAAAATTGACAAGTGAAAAGATTTTTATAGAAAATATATAAAGTGAGCGTCGACTAAAAAGAAAGAGACGAAGCTCCATATTATTAACATCTAAGAGTTGTAAGTATAGAAATGTTTCCAACCTAATACAGTAAAGTGAAAGAATTATATATAACAGCAGCGATAAATTTTACTCCTAAAGATGAATTTTACTGGTTTGATTTCTCAAAATATTATACCTTATTTGCAAGTAAGAAATCTCCTTATATTGATGGACTACCATTGTGATTTGGTCTTGCATTATAGCCGTAGATGTAAGACTCTGCTCCCTTTAGTTCCAATGTTAGACCCTAAAAATCCTCTCCTTATGGTTCCTCGCTCCTAGGTGATTCTCTATGGCTATCACGCATACAAAAAGGCTCTAGAACTTGCCTCCACTATATATATAAGCATAGATAAAATATTAATCCTTACGTATTCCGTACCAAAATGCAACACTTTACCCCCAAGAATTTAGTACAAAATCAGACTATATAAACAAAACTAAGTCCAAATGTGTTGACAGATGTGTATGTAAAGTTCACTTTGATATATCATTTTGGACATGTCAATTATCAAACAGAGAGAAAATTTGCATCACAGATGAAGATGTGAACTATATTCAGGATGTTAGCCCACTACAGAAGCGAATGAGCATTGAGGGCAGGGAGATGAACTAGAAGTAACAGAGACTGCCGTGTGAGATGATGGGCCTACGACCATTTATGTACTTTTTTTTTTCTTTCGTTATCTTTCAGACTGAGATTACTCTGTTATACGGGTATAAGTCTTGGATCCGGATGTTTATTTTACTTTTACTTCTGTACTACTTCTATTATGTATCGTTAATGGAACACGGAGGGTTCATCCCCGCCGCTTTCACTCAAATAAAAAAAAAGAATAAAAAAAAAACTGTCCAAACTTGATCTAACATGCATGCAACCTCGACAATTGACTGGTCTCTATTGAATCTGTTATCAGCTAGTCAACTAACACGTTGTTGGCTTATGTTCGATCTTTGAGGTTTGCCTTTCCACTTAGAACTCTATAAATCTACCATATAAATTGTTGAGAAGATGTGCACAATATTTATAACGCCTATGCAAAACAAGTAGGCTCTCTCTTCTCTTTCTGTGAGTATAACCAATTGCCCAACAATGATACTTTATTGTGTTATGTGATTGTTATCGTGACAATTATTTTCATGTCTTCTGTTACCTTTATATATATATATGTTTCCAAAAAAACCGTCAAGTTAAAGAAAAACTATTATCTAAATCATTTTCCCTTTTTTAAGAGTGATACTATATTGATTCTTCTAAAAGGGCAATATATTTGTACGAGATACGTATCCGATACAATTTTTCCTCAATTCTTATCCAGTTCTTCTCATATTCTTCTATTTGATATTGGTGAGCATGTGGATCTAAAATCGTATATATGCATGCCAACTTCATTTAAGGTATGTGTGGATACAAATAGGGTATAGTAAAACAAAGAGAAATTAAGAAGAAAGTATGAGTGTATCTACTAATAAAAACTAGGTTTATCCATCGTTAGTACGGTAGGGATGAAAATGGGTAGATCTACGGATCAATTTTTGCTCCATCCTATTAAAAAATTTGAATTAGAAAAATAAAGAATATTTACAATTAAAAATTTTGAATAAAGCATAGGAAAAATTTACCCAAGTTATCTATTCATTTTTTTAATCAGGGAAGAGTAACCATTTTGCCAAATATTCAATGTCTCATGATACGAGTTGAATTGAATGCAGAAGAAGAACGGTAGTTCCAAAATTAAAGGATTATTATGCAGATCTTAACAAAATGCATAGGAATATATCTTCCTCCAAAAGAATAAATCAGGAACGAAAATTTCTCATACCAACCAAAACCCAAAGAATTTTTTTATCCCAACATACGAACACAAAAATAGAGGACTCAAACAATCATTTTTTTAGTGCCTGCGAACAAATATATTCTTCAACATTGAAATGGAAAAATTCGAACACAAATACGTTAATTGCTAGTGAAGCAAATAAAAGCTACATCAAATGCATGTGTCAAATGAAAATTTTCTTTCAGAAATGGGTGTGTGTGTATATATATATATATATATATATATATATATATATATATATATATATATATATATATATATATATATATATATATATATATATATATATATATATATATATATATATATCTTCTTGCACACGCCAGTCCTTCTCAATACTTGAAGAACCGGTTGAAGAACCAGTGTGGTGCGGTCGGAGGAGATGGAGCATGAGCATGATCTGCCACTGGAGACGGAGCATGAGCATGAGCTTGATCCACTGGTGGGAGACGGAGACGGAGCATGAGCATGAGCATGCTCCGCCATCGGAGATGGAGAATGAGCATGAGCATGATCCGCCGCTGGAGATGGAGAATGAGCATGAGTATGATCCACTGCTGGAGACGGAGACGGAGCATGAGCATGAGCATGCTCTGCCATCGGAGATGGAGAATGAGCATGAGCATGATCCGCCGCTGGAGACGGAGCATGAGCATGAGCATGATCCATCGCCGGAGACGGAGACTGAGCATGAGCATGAGCATGATCCACAGCCGTGGATGGTGAAGGAGAGTCCCAACCTTGAGGGGACAAAGCAGGAGTTTCGGACGAAGACGGAGAGATAGAATGCACTACAGGTAGGACCATAATAAATAATTTCTGCCCAGCTTGGCAGTTCGCACCGTATCCAGCACCGGAGATGTACCACTTCCGGCCTTCGGTCGCAAGGGTGATCACGTCGTGCCCGGTGGTCATAGCCTCGCTTATAGGCGGAAGTGCACATTGCTGGAATTGAGGCCCGTTCACTAAGAATACACTGTCCTCTCCGACAGTATATTTAAAAACTACATGTATCGTTAAAAAGCTTAAGTTGTTAGGTAAGAGCGAGCGAGCAATTTGCATAAAAAAGATAATACGTTTGGGTTTTTAGTTAAAGAGTACCAAGAGTGTCTCCGACTCGGAACTCTCTGCCTTGAGCCCAAGCGGTGTAGTTGAAGCCAGGGGTCCATCCAATCTCATCCCCGACTATGTGTTCCGTTGCTCGACTCAACGTTGGGAGCGCAAGTGCGAAAAGAACGAAAGCAGCAATCATATTGCCAGAAGCCATTTGAGCTCTTGTTTGTATGACTGAATGGAAAGAGCCAAGTGTAGTGATTTCTAGCTACTAGGTGTAGAGTTAGCTTATTTATAGGAGACTTGTGCATGTGGAACCAAGCTAGTCAGATAAATGTACGATAAGCAGAGGCCAAATGTGAAGCTGGGATCGAACTGACACTAATTGTTTAGTACTCTGGTGCCGTACTTCGCCCGAGAGATACACGTGTTCGGGGATGGCCATTTGTGGCTAGTTTGTGCGCAGCGCGCAGTTTGGCCTGCAGTCTGTTCAGAAACCAAACATTCTTATGTGACAAGCATATTTTAGCGGTTTAATTTGGATTTGGGAAAAGAAAAAGAATACGGAAAGATAAATTAGTTGCTTGTTTATGTCAGGTACTTGTTTTTAAACTGTATGTATACTGCTAGCTAGCTAGACTTTTGCCTATTGCTAATGGTGTGAAATAGTCTAGATGATGATAAACGCATCAGTTTGATCAAAAGTGAGATCAATTGATATTAACTCCATATCCAACATTTGAGTGTTCTTCACACTTACACTCATGTTGTAGTCAGGGTTGCACTAATATACAGTCACAGATTATCAATCAGTATTGGCTCTCTGCTAGCTGTTACTCTGTCACTCTAATTTTTACACCTCAAAATATAAATGTAGTGATTGCTAAATGTGTTTCGTTGTGAATAACTCAATACAGTGAGACGGTTATAATTCCATCAGATGATGCAAGTCCTGGACTCGTGTAGCAAAGTCTAACCAAGCAAAATAGTTATCGCAAATTTAAGACACCGAATATATTGTAAAGAAATGCCTCTTGATATATATAGCTAGGGGTGGTTATACAGTTTTAACTACTTGTTTTCAGGATATTCTCATATTTAGATTGACAAGCAATTTGCCAGTTGTTCTGAGTCTAAAAGGTCTATGCAACTTGCTATATATAAGCACCATTAACTTGCTAACAGTAACAGTCAGACATAACCAACATGTAATTTTATTCAGAGATTGACAGTTTAAGTCTGTAGAATAGCAAGTTGGATATGGATCTGAACCCTGTCTGCTATATATCCTTTGACATGATTTGGCTTGAACAACGTCTAGCGTAACAAGAACTCATTTTAGTCACACAAATCTGCTGCAGTCTAATTTCTTAACTTTTAGAATATTAGTAGCATAAATCAAGGCATTCGGCCAATACTTGCATCACCGCAATGAACAGGACTCAACGATTCTTTAGGCGAAAAAGAAATAAATCATCACAGCACAATTTAGACCATAATAATTATCACCATAGCTGTCAAATGCAGCCATCACAACATAAGAACCAGCTACACCCCATCTGTTTGCTGATGAGCTAGCTGGTGGTTGTGCACTCGTTGATGACTCAGGAGCTTGAGCTTCTGACAGCACATTGATATCATGCTTCAGAAATCACGCAAAGGTACCATTTCTTTCCCCGCTTGGAGAGAGTGATAACTTTTCTGATATTAAGAACTTCGACTGTGGCTGCTAGCGTGCAATCTCTGAATCCATCGCCATCCACTTTGATAACATGGCCTCTGTGGTACCTGAACACTCAAATTACAGAGACTCCTTACACGTTTACCATGTTTATTCTAATAGATTAATTGAGCAGCATACGTATTGATCGAAAAGAGAGCAAACGTGGAAGTGCAGGCCCTCAGCCCAGCCAGTGTAATTAACATCCACGGCCCAACACCGTTCACCGCCAACAAGATGATCGATCAACCGCTCCGTTTGAGTAAGAGGCAAGCAACCATAAGAATAACAAGAACAATTACCACCATCTGTTGGTAAGCCATTAGAAGATCCCCTGGCTGTCGGCTGAGTAGGCAGAAAGTATCTTTAATTTAGTATCAAAATTCATGTCCGGTGTCTGAGAAAATCTCCATTAGTCATCAGTGAAAGACCATGCATGTGTCTGTCCAGAGGTAACCACGGGAGAATAGTAGCCAACTCGTCGCTAAATTGCCAGTATGAAATAAACAAGATTCAAAAAAGAAAAAAATTAGTAAGAGGAATAATGTGAATCAAAGAGGTGAGCAAATGGTTTAAATCAACCGCTACATATTGCAGGACCAAATTTAGGGAGGTGTCAGACTTTCCAATAGGATGTTGGTACAGATTGAACAATCTTTATACATTAGACTCGCAGTTTTCAGACATGCTGATTGCGACTGGATGAATATGGTGGCTGGCAAGAATGGCTTGCTTGCAGTGAGAATTTGAATTGCAAAATACGATATAAATAATCAAAAACAACATTAGGTTTCCAATAACATAATTCCGATTTAAATTGTACACAACCAAACTATCCAAATCCGGTCATATCATGATCATCAATGATAATAACATCCAAGTCTCGCCTCACCATTTTTTGCCGACATTTCAGGCTGCAAAGATTGTTCAAGGACATAGCATTATAAAGCATATTATTCTATATAGTAATTCATCATTTTTGCACCATGTATAAGAAGTTACGTAACAAAGTGTTTCAGATATCAAAACAAACTTTTATATAGCAATACTGACAATTAGATAGATTCTACTGCTTAGTCCATTGGCGACGTTAAAACTGTCCGTCTCGGTCAATTGCTGATTATGTAACGAAGATAAGAGTATGTCCAACCAAACCTGGGTTGCCATTAGCTGAGATCTCTCGGACCATGCAACTCGCAAGCAATTTTACTCTCATAGAGGTACAATTCCCATTTCGGATGTCGGTCAGTCAATCAGATAAATCCTAGGACATTAGAATTTAGAACTCCTAGCAACAAACCACCTCGGTTTCAGAAATCCATGCTGATAGCAACCCGCTTGTCATCACTAAACAGTAGCCAGGATGCACCAGGATTTACCATGTGTGGTTTGTTTGGATGCACCCAGCCTCCGTTACGTTGCATTGAACAAGTACCCACTCCCATGGGCATCTCAGAATTCACATCAGCCACAATGCCAAGATCATTACAAGCAGATTCCATGGAAGATGAAGTCTCCTCTTCAGACAAAATGTCCGTGATAACCTCAATTTCCTTATGAAGCGATAAATCTGACTTATCAATGTGGCCATTTCCATTAAGCATGATTTCTTTTGAGTGAGTTCCCTGATCATCATGAAGAATAGGAGCCATACTGACAGTGTTGAAGTCATTTTCGGCTGTAATTCCCTCCTCATCACATATATCTGCATCAAGTTTAAGAAACAAATTGTTATGAAGCTCAATTTGTAAAGGTAAGCTGAAGAAGAAAGATATAACTTCAGAGATATTGGTCCATCAAGAATGTTGTGCAACTAAATACGTACAGACTCTTACCAAAAATAGACAAACGTAGTGTTACCAGGATAGTCCAAGTTCACAAAATCTTGCCATGTCTAATATTCGGACAGGACATGGCACTCAGACACCACTTTCTATGACTCGAGAAATGGAGTGTGTACTTAAAAACAGAAAAAAAAAAAAAGAAAAAGAAAAAAGAAAAAAGAAAAAAAATATATATATATCTAGAAAAGATTGTTAGGGGAAGAATGAAACAAGTAGTGTTAACAATGATTACATTTTCTTTCCCACTCACACTAATCAAACCTAGGTCAACCTTTTCCCACTCACACTAATCAAACCTAGGTCAACCTTTTGTTTTAAAACGATGGCGATGCCATGAGATGTGTAAACAAGTATTGTTAAAGAAAGCATGTTGCTCCTCTAAATATGATTCAATAACATTATTGTGTGTATGCATGAATATTCGAGTCCCTTTGCCCTACCCTTTAAAAGTGACTATCAGACAGCACTTGAGATCATGCCATATGTCCGGGCAATACTGGACAACAATGCGAGCCACGTTACATAACATCAGCATAATCACAAATAACCTGTCATCAAAAATTTCCATGAAAATTGTTGAAAGAATAGAATCAAAACCTTGTTGGAAGCCTCCAAAATTTCCATAATAATTATGCCCCCTGTGTTCTTTCTCTCTTCTTTCATCGTGCCACTTTACTAGTGATCCTATGGCTTATTACAGCAGACAAAAGCTATACAATCAGAACCATCTACATCTAATGACTGAAAATCTGGTGGGGAAACTTCATTATTACAGTATCAATATGTACTCAAGATTACCGATAAGAAGGAAAAAAAACTTTCTTCAATACCTAAGTTGCTATGCACCCACTCCTGGAAGGCTGGAAAGAATGCTTTCAAATTTAGGTTGTTAGATTCAGTATACACTCTTCATTGGAACAAATGACCAAAGCTGCAACCAGGAAACCAAGGTAATATTACAAGGAAGAATAATGAAAATCTTAGGTTTGCTCGACCCATATCTATACCCAGCTTCATTACATTTCATGTCAAACCAACTTGGACCCCCCCTACAGAAGCCAAGAAAATGCTAGGGGCATGGACCATCCATCCAAGGCTGCCTTATGTTTGTGGTTGTGAAAAAGCAGAAAGCTTTCCAAGAGGCATTGAAGTTTTGGAATCACGAGGTTTTAGGTGATGTGCAAGATGCAGTTCCCCCTATGTGTCGACCTTTATAAGCTACAATAAACAGTAATACACAGTGTTCTAAATATCGGATATCAGTGATATACCGATTGGCCAAATTATATACCGGATACCGAACGAGATATCGCAATATGACTCTAAATACCGAAGTGTCATATCGGTATCACACCAATTAAAAAATAATCATAAAATTGCCTTTATAGAATATATTAAAATACATAAAACAAATTTAGGGTATTTACCTTGGCCTATTTGCACTCTAGTTACGAATTTGTAAATACCGTTTAGAACGTCTACATATGCACCAAGTGACATATAATCATAACCCAAATAAATAGTCAACAAATCAGTGAACACTCTCCTCAAACCGTCTCATTAGTCAACAAACCATTGATTCACTAGTCAACAAATCAAACACTCTCCTCAAACACATTATATATCCAAATTAGTCAACAAATTAAACACTCTCCTCAAACATACTCCCAATATAGCCAATTCTCAATAAATGGATCACTGATTCACTGATTCAATCGGCCCACTGATTCACTGAATCAGTGGTCGTTCACTGAACTGAATCAGTGATCGGCCCACTGACTCAGAATCAGTGAGTCGAACACTAATTCGCTTCAATGAATCAGTGTTCGACCCACTAATTCACTAGTCAGTGGGCCGAACCGTAAAATCCCTCTCTAATTAAACCAAATAGGCACAAAAATAAAAGATTTAAACACAAAAAACAATAAATTACTAGCAATCAAACACAATTTTAAGAGAAATTGAACAAATTGTAACCCTAATTTAAATTTATCATGAAATAAAAAAAATGGGCTTACCAGAGTCTCGAAACGGTTGGCAAAATTGAGAGAGGTGGAGGAAAATCGTCGGCGCTGATAAAAAATGACGACTGTGCTCAGAAGCTTCGAGGGATCCAAAAAATAGCCACCGACTCTGCTCTGACCTAGGTTCGGAAGCTTCGTTGGTTACTCGGTGACTGATCGGAGGGTCAAAAATAGATCGGAGGTTGATCGACGAGTGACTTGGAGGTAGATTTTGAAATTAGGGTTAGGGTTAGGGTTGATCGTCTGAGGAGAGAGAGAGAGAATGGGGTTTTTCCCCTCCCGACCCGTTAGGGGTAGTTAATTTCCTAACGGGTCGGGTTTTTAATAGATTAACGGGTTTAACCCGCAAACAAAACCCAATTAAAAAACAAACCGATATTACTTAATATCGGCCGGTATTTTTCATACCGTTACCAGTTGATATATCGGCTACGTATCGATATATCGGCCCATACCGGCCGAAAATGAGAAACGGTAAAAATACACTATTCCGTCTCGTTTCTTCATAAATTCCAATATACAGGCTAGTATACCGGTATACAGACCGGTATTTAAAACACTGGTAATACATGAAACATGCTGCCAGATAAAATTTCTGCCAGTTCTATACTTCGATTCTTACTGCTTCGTCTCTCAAAAGAAATGTGATACCCCTTCAGTAAATAACAAAAACAGCCAAAATATTTGGATATTTTTGGATGATTCTTAATAAAATCTATGATCACCCTAAACTAGAATTTTGTTGCAAGAACAGGGACAATTTTAAGGAAGACCTAGGCAACGCCAAAAAATGACATCATATAAAGACCGCTACTCCCATGCAACAAGAGTGAGCAAAAATAAGGGAGGGTATCCCTCAAATCAATAATACTATAACAAGCCTCGAATATGTAAAATTGTAAGGTTTTGAAAACAATAAGGGAGTGGGAGTAAAACATAAATCCAAGAGAATGAGATTACATTCAACTGTTTAGACATAGATGCATTTACATGAAAACGAATAGAGTTAGCAGGTACCATGAGTACAAGAAATGTAAGTCCACTTTGTGAGCAGCAAACTAAAAGAATGTGTCGGAAATCTAAGGGGGTCGACAAAATAATGGAAAAACATTGATACACAAGAAAGGAGAAACAAAGAAACAAGGTGGGAATACTTGTAAATATTAAGCAGAGCTCATACTAGGAAAACAGGTGATCATACCATTACCATTTATGCACATCAAGTAGGGGATACATGAGAGCATTAAAAGGGACTTCTTGAAATGTTTAGGTGGATGGAATGCTACAAGGAGAATAGAGCAGAATACTAAAAGAATGCCTTGTAAAGAGAAATCTGGGATAACTAAGGGCACCGTAACGGTGCATTTTTTTATATTATTTTACATTATTTTAGGTTAAATTACGTTTTGATATATTAATTGCTTTTTTATAGTAATTTTTATTTTCCTGTTGATAACTTATTTTAATAGTGCGCTAATTGCTACAATTTTTTTACAGAATTACTTGTTTGCTTGTTGGAATATTTGTAGAATTACTAATTTGTGATTGTTTGCTTATTTGCTTGTACTTCCTTTTTGGTTACTAGAATTTCTTACTTATTGTTGATTTTATTAAATTCTCAGCTGAACAAAAATAAACAATTACAAATAAAATAAATTGAGCATTATAAAATACAAATTACAATATTGATAGCAGTTGAAAATAAATTTGAAATTTTATTTTATTTTTTATTAGATAATAACTGAAATTATGGTTATGGATTTAATATAATTTATGAAGAGAAATATGAAAATTGCTATGAAGCTTGTTAGACATTTAGAATTGATTTTTTGTTATAATATATTTTTATATTTTTCAAATTTTAAATTTATTTTCTAATTTATATAAATCATTTTACATAGTTTTATATTTCTTTTTATTAAATAAATAGAATTTTGCGTAACCTACATTATGCATTACACTATATGCGATATAACCTAACAGAGGTAAACGTTACGATACCATTATTACTATTTTAAACATTGGTCTTATTGTAAACGTTACGAAGTCAGTTCACTAAGCACAAAAAACATGAGCGAGTGTTTGGCAGATCAAATTTAAAACTCAGAACTCAGTCGAGTACTCGACCAAGTTGGCTGAGTACTTGTACTGTCCAAGTTTTTGACTTATTTCTCTCAACTCAACTCATTTTCTGAACGAGCTCGAGTACTCGTATAAATACTCATCCGAGTAATATGGGTTTTAGAACACTAATTATGATAGTCACAGTGTTATTGAGTTGGCAAAGAACCAAGTATATCATTCGAGAACGAAGAACAATGAAGTTCGGTTTTACTTTATTAGAGAGATACTGATGAAGGCAATATTCTTCTGAGGAAGATTGACACTACAGATAACGCAATTGGTATATTGACTAAGATGGTATCTAGAGTCAAGTTTCAATGTTGTAGGGACTTAACCAATATCTTGCAAATTTAAAGAACCTTGGATTGATTTGTCCAACAAACATTTGCTTGTGATGTTACTTGTGTCTTAGATCATTTGATGGAAGTTCATTTATTGATAATCCAAGTTGCTAAAAATTGGAAATAAGAAATCTCGCCACAATGCAAATTTGTTGGTTTTGTGGCTCAATTTTCCTATGGCCATCGATGGCCAAGTTTTGGTGATTGATGGACCCATTGCTATCGATGGGTTAGCAATAACCTACATCAACAATGGTGCTCAAACATTTTGGCGATCTACCATCAATGGCACAAGGTGGAGGAGCTCAATTTGGACTCAGAACTGGTTGAAACTAATCCTATTTGATTTAGGATTTGCACCAATATCCCTAAACTATAAAAGAGAGTCAGATAGAGATTTTGTGAGTATCTAAAGAGATCTTTTGTGAGGAGAAAACTCTTTCGTATCTTTTAAGAGTTTTCGGCTATCTTCTCAATTTAAGAGTGATTTTGTTAGAGGAATTTGGAAGATCCCAATACTTATAATTTGCAAACATCATCAATAGTAAATTTTGATTCGGCCTATGCACATAGGTATGATGTTCTCTGGTTTGATCTTCTGATTTGATTTATCTCTTAAAGTTTAATTTTTATTGATTTACCTTTAATCTCAATAACCCCTAGTTTCGTATTTGGATTATATATCACTTTCGCAACAAGTGGTATCAGAATGCACCTCTGATTTGCAACAGTGCATGAACAAATGCTCATTTTTTGTGCTTAGTGAACTGACTTCGAAGGCTGGCCATCCTGGCAAAATTTTGATATTTCTTGGTTTGAGTATTAGTTAAAAAAAAAAAAAAGTGGCTTATTAGGCACATTAATTTTACTGGGACATACAACTTCAAGAAAGTAATTCATTTGCATTGTCTCGGCAGTGCTCTATCTAAACCTTTATAGATGAGTTCCATTCTATCCTTTATATCAACAAGAACTAAAAAGGTAGAATCAAAAGACTACACATAAAAATAAAACCTACTAGAGTATCCACACATTTGACGCTGATCAACCAAAATATCACCTGAATTAGGAGTTATCCAAAGCAAGTTAAGAATACTCTCAAAAAGAAAACATAATAATCAGTAAGACCTTGATATAGTTCTTTATTACTAACCTTCATGGTTTGAGAAATCCAAGCTGACAGTAACCCACATGTCATCACTAAATGGTAGCGAGATGACACCTTTAGGCAACACCATATCAGGTTTGCGTGTATAGACCCTCACTCTATTACAGAGCAATGAAGAACAGGCCCTTTCCTCAGGGGATACAGAAATCACATCAGCAACAGGATGGACAGAGCAATCAGATGTGACAGACGGAGTCGATGTCCAATCCTGAGAGATGGAGTCTTCAACAGGGACTTCTATATTCATTGGAACTTCAGCATCCAGTTTACTGTTTGCAGCCATATTTTCAGTGTGCACGTTGACATTGCCCGTAGTTTCCTTGGTCTGATGTGGACCCTGATATTCTGGAAAACTTGTTGTCTTAACAACAGTGCTAGAGTGACGCCTTAGAATTTCATCCTCAAGTTTTATACCAGAAGTTTCAGAAATAAATATGCCAAGCTATGTTGTAGAATTTGGTCAGGTAGAAAACATCAAACTCCAACATTTCCATACCATCTATACCATATGTGCTTAAAAAATATATCATCTGTAAATCACTTACCAGTGTATGGAGGCCAGTAATGGAGAAGAATTCTAAGTCAAGGAAGGCTCAAGATAGATTATCTTTTAAAAATTCAAATTGATGACAAACTTCTATCGGTAGTTACCATACTCCTACTTGAGGCAACCATGGATAAGAGGAAAAATTGCCACCCCAAGAAAAAAAAAAAACCCCCCACCAAAAAAAAAAAAAAACCAGTTATTGCCACTGTTTTCCTTGACAAGAATCTAAAGGTCAGAGAAGATGACAAGGTTTGTCACATGGAACTACAATCATCCCAAATAGACAAGGCCAAATTCATGCAAACAATCAATAATACACCTGCAAACTCCAGAAATGAGTTCACTTGGCTCGAAGTGTTGACTAAAAAATCAACAATGATTCACGTAATAGCTTTAAAATGTGGTCCACTTAAATGAGTTGTTATTGTGATAAAAACGTGGATCATATAAAGGGTGTTAATGCCTCAATTCAAGAGAAAAAACATTACTCAATGCAGATCATCCACATTTTTAGCTCAAAAAATGGAACATCAAAAGTTAATCTAGATTCAAAAGAAACACAGATCATCAGGTGCTTTCAATCCGCGTTTCTCCATATAGAATAAATGAATAAACGCAAATCAATAGAAATAAGAGGCCAAACACGGATCATTAACCAAAATCCTTGAGTTGCCAATATAGAGCCAAGACCCATCCGCATTTCAAACTAAATGGATGATAATTCGAATGATCTTCATTCTAAAGCAAAAATGCGATTCCCAATGAATCGCGTTTCAACTTCATGACATCAAAGGACAAAATTCATCCCTATAGCGAGCCAAAAGTGGACTAATGGGAGCCCTATGTGTCCCTAAAGAGCTAAACGCGGTCATTCTCACTGGAACCCAAATGCGGGTCTAACTAAGCAAATTATGTAGCTAAGATCCGAAACGTGGATCAGCTGCAATGATTCATATTTCAAATCTTATGGATTTAAAGCAGGAGTTACAAACTTAAATTAAGAAAATTAATCCTTCTTAAAAGGGCTCTTAATTGGTTAGTTACACCAGAATTAAAAGCTCCCAAACTCCTATAAAAAACTAAACTTTGGGGCTGAAAAGGGGTTGTATTATCTTCATTTGAACACTTGTGCTAAGAATCTGTGCACATGATTTTCAAAGAGTTCTTCTATTTCAGAGTTCTAAGCCGCAAAAGCTTCCAACTTGAAGAGTTCATTACTCGGATCGTAACGAAGAACATCGACCTCCATCGCCACTTAGTACCCTAGCTATACAAAAAAAAAATAGAGAAATTATCATTCCTCTTCCTTTGTACATGGGAAACCGTTCATTTTTGTAACTTTTCCAAAGTTCCAATATAGTAATTTTTCAAGGCCCACACTAAGGAGTACATTTGCCTCTAAGATAACTGCAATTCCTATAGTAAACTGATCATCCTTACCCCTTCTTACAGGACCATATGTAGTCTAGAAGAACTCTTGATAGTTTCTCTTCTGCTTGCATTAGATTAAACTGTAAAACCAGTAAGTAGATTTTCATACCGGTCAGCTAGCCTACTAGGTTCAAAAAGCCCTCTCTTATGTACATAACTTTCACGCGCCCAGGATCTTACTACTACAATGGTTGATGTCAGATTCAACCCAGCCATAATATGTTGTCAAATCTTCCTTGGAACTTTTGAAGTATGAAGCCAACCCAAGATGAGAAAATATGGCTATGATGTTGAGTCGTGGACGATAAATGTATGACTAATCCACATATAATCTAGTAGGTGACATAGGTAGAGACAGCGCAAGGACAAATAAGATGGACTTAAGAGATATATGTCTGCCAAATAACTAAAAATTTTAACCAGGAACTGGCAGATATTTGGTAAGATATCTAGGTATTAGAGTCAATACAGGAAAAATCTATTAAATGATATACACTAAGCACATAACGGTAGTTTCTTTTATTTGTTTCTGCATTAATAAATTTTTTTTGTTGGCCCAAAGAAAAGTTATGTATTGATCCTTGGAATCTTAGTCATACATACTAATATCATCCATTTTTTCCCCCAACAACGGATTAATGGTTGGGCATAAAAGAAACAGAAAATAAAGGAAGTGTGTAGATTTTGCAGCAAGACTACCCATTATCAATTCTAAAGTTGGCAAAAGTGCTTCCACCCTAATCAGATACCACGCACATTGTGTGCTCTCCGATTGCAATGCAAGGTTTTGTTGGCAGATGTCAGAAGACTGGTGCTTAGGTCCATCAACAGGCACAGCAGACACCAAAATTTAATTGAATGGAAATATCCAGGACAAAGAAGGACATTACTACATTATGCAGATATTATTCAAACAGCATAAATAACAACCTGATCGGAGATCCTCTTCTGGATTTTCCTTGCTGTGATTCAACTTGACATGTGATGGTGAAATTGAAGAAGATTTTGGCAGCTCCAAGTTCCTAATGTCCTTTGACTGTGATCCTGAAGAAGCTGGCTTAAGACTTTCATGCATTAAACAACCAGAAGAAAGGCTCCCTCTCCCAGAATTTGTATTAAGTCCTGCAAAATTAGTGTAGTTGACATTATCCATATCAAAGCAATTAAAATTTGTGCAGTTGTATCAGAAGAAGTTGGAACTCAAAAAGACATAACAAACATAAACTGTATTTTAAAAAATAAAAAAAGAAATACAAAATATTTAGGGCTGGACTACGACTTAAGTGTTAACTCCAGATATAAAATTTAACAACTTTCTAAAAGCTACTTTTGCTTCAGGTATCTGAGCACCCATTATTACTTCCACCCAACATTAAAAGGATCAAGCAGCATGTATCTCGGTGGAATACAAAGAGGAGGATGTGTTAACCCCCACTTGAACCTCTCAGTTATATTTGATCTACATATGCAAACTCTATGTGGAAATAATATTCTTCAGATAAATTTCACAAGAAAAATGTGGTAGTAGAAAAGAGAACTATAACATCACGCAGAAAAACATAAGACCATATTGAATTTGAATTGTCAAATGCTTTCTAGAGAAGTTTTTAATCAGTTTCCTGCTTAGACTAACCATCTTAACCTCCAATTCTTGGAAGAAAAAAAAAAACTGCAGAAGTATTGCCAAATGGCCAAAAGAAGACATGGAACAATGAAGAAAGAATTTATATTGATTCTTTTTACTCAACCCTTTAAAGCAACAAGAAATTGGCACATCCCCCAAAGCTATTCATAATGCATAACATGAGCTGACAAACAAAATAAATCAAAGAAAACCTGGCTAGTACAACATACGTGTCAACAGGATACATTAACAGGTTCATGAATATTCATTATGTAAATGAAAAACTGGATCCAAAAAGGAACAATATGCAAATGGACACAAAAATAATGAAGATTTCAATGCAGAATAGAAAGTCCTGATTCTGGTACATAAGATAATAAACCACAAAGGAAGCCTACATGGAATAATTAGCATAAAGAAAAGAACAGAGAAAACTCTTTTTAAGGAAAGTCTAGTCATTTACAAAAGAGCCACAGTGCAACCAGAAGAAAGAACATCAACGAACGATAGGTAGTGTGGCTTACGTTCTTTAAGTTTGAACCAGGCAACATTTGCAGCATTCATCTCTGCTTGCTTTTTCGTCTTCGCTGCGTCTCCCACAAAGCTTTCACCACCAATTTCAACGGTGGAACAGAAGATAGGCATGTGGCATGCACCAGTACTGACTGTCGTGTACTTTGGCAATGACATTCCCTCTTTTGTTGCCAACTCCTGTAGGAGATTCTTGAAGAAAGTTGAATCGTTCTGCAAGATAACAAATATAATTACTATTTTTACATATATTGTTAAGATAGCACGAATAGATTCAAAACTTGCCTGTGGATTTTGACTTTCTCCTAGAGACAAAGATGAGAGAGCCACTTTTGCAGCATCACCTTCTGCCTCTTTCAATGTTTTAAAGAATTGCTGACTGTAAAAGGTTTGCCCATTGACGGTAACATTAGCCTTAAAGCAAGGGACATGCATAACAGCATCATATTTCGGAAGTCCAACATTGTTCTTTTGGGCGTAAATCAGGAGTTGAGTCTTGTATGGAATTTGGCTCTCTACAAGTACAGAATAAATTTTCAAATAAATATTGAGATAAATTAAAATTCATTTTCACAAGATCAAATAGTTCTACATACGAACTACATAAAGAACCAGGACAACGTTAATTTTTATGGATTATTGTGGAAAAACAAAAATTATTTGTAAGGGAATATATTTATAAAGAAATTATACAATCTGGAGCAAAATGAAAAAAAAAAAATCTTCTTTATACTTTCTCAATTTGGTCTGTGATTAACACAAAATGTAGAGCAATTACATTTAAAAAAAAAAAAAATGACAAGAAAATCTTATAGCATTGCAATAATACCCCCACCGATGAACCAAAGAAAGCTGATATAACATCACAATCAATATTAATGACAAACAAGCAAGAAAGCAAATTTCTCAAAGGGCATCTATGAAAATTGAAAATTTACCGGGGGTTTGAGGCGAGGGTTTCAACGGAGGATTAGCGGCGAAGTGGTCGATGGCAACCTGAGCGGCCATGTTCTGTGCCTCTTTGGACGACTTGAAGACGCCGGGCGAGTGAAAGTTGACGCCGTTGACGGTGACGGAGGCGCGGAAGCGGGGGTAGTGGGCGGGGCCGTCGTGGCTGACGGTGTAATCGGGCGGCGGCCACAGCCTCTGGTGGCAGAGCTCCTGGAGCCGGATCTTGGACATGGCGGAGGAATTGAGACCAGGGCAAGGGTCTCTGAAGTGTCGATTGAGAAATTAGGGCTTAGTGTTCACGAGAGGGGGAGATGAAGAAGGAAAGATGGGAAAGCGAGGGAAAGTCCTGAGAAATGAGGAAAGAGCGATGGCAGTTTTAAATAAATGCTCGTCAGGGGTAGAATTGTAACTTCATAGATGAATTTCTTGTTGATAGTATTATGTGAACTTCTAAATGCGCGCCGCACTTATGAATGAGCACCATTTTCCCCTCCACCACTTTGCGGTAGGATGTGGTGCTCACTAGGTGAATTGTGGTGGACATTAGAATTTCCCTAGTATTATTTTTTATAATAAAAATTTGTGCTGTAATAAAATTACGAAAAAGTATTTCACATTTTTTTACACATCAATTATATCATAAATAAGATAGTTACGAAACTGGCACTGATACTTTTTAATAATGAAACCCTTAATGACGGTGAGAGCAATAATGTAGACATCAAATTAATTAGAATAAGAAAATTCTCTTAGCTAAAATCAAGATTATTGAAAGAAAAAACTAAATTATAGAAATAAAAATATATTAGAAAAATATGTAACCAGAATATAATCAAAGTTAGCTCAAACCTTCAATTGTTTTTTTTCCATCCTAGTAAGGTTTGGCTATACTATAGATATAAGGAAAAAAAAAATTTCATTTTAACAAAAGAATAGAAATAAAGTAGAGAAATTGTAACACCACAAATTTATCAATACTCACAATATTTAAATTGCTCTGCCTAATCCAAAATACTCCCCTTTTATTTCCTTTTAGATTTATATGTTCTTCCTTAATTAGAAATTTTAATTTGATGCATAATATGAATTATATTTATTATAGAACCATTAATATTAATTGATCTTTTACCGTATAGATCTAAAACTCAATAATAGTTATGACTAATAAATATTGATTTGATGAACTTGATTTTTTTTGTTTGAATTTTTGAGATCTTTCCCAACAACTTCTACATAAATATTTAGACCTATTCAAGAAAAGAATTTAATTCATTAATTTATTTAATTCTTTTTATGCATTACTGCTATTTGAAAATTTAGTTACATATATCATTAATTAGTACCATTTATTAATATTTGACCAACATCCACGTGGATCAAGAAAGTCAAATAAAAAAAAAGAAAGAATTTAATTAGATTAGATTTCTAAGATTTTGTAATTTGAATTAAAATCATTAGCCATCAACTAATGACCTCTCTAACAAATTCCATATCCCTTTCCAAATCATCACATAGAAGAAACAAAGAGAAAAGAGAAGAGGAGAAGAATAGAAAAAAGAGAGAAGGAAGAAGAGAAGAAAAACTCCCTCCGCTTCCTCTCGAGGACCCCAAGAAGATGAAGTTACTTGTTAGTTTTATAGCAGAACATTATATACATCATTTCACCAAGTAAAATTTCCCTGAACAATCAAGAAAGCGCACACAAAGCTTCGAAAAATAATGAAGTCAGGATGTAAACAAGGTAACAACATTTCTTTTTCTTTTCCTTTTTCCTTTCAAAGTAACAACCATACATAACTCTCAAAAATCTCAAATCAAAAAGATAAAACTTGCTCGCATTAATATAAATCTAACTCGCTAAACTAACAACAAGCCAATAATTATTAGTAACACGCATTTTCCTCTTTTCGGTAAAAAATGGCAGGTATTACAAGTAGTTTCCGTCGCATGAGCTTCACTTGGTGCTGGCAAGCTGGGTTCTGAGGAGCTTAGCAGCGGCAACCATGTTGGTAAGCGCAGGCTTGACCTCGCCATACTTGCGGGTCTTGAGCCCACAGTCAGGGTTAACCCAGAGAATGTTGGTCTCAAGCACTGCAAGCATCTTGTTGATGCGGTCCGCAATCTCCTCTGTTGACGGGATCCTGGGGGAGTGGATGTCGTACACTCCTGGACCTATTCCAGCACCGTACTTTACTCCCTCACGGAATACGGACAGGAGCTTCTCATCAGAACGGGAGTTCTCAATGGTGATCACATCGGCATCCATGTCGATGATGGAGTGGATGATGTCGTTGAAGTTAGAGTAGCACATGTGGGTGTGAATCTGCAAGGAATATAGT
The DNA here is from genome assembly GCA_036321105.1 of Dracaena cambodiana. Lineage (NCBI taxonomy): Eukaryota > Viridiplantae > Streptophyta > Magnoliopsida > Asparagales > Asparagaceae > Dracaena > Dracaena cambodiana. Next base: position 15,544,379 of record JAYEPQ010000012.1, read on the forward strand.
ATCAGTAATGGAAACAAATAAGATTTTATGTTATGATTTAAATAGAATTTCTGCTAAATAAAGATATGAATTTGTTGAAAGATAGAATTTTGATTTTATCATTATTGTTAGTGTTTTGTTTTTTAATAAGATTTTGGATGCACGTGCACTGCAAGTGATTAATTTCCATGAATAAGCCTGTAACCAGGAATAGAATTTCTGCTAAATAAAGATATGAATTCGTTGAAAGATAGGATTTTATCATTATTGTTAGTGATATTTTATAAGATTTTGGATGCACGTGCAGTGCACGTGACTAATTTCCATTAATAAGACTGTAACCAGGAATTAAGGCTAATGATAAAATTATTGAGTTAATCCTAGCTTGTGATTTGCTCGTGTTTTGAAATATTTTTTCGAAAATTCGTCGGAAGTGCGTGTAGATTCGCCAACGTGTTGAGGCCAGAACCCAATTTTTCTTCCTAAAATCCACAAAATCTCCAATTTTCACCATAAAAACTCCTAATTTCCTCTCCACAAACTCTAATTTAGCTTATGTGTTGCGTCAGTAAGTCATCGCAGTTATGATATACAGTTGTGTTTCCAAAAAAAAATATTTTGAAAAATCTTCACCTGAGTAGTGTCCTGGACACTGCAGTTTGTGATTCTGAAGGAGTGGACAGCCCAGTCCTGGTAGAAAGCCTGCTCAGACTTGCGAAGAGGCAGGCCTTCCCTAAGAGCTGCTTCATCTATTTGGATAACCTGCACAAAACCATAAAATAGAAGGACGAGAAATGATTAATTCATTGTTCTCCCATCGTATACACTCTCACTACTAGACAGAGATGATCACGTGAAAAGAGAACCTACATTGATACCAGCAGCTTCCAAATCCTCCACTTCCTTCTTGATGGCAAGGGCAATCTGGTAGCATGTCTCAAACCTGGTAGCAAAATATATATATGAATGTATATGTCTCAAACCTGGTAGCAAAATATATATGAATTGAACTGAAGTTTTGTCGTGTTACCTCGGTTGGTCATTTCTAACAAACGACCAGTTGAGGATCGTGACAGGACCAGTCAACATTCCCTTCATCGGGCGTGCAGTCATGCTCTGGGCCATTGAGGACCAGAACACAGTCATGGCCTTGGGGCGGCTGACATCACCGTAGATGATTGGTGGCTTGACACATCGTGAACCATAAGATTGCACCCAGCCATTGACTGTGAAGGCAAAGCCTTGCAACTGCTCTCCAAAGTACTCAACCATGTCGTTCCTCTGCGCAAGGTAGTAGTCAAGGTTAACAAGTGGGAACTACATGGTACGTGAAAACAGTGCGATCGCTTTTCATAGAACCAACTACCAGCTCTTATAATTGTAGGAGATGGCATTTAAAGCATTAGCTCACCTCTGGCTCTCCATGGACAAGCACATCAATGTCGAGTTCTTCCTGGAGCTTGACAACCTTGTTAATTTCCTCCTTAATGGCGCTAACATACTCCTCTTCAGAGATTCTGCATTAAGGCGAAATGTTCAATGTGGGATCTTAAATATGGTGAAACTGGAAGCAACTTGATATGCCTATAAACAAAAAATGAGAGTAAATATTGAAAAGCACTTACTTCTTAGCCTTGTACTCACGGCGAACTCTTCGGAGCTCCACTGTCTGGGGGAATGAACCAATGGTGGTCGTAGGAAGAATAGGAAGGTTCAGCTTCTTCTGCTGAGCATCTAACCTAGCACTAACGTTTGTAGCCCGCCGGTGGTCAGAGTCCTTGAGAGCAGCGGCCTAAGAATGGAACAAGGTAGTTGATTTGGTAAGCACAGCCGCTTGGCTGAACTTCAAAAATGAGAAAAGGATCTGAAGTTTTACTTACAGCCTTCTGAACTTCTTCGTTAGTCACCCTGGGAGAGGATTTCCTTGAGGCCTGGGCATCACCATTTGCAGAGAAAAATACCTGCAAATAGCGAAAAATACTGACTATTAATGAAAAATCAACTAACAGTGAACTAAAGTGTAGCTGGTTGTTGAGCACACCTCATCCTTGCAACCAGCCAAAGCCTTAGCCAAGGCATTGACTTCGACAACCTTCTGAGCAGCAAAAGCCAACCATGACTTGATCTCATCATCCAACTTGGTCTCATTCACGAGATCAACAGCAGTGTGCATGAGGGAGCAAGATGTAGAGACCACAAGCTTGTCTGGAGACGAAAAGAAAGAACACTGTCAGCAATTCCAGAATCCTCAGCTGCAAAATTCTAGAAAAGAAATTGCATGAAATGATGTAACCTTTGCCCACAATACTCTCAAGATCCTGAAGAGTAGAGAGGGATGCAGCAAGGTCATTGGCCCAAATGTTCCTTCCATCCACTACTCCAGCGAAAAGATATTTGCCAGAGGGGAAGCTGCTCTTAACCAAGTCAAGGGTCTTGGTTCCACGAACAAGATCAAAACCAAAACCCGAGATGCCGTTCAAGGCGGTGATGGTCCTGAAATGGTAAAGATAACATAAGTATACATTTTATTTGGAAATTTACAATGAAGTTCCTCGAACAAAAAGGAGAAGCAACTGACTTGAATGCCTCAGCAGGAACATCAGCAAAGTAGGTCTCGATAACAACATTCAAACCAGAGAATGATGACTCTAGCTCAGAGTAGGCAGTGGTGAATGCCTCCAACTTGTGAGAGTCCAGATCCAACACGAGAGTAGGCTCATCAAGCTGAATCCAGGAAGCACCGGCTGCCTTCAGCTCAGCAATAACTTCCCTGTATATGGTTACGTTTTAACATTTGGAAACTCTCAAGATCTTGAAAAATACATAAAGAGCGATTGACACTGTCTAAAAAGATACTAGTTTTCCTTACTTGTAGATGGGAAGAATGTTTCCTAGAAGTGACAGAGGAGAGAAAGATTTCTCCACTCCTTTGGCAGCCTTTGAGAGCAATAGGTAAGTCACAGGTCCAATAAGCATCGGAACCGTATCAACTCCTTGCTGAAACAAATAACTTTAAAGCAATTAGTGAATAAAGTTCAACGAAACCAAGATTTAGCTGTGCCTTGCTGATGTAGCATCAAAATTCACTAGAGGAGAAAAACAGGAAACAAGGGATAAATATGTATTAATAAAATGTGATAAAATCACATAACTAAATGCTATACATATAACATCAAGTCTAGTCCAGCAGACCTATCAACAATATGGACACCGCATCTTTCTGTTATTTTCCCACATAACTGAGCAAAGATGGAAGGAAAAAGAAAAAGAAAGAAAAAAGCTTAAACAAAGAGTTCAGGTCAGTACACTGTAACCAAGCTTGACCATTGAAACGATAGGTATATGCGAGTAGTGACGGTCACTTCATCAATGGTAAACTTAAATCTTGATGGATTGTCAGAGGTGCTATTTAAGTAATCACTTTTATGACGTATTTCCAAACCAATAAATTTCTAAAACAAATAAGATAACCATGCGAAACCTTTAGTTCACTATCCAACTATCAACAAAAATATCATTTGAAATATCCTGTGCGCCTGTATTCAATGGTATCCTCAAATTCAAAGAAACTATGTTCACATATCAAACAGACAACTAAAATAAGTATAATACGTAGAGCAGACATGAAAATTGTATTAAAAATATTCAAAGTTTATAGAAAATCAAAGAATAGCATAGAGTAATGGTCAAGATCCATACCGCCTTTGCCTCTTTGTATTCAGTCACTGCCTTGTGGGATGAATAGGTGAACTTTGTGGTGGGACCCAACTCAGGGACGATAAAGTGGCTGGACAAAAAATAAGACGAGAAATCAGTACAATAACACCTCAAATACCATGCTAGAAATCGTGACATAAACCCAATCCTGAATAAATTAAACGTCAGAAGTTTTGAGTGGTTAGGATAACTTACTAGTTAGTATCAAACCATTTAGTCATTTCCATAGCAGGGACAGAGGCATTTCCCCTAGCCATGGAGAAGTAGGTGTCAAAACCGATCTCTCCACCATTCCAGCCATATCTTTCAGGAACAGCTCCGAGCATGGCAGTTGTATCGAGCATCTGGTCATAATATGAAAAGGTGTTGCTAGGAATATATTTGATCCCAGCATCAGCCATTTGCTTCCAAATGGAAGACCTGAGATCTGCGGCAACCTTCTGCAAGTCCTTGGCAGAGCTCTTTCCATCCCAGAAAGACTCAAGAGCAAACTTGAGCTCTCTCTTAGGGCCCATACGGGGATATCCAACAATGTGTGACGCCATCTTTCTATTTAAAGATAGAAACAAGAAATCACATATCATATGCAGTAAACTGGACACTCGTCAAACTTCACTAATGGAGACCAGTGCTACGAGACACAGAACAGAGATGTTTAACTTGCACAAATTAACCAAAAGGTAGATAATGTCAATGGTACAATATAAACATGTTTAGAAGACACATATCCAATAAGATGTTATCTTTACTAGTACAAAAGTTACGGAATTTCCAGGTTATGCTTGGGAAATTAGTTTTGAAGTGTTATGGGTGTTTTGGAGTGATGTATTATGAAATGTTCATAAGAACACTTGCCAGTTAGTTGTTTGGATAAGTATTTTGTTGTTTTAGAACACTCCAAAACACCAAGATTGGTATTTTGGAGCTTTTAGAAGGGCCCAAATTAGGGTGTTTTGGAGTGTTAAATTTTTTTTAATCAAAATACCCTATCTCTTCTTCTAGTTCCTGCCCTCTCTCTCCAGAGTCCTTTCTTTTTTCCAGATTGGTGTATATTTATTTTTTACATGTTTATAAAATCTACGAAAACCCATAAGAAACTAAACTCCTAAATACAGACTTAAAACACCCAAAAACTCATAACCAGGACACCCAAAAACATATACCATCCGAACACTCTAAAACACACTTTAAAAACACCCAAAACACTTTGCCTTTAACATCCAAGCACAACCCTAATGTCACATATCTAGATTTAAATTAAGGAGAGGTCGATTAATATTTATAGCAATTACAAATGCCTCCATCTATTTGATATGTATTTATCTTCACTTCAGTACTAGATCTTTTCAGATACAACACAACCCTACTCTACTTGGCAATTAAATGATTGTATAGCATATGAATCAAAATGCCTTACAGTTAATTTACCTACCTGATATAGAACTAGAAACCAAATAAAGATCTGGCTCTTATTCTTTCATTTTCACCTAAACACTTAAATGGATTAAATACAAATCTTGTATTCCATATATAAAATATTTTTGTGCATGCAAGTTAACCTCAATCTATTTGATAGCAATTACAAATGCCTCCATCTATTTGATATGTATTTATCTTCACTTCAGTACTAGATCTTTTCAGATACAACACAACCCTACTCTACTTGGCAATTAAATGATTGTATAGCATATGAATCAAAATGCCTTACAGTTAATTTACCTCCCTGATATAGAACTAGAAACCAAATAAAGATCTGGCTCTTATTCTTTCATTTTCACCTAAACACTTAAATGGATTAAATACAAATCTTGTATTCCATATATAAAATATTTTTGAGTATGCAAGTTTACCTTAATCTATTTGATAGCAATTACAAATGCCTCCATCTATTTGATATGTATTTATCTTCACTTCAGTACTAGATCTTTTCAGATACAACACAACCCTACTCTACTTGACAATTAAATGATTGTATAGCATATGAATCAAAATGCCTTACAATTAATTTACCTCCCTGATATAGAACTAGAAACCAAATAAAGATCTGGCTCTTATTCTTTCATTTTCACCTAAACACTAAAATGGATTAAATACAAATCTTGTACTCCATATATAACATATTTTTGTGCATGCAAGTTTACCTCAATCTATTTGATAGCACTTACAAATGCCTCCATCTATTTGATATGTATTTATCTTCACTTCAGTACTAGATCTTTTCAAATACAACACAACCCTACTCTACTTGACAATTAAATGATTGTATATCATATGAATCAAAATGCCTTACAGTTAATTTACCTCCCTGATATAGAACTAGAAACCAAATACAGATCTGGCTCTTATTCTTTCATTTTCACCTAAAAACTTAAATGGATTAAATACAAATCTTGTATTCCATATATAAAATATATTTGTGCATGCAAGTTTACCTTAATCAACTTTACTTTAAGTATATATCTAAATCAGTCAGATCTACCGTTTCTTCATTAGTTCTATGCTTTAGTGAAGTGAAGTGAGCAAAATATATACATCTCAGTTTCGATAGAATTCCAAATAGAATGCACTAGTTATTGGGAGCTTTACGGACCATAAACATGATAGAGTCGAGCCAGAAAACACCAATAACATAATGAATTCACCAAAAATATCAGTCTAAGTGAGCTTTTCTTTCATTCTAACTAATAACAATAACCCTAACTGTTCTAATAGCACACAATCAAAAACTTTTAGCTATATGATAACAGACAATAAAGCATGGAAGTGAAAAATTATTCACACCGACACTTCAGATCTATTAAAATAATGCACTTAAAATGACATGAAAAGAGCAGATCTGATCATCTATCTTCAAAAAATAAAAGTTTCCGAGAACAGATCTAGAGATCTATTTACTCGCAAATTCTCCATACAAAATCGAAAACTAAAAAAAAGTGAATCGAGTGAGAAATATCTCACTCACCGGTATCATACAAGACAAACAAAAACCCTAGATCAGATCTAAACTACCCCTCAAAAGGTTGAAGAGATCGATAAGTAAAAGAAATAGTAACGCAGAGATGAAAGAACAGCAATGGGTTTTATATTGGGGAAGTGGCGGAGAGGAGAGAATGAAGGCGAGCTTACTTTAGCGAACAGAATGAGTCGGTCCCCGAACGAGCAGAGATCGAGAGAGAGAAATGGGGCGTAAGACTCGAAAGAGGCGCGAATTGGAGAGGCGAGGGGTGAGGATTATTTATAGAGCCACCGCGGGGCACCAGATCTGAGATGGGGAGGGAGTGAAAAAAAAAAAAAAAAAAAAAAAAAAAAAAAAAAAAAAAAAGGTATTTACTGGTTTGTCCATCAAGTCTTTATATATTATGATTTTGTCCCAAAATCTTCATATTTAGGATTTTGTCCCTCAAATCTCATAAGTTACAACAATTTAATCATCTCTCTAACTTTCCCTAATACAGTTAAATATTTGACCATTTTACCTATCTTTTCCTCTTCTATTTTCCTCCTCTCTTCTTCTTCTCTTTTCCTCCTCTCTTCTCCTTTTCTTCATTATTTCTCTTCTCTTCTCTTTCTCTTTTCCTCCTCTCTTCTCCTTTTCTTCATTGAGTTCATGTTCATGCATTTTTTTCCTAAAAGAGTAACAAAAAAAAGAGAATGAAGAAGAGAAAGGTATGAACATGAATCCAATGAAAAAAAGGAGAAGAGAGAAGGAAAAGAGAAGGAGAAGAGAGGAGAAATAATGAAGAAAAGGAGAAGAGAGGAGAAAGAGAGAAGAAGAAGAGAGGAGGAAAATAGAAAATGAAAAGAGAGGTAAAATGATCAAATATTTAACTGTGTTAGGGGAAGTTAGAGAGGAGGACTAAATTATTGTAACTTATGAGATTTGGGAGACAAAATTCTAAATATGAAAATTTGAGAGACAAAATCATAATATATAAAGATTTGAGGGACAAACCAGTAAATACCTAAAAAAAAAAAACGAAGGAAAAGAGTTGCCAGCTGATTATTTTAGGGAAATTCAATTAGCGCACACCATTTTACTTTTAAATTGGTGTGCGTAAATAGAGTTTCTTGATTGTTTTATTATTAATTAGTTAAAGTTTATTTTGTTATTCTTTTGAAGATTTGGTATCTTATCTGACTCGTGTGCTAGTAGTACAGTAAAGGGAAGGATGTCGGTGAGGGTCCGAGGGAATGGGTGAGACTCGTGCGGGGGAGGCAGATTTGGTGGGATGGTGGTTGGGGGCCCCACTTATTTGCTTTTCTTTCCCCTCTTTTTTTTTTTTTTTTTGTTTTCTTCTTTTTCTCTCCCCTTATTTGGGTTAACTAAGCTCTTTTACTTTCTTTTTTTTTTTGCGTCTTTGGATTTAACAATTCAAAATACCTGAAAAAAATATCCCTTTTTATAAAAAAAAAAAAAATTTGGCGTACGCTCATGCTTATATTGATGAGGGCTACATTCCTGTGCACTTTGAGCACTCACTTAAAGAAATCTAAAAAGTTTGGTAAAGCATAGCGAGGTAGCTGAGTGAAATGGACGTACGTCTCTCTCTAGATAACGGAAAATTTATCATCACGTATAATAATTTTATTAAGTCATCTAAGTAATGATAAATGAACTCCCTTTATCGCTAGTAAATTTCTCGTTTGCTCATATATATATATATATATATATATATATATATATATATATATATATATAGCAAACGGAAAATTTACTGGCGGTGAAGGGAGTTCTTTCACTGCCACTTAGCTGCTCCAATACAATTATTACACATGACGTCAATTAAGGTAGGAAATAAAAAAACTCTTTTAACTGCCCTTTAAGTGGCGCCACATGTGTGTGTATATATAGAGAGAGATAAACAGGAAATTCATCGGCGGTAAAGGGAGTTCCTTCATTGCTACTTAGGTGATCCAATAAAATTATTACACGTGGCGCCACTAAAAAAACAATTAAGCGAGTTCTTTTATTTGTTACCTTGAGTGGCGCCATGCATAATAATTTTATTTGGCCACTTAAGCAGCGGTGAAAAAACTCTCTTCATCGTCGGTGAATTTCCCGTTTTCTTATATATATATATATATATATGAGAATAATAAAAATAAACTGACAGCTTACGCAAGTTATCTGAGTTGCAGTTTATTTCCACTATCTTCAATAATTTTTTAAAAATTTTTCTTTCGAATTATGATCTCCACCTTCTAGGGTTCACTCATACCTAATTTTTTGTGTTTTAGTTTTGATTTGCTCAACCATCAAGTTGGCACAAAATTAATGATTTTTGGTAAATATAACATTTTGTATCTATTTAATAAAAAAGTAAATAAACTTTAAAATTTATGAAATTTGATCTTAAAAAGTCTAGGATGCATATATCCTAATTCCAAAAAAATGATGAAAAATTATTAAATTACTATATTTTTTACTGCTGGCTTACGTAAGATTTTCTGAATTGGCGGATCATCTACATTAATCCATATATATATATATATATATATATATATATATAGTAAACAGGAAATACACCGGCGGTGAAGGGAGTTCCTTCACCGCTGCTTAGGTGGCCCAATAAAATTATTACATGTGGCACCACTCAAAGGCAATTAAGAAAATTCATTTTATCTGTTATCTTGAATGGCGCCACGTGTAATAATTTTATTGGGCCACCTAGGCGGCAGTGAAGGAACTCTCTTCACCGCCGGTGTATTTCCCGTTTTCTCATATATATATATATATAGAGAGAGAGAGAGAGAGAGAGAGAGAGAGAGAGAGAGAGAGAGAGACGCAAACGGAGCAGACTTACTGTATTTACTTAGCTAACTTTCAACTCCCAGCCCAATGGGTCCTTTGTCTAGGCCGCCAACCTTGATTGCTGCATTTAACTACTCCTCTAGGGTCGAGAGAGTTAGCTTGGAATATTTTCCAAGTCTTCTTTAATTACATTGAAGTGGCGACGCATCCAGTTCCATCAGTGAGGGGTTGGGACCCACCAAATTTATCTAAATTGGCAGGTAGGTTCCGACTTCAGTGTTTGGTATTCGTGCCCCCATATCCTAGACGTGGATTCTCTTTTCAGCACAAGATTAAAGGGATGGTTATGGTTGTAATCTTAATTATTAATTAAAATGATGGATGATCTCATTTTTTTTACTGTATAATGTATATATTAGTACAAATCATGAAAAACATCATACATATTAGTTTGGCAAAGATCTTAATCACCTGCCAATTTAATGGATAGTTGGAATTGTGGGCAGGATAATAGTATTTTTCTAGTGAAAGGAGTTGTTTAAGTTTCAGTTAAGCACTTCCTTTCGCACATACTTTTCTTGCTTGCTTGTTTTAGTGCTACCCTCACCAATCCTAGATTTCTCTTGCATGTTTATCGTTTTAAAGCAGAACGGAGCTTCTTACTAACAGAGTTGTAAGTTTCATTTTATCAAAAGTGACCCAGATCGGGGAGCAAAAGCTATTTGCACCCATAAGGAGCATGAAACATCACTTTCTCTAGTCAAACGTGTAGCTCCACTTTCGAATTATGAGAATTGTTATGCACTGTTAAGCCCTATATTGATTTCGATTCCCAAGATCAAGAAATTTACTGAGACGAGCTCGATCATTTCTTGTAATCTTGCGATGAGGAGAACATCAGAACTCCATGTCTTGATGGAGATTAGCTTTTAATTTCTCTCCTCATCCCGTGTCTTGATCAAAATTAGGTATCAATTTTTCTCTTTTAGGAATAAATTGATGAAAGTTTGGCGGTTGGTGTGACACTTTTTTCCTCTCTTCTTTAGTGACAATCATATAAGATTACATGTCCATCAAAGTTATAATCAGAAATAATATATAAATAATTAGAGATAGCTATTTGGGATCTTCATGAAAGTGGATTATCTGAGTTCCTCCTATGGAAGTTGCTCACGGGGATCTTCGCAAAATTGATTGCGTGATAGTTTTTCTTGTGGTTTTATTTGTTTATATTCATTTACATGAATTTAGTTTCGATAGTATTTTTTATGCTTCAGCATCATTCTCCTTGTATTATCTATACATAAAAATTGTATTCTTTTTATTATTTTGAGTAGTAATTAGATAATGAGTGGCCTTTTGGATTGGAATTTTTCTTTGAAAGAGTGAGAACTAATTTTAATATTCCTAACTCGAATAATCTCACATCAGATGAGAAATAAAAGTTAGTGTAATTTATAGTAATTTTCATGTACTAGTTTTTTTTAGAAAGGAAACTATAGTTAATTGTAAAATCGCTCCATAGATTTAGCCTATATGGGAGAGGGAGGAATTTATGGTTAATTATAAACTATTTTATAATTGTAGAAATTACACTAATTTTGAGTTTTTCTTGAAGCTTGGAATTTATTAGTATAGTCATTATTATTTTTCTTTCTTCTGGGAGAAATGAACGATCATCTTCTAATAATCTTAAGACTTGTATTTAAAACTTAAAATAGTGCCCTACTAATCTAGATATGAGTTTGCATATAAACGTATTTAATCCTAAAATATAGAGTAACATTGATTTGTGCTTCGCATCTTTTAAGTATATAGAGATCATAACGAGTTCTAATTAGATTTGGAGCATATTCAGTATTCTATTTGGGATATCATATAAACAAAGATAAAGATACCTTACAATATATAATTGTAACACTATGCATCTCTTAAATGTGACATGAGAGATTAGGCTTTTAAGGTGTGAGAGCTGAGAGACGATGAGCGATTGAAAAGATAGCTGGTTCTCTTCCATAAATTATTGTAATCTCTATCACAGAGAATTTTTATGTTATTTCCCACGAACATATGTCGAATTTGGTCGACCAAACTACTTAATTTGTAATGTTCTTCTTTATGATTGTGCTTGCTATCTTTTTTTCTTGACGTGTAGATCTCGTGGTGTTTCGAAATCGAATTTGGAGATTCAATTCTCAAGAAGTAATTTACCATTTGATAGGATTTTTTATTTCTACTTAGAGAAGCACCAGCTCAGGCGAAACTTGATTGGATTTTTATTTCTACCTAGTGGGAGACACGATTTGGTAGAAATAAAGATCTATTCTCAACGAGTAATAACATGTAAACCTTGTGCATACTATTCTTTTAATATGAAGTGAAGTCTCAAAGCTTTGTTTCAACAGAGCTAACAATCTAGCGGAGGAGTTGAACTTGATGGTGGAATGGGCGCTCTTGTGGATCATGTTTGTCTTAGTCGTAAGCTATATTGTTTGTCTTCCTCACAAGTGAAGGTGATGTATACAAAGTTGGTTTAGTACATTTGAGGGGTAAAACATGTCATAGTTTTAAATATAGTTAATTACATTCAGATTCCTCTAATATGAGGGTATATAATTTATCACTCCTAAAATTTTAAACTCTCACTTAGATTCGCTAGACTTCTGAAAACTATTTTCGTCCGAGCTTCCCTCTCAGTTTCTTTTGCAGTCTAAGGAATCTAAGTGAGAGTTTTAAATTTTAGAGGTGATAAATTATACATCTCTCATACTATATAGGGTCTGAATGTAATTAACCCTTTTAAATAACTCTTACATAACCCGTTGTGACCTGCTATGTTAATTTTGGATGGCACATCATTTTTGACTGTTGATGTCCACTGTGATTTTATCTAATAGTGATTCTCGACCTCATCTCCAAATTGTCTCTTGACCTCGATGTCTGACTTTAATTTCAATGACCCTCGACTCCAACTCCGACGTTGCCTCAGATTCCTTTTTTGGTTTTAATCCCAAGTTCTACAACTTTTAAACTCTTTTCTTTATTGTTCGGTACTCTAAAAATGTATTCATATATTTACATTTATTGTGGATAGTTTGATAATTATTTTGAATAAAACATTAAGTGACCTATTTTTTGACTTTTGTTATATGTTCTATAACAATTTTGGTGGTCGAGCCTTATGTTGTGCACTATCCTTGTTTTCAGTATCTCTAGAATTAGGTCAGTGCACAGTAATAGTAATATCATCATACATTATTTTGTTACACATGCACACTGATTAACACACAATTACACTTAATATCTATTTATTAAATATTTATGTGTGTATGGATCTACTAGCTTGATGATGATGTACTTTTAAGCATGACATGTGAACACTAGATCCCATCAGCTGCAGCCTACAGTCCCTGACAAGCAGATCCTTAGCTTATTCGGCAATCATCTGTAATTGTTTTCTGCAATCAATTTTCAATTTCGATCTCCAATTGGTTTTAATTATAGCTCATAATTATGTTATCTATCTCTAATTAATTTTATTTTTTGATTGCTTCTGTAGAAAAGATTGAAATTGTAATTGATTCAAGATAGGCTGTGACTATTTTTTATTAGGAGTGAACTGTTTGGAGTTGCTTCATCTTGAACTTTGGCATTCTATAAATGAACAATGAACGTCTTGTTATTTTGTAATATGTTGATATTTGCCATAGATTTGATTTTATTGAAAACTCGAAGAGAGAGTTACAATATGAACGGTTGCTCGTTTATAGAAGACGAGGAATTTTAGTTTCCTCTTTGTTTAATGTCGGATTCTGTTGTAGCCGTAGAGGACGATCTTTCTCTCCGTTGACGCTCTGAATATGAGTTCTTTAGTTGGCAGTTTTTGCAAAGATTTTGGATGCAAAGCACTCTGAATTTTTAGCACAAGTGCTCAGGTGGAGATAATTCAATCCCTTTTTTAGCCCAGCTTTTGGTTATTTATAGAGGTCTGAAGACTTTTGAATTGGTGTAACTGTACAATTAATGGCCTCCATGATTTGAGGATTAATTCTCTACTTTTAATCTGTTGGGTTTGTATTAAATTCCTAGAATTTATAACTGAAATCTTAGATCCTCTGGATTTGTAACTAAAACGTGGATCTCAACCTTTAAATCCACGTTTTAGCTCCTTCTAGTTTGCTTGGCATGCTCAAACCCACGTTTGGGTGTCAATGAAGATAGTTTTTGCCTCATGAAAATTTAGAATGAAAACACGACGCTCTGGAATTCGCATTTTGATTATTTCTTAGCGCCAAATGTAGGCTTAGAATGCGGATATGTCTATAATTGATGATCCACGTGTTAAGTCCAGCAACATGTTTTGTTTGATTTGAGCCGCGTTTGGGTACAAATGAGGATAGTTCTTATTATTTAAGATTTTAGAATGAAAATGCGACCCTCTGGGGGCTCACATTTTAGTTATTTCTAGTTTCAGTCATGAGCTCACAAGATAATTTGGAAAGCGGATCTCTTTTAAATTGATAATCCACGTGTTAGCTTCTCAGCTAGACTCGCATTTGTATTGAAGCGGGATTAGCTTTAACCTTACAAGGTTCTATGATGAAAACGCGACTCTGCGTTTGAAATGTGAGTCTAACTTTGCATTTTAAAGTCAAATAGGAATATCCTTAATTTTCTAAGGCTTTTGAAATTATGACTTGGCCATGTGGGGTCCACACTCAGCCTCAGCCTTTGCCTTAAAAAAACGCGGGTCTCTCTGATGATGATCTGCGTTTTTGACCTTAGCGTTACTCCTAATGCTCCTAAGGGTCGTGTCTTTCTATATTTGGAGAGATCTCTTGTCTCTTGACATTATGAGATCAAAACTTGATCTTCATATGTCTGCATTTTCTTGTATTTTAAGAGAGGCTTTATCTCTTGACATCATTAAGTTTTAACGCGACCCTTAAAGGTTCGTGTTTTGATTTTATAAATGCATTTCCCAAAAATTTCGCCTACAGTTGATATTTTATTTTGGCGGTTGAATTTTATAATTTATATATATATATATATATATAAAATAATAATAATAATAATAATAATAATAATAATAATAATAATATTAAATGTTGCTTGCCGTATTCCTTTATCCTATTTTTTAGGTTTTTGCCATATCCCGTATACGTGTCCATGTCGTATCCATGTCCCGTATATATATCTGTGCTTCGTAGGTGATGCAAATGGTAAACAAAGTAGTATACTTGAGTATGATCTAAATTTAGCTTTTTAAATAGCACATATGAGACTTTTCTGTCAAGTCCACGTATAACCATTTTATGTATGGTGATGTCGCAGTGACCAACATTCTCTGATTTGGAAGACTAGTTGCCCTCCGAAAATAAGGGTGTTTTTATGGCTGGGCATGAAAAATACCCTACTTACCTGGCCAGCCTTACAAAAAAGAAGCTGGATCGGTCCAAATATCTGTGTACTCTGTAATAGAGATGGAGAATCTACTGATATCTTTTGTTGAATTGTAGCTTCACTAGTGAAATATGGGTACATTGTTCTAGAAGGTTTGGGTTCAGAAGTAACACAGGCCCCTGTGCCAGCTTATGAACCAAATTATGTGTTAATGGCAACTCATCAAAACTGGCTAGGACTCTTACAGGAGCTTTGTGCTGGAATGTGTGGAAAAAAAGAAACAACAGAATTTTTAATTCTACATCTCGTTCCTTACATACCTGTATTCACATAATTATTCACGAGGTTATTCTATGAGCAGATATTCCGTCGGACGAGGAGCATGTGCAGATCTCAGGTGGGATATCAGGAAAAGAATCCGGAGACCCTCTCCCATCCCCGGACCTGATTTGATGACAGGACATAGTTTTGTTTATGGAGAGGTTTGACTAGCCGAGAAAATTATTCCACTGACTATGGTATTGGAAGGACTTCTCCTCGTTATGTACTTCTTTTTATTATTAGCTTTTCTGTTGATTTCTGTTATGTATTTTTTATCTTTATTGAGATTCACCAATACAGAGAACCTGAACTATTTTGTAGTTCTATTATCTACTGGTTAATGAAATGCGGAGGGTTTCCACCCGCCATTTTGGTAAAAAAAAAAAAAAAAAAATAGCACATATGCAAATAAGAAACAAATTTTAGGTCATGATTTTTGGGATTGTGTTGCAATATTTCTTGATGGTAATTTTGCAGGAATTCCCTTGACACTATTTTGTACTTTTTTCCTTCTAGTAGGATTGGATAGTTAGGAATCATACATGGTTGGACATACTGTGCAATTCCCAGTCATGTTGAACTTATTTGCATTGTTAATAGAGAATCTTTTGGCATGTGCAGGTAGAATGTGTTATAGTTTGGAAAGAGCACTTAGGCAGAGGTGTGAAGCATTTAATATATTTGCTTATTGATGGTAACTTAGATTTATTTGTCATATATGCAAAATGAAACAAATTAATATGTCTGTAGAATTAATTAAATATTTAACCGCACAGATTGAATATATAAAACAATATTCCTTAATCCTTAGTATTTGGCTTGTAACAAGCTCTCACTATATAAAATTCATGATCAATGTTTAAAATAGCAATAACGGTAACGTAATGTTTTGCCTCTGTTAGGTTATGTTGCATATAACGTAACGCATATGTTATGTAATTTTCTACTTATTTAATAAAAATAAATATAAACTATATAAAATAATTTCTATAAATTGAAATATAAATTTAAAATATCTAAAAAGAGAATATAAAACCATTTTATAATCATAATCTATTCTAATTTTATAATAAATTTTATAATAATTTTCACATTTATCTTTATAAATTATATTAAGTTTGCAACTGTTATTCCAGTCATTATTTAAGCAAGAAAACAATATTCTAATTTTTTATTTCAATTCCAGTTATTATTTGTTGTAATTTTATATTTTGTAATGTTTAATTTATCTTATTTGTAATTTTTGATTTTAGTTCAATTAAAAATTCAATACAATCAACAAGTAAGATATTTCAGTAATCGAAGAGGAATTACAAGCGAACAAGTAAATTATTGCAAATTAACAAGTTAGCAATTTCACAAGCAATCAAACAAGTCAACACCTAATCAAGTAATAATATTACAGTAATTTACTAATAATCAAATAATAATCAACAACAATATAAAAATTACTAAAAAGATAATTGTAAATAACGTAATTTAACGTAACGTTACGTAATATAACGTAAAATAACATAAAAAAACATACTGTTACGGTGTATAAAGTTATTTCCAGTTGTTACGTAGCGCTGGGGTTCCGTTAGGTTACGCAACGCAATATAACGAGTTTCATAACGCGTTATTTTCAACATTGTTCATGATTATGGAGAAGTATGTATTCTGAGGTCTTTTTGTGAAAATAATATTTGGATCCCGAATAAAATATTTTGCAAGTATATCTGGAGTGTTCATGTAAGAGGTTACGGTTGGATGGATATGTTTGCATATACTATAAGGATATATACGTGTGTTAAAGTTTATTGGAAGGTTGAAATGTGAATAATCAACCTACATTCACATTGTTATGCAAATAAATTTATTGAGAGAGGCTTATGCAATGATGTAAAATACATCTTTATATGCAATTAAATTAAGTTTTTAGTTCAGGTTTGCGCAAAATTGCGTCTGGTGAAACTTCTATGCTGCTATGTAGGGGTGAGCATCAGTCGGTTCTGTTCGGTTTTGAATAGAAAATATCCCACCAAAAACCGAACTGGACTAATAAAACCGAAACTGAATCGACCGAACTTCACAAATAACCGAAACTCGAACTGAAAGTTCGGTTCGGTTTGGTTTCAGTTGGTTTTCTGGGCTGTGGCCCAGAAACCCACTTGAGTTAAAAAAAAAAAAAATGGACTTTCCGGATTAACTAAATGGTTCGGATTACGGATCGGGTTGAATTACGGGTTATCGAGTCGGTTAAAGTTACTGTTCGGTTTTTTCGGTCGGTTTCAGTTGGCGATTACGCCAGCGAAACCAGACCCAAAGGCCGAATTGAAGTTCGGTTTTGTAACCGACCCGATCCGATAACCGAATTAACCGAACCGATCGGTTCGGGTTGAATCGGTTGAGCGGTTTTTTTCAGTTAATTCGAAAATCTGCTCACCCCTACTGCTACGTGGATAAACACTGTTAGGCTGCAACTCTTTCAAGCATTGTAAAAGCAGCGATGCATATGTAGATATGCTTTTCTAGTTCTTCATTGAGTGGATATATCATACCTGATTATGTTCTCATTCTTCTGGGTTATTTTATTTATGGAAAGGTATGCATGCATAAGTGAGTTTCGGCTAATTCTTATTTACCCACCATTCTCTATGAGTTGTAATGAATTTTTCTTTTCTTATTTTATCTCATTTCCTCATAACTTTATTGTTAGGAAAAGTGTTAAAATGTTAGTTCTGTGTGGTGGTAAAGAGGAGGGAGGGGGTGGCACGTTCATGTTGTGCACAGACATTCTCACATCCACACATCGACCAAACCCAAGCAGATAATCAAAGGACAATATTTTAAAAGAAAAATTTAAAATTTGAGTTTTATTTTTTTAAAAAGACCAGTTTTAAATTTATTTTCAAAAACCAACCAATCTATTTTCATGAACTTGAGTGTCCAAATCCTAATTCAAACCTTCTAAAAGAGCTCTTTCATATAATCACAAATTCAAAGAGAATCCAACAATAACTAAGCCTAATTCACAATCCTAAGTTTAATTTATACTAAGCCCAATTTATGCAAAGACTAAAACTAAACTGAGCCAAACCACCCATACTTCCAATTCTATGCAACAGTCCCTGATTGAGACAAATTAATGAACTTTGGATTCTTCTTCGCCTTCTTAACCACCACTGTCTTCGTTTTTGGATCTTGACCCAGGTTCTTTCTCATCACAATTGAGATTATCTTAGTGATTGATTGACTTTCTTTAACAAAATCGTTTTGATGCTAAGCGCCAAACAATGACGTGTAGTAATTTTATCATTTACCTGTTTCATGATGCAATCATGGATATAGCAATTTTATCATTTTTACCTGTTCATGTCACTCGCTTTTTGTAAATTTTTTTTCTTATAATTGTCATCCTGTTTGTTAAATATACCAAGACCTGAGAAACTTTGACTTGAGTATTCAATCACTTTTATTGTTCTCACAGACCTTTTCTAAAGCATGAGAAATTCCTATTCTCCTATTGAACTCTGTATAGAAGTTTTCCGTCTAAATCTGTATTACATTTTCTGATATCAAACTAAAGACGTTCTTTTAGCTTTTACCATAAAATTGCTATATCCATGATTGCATCATGAAACCATTTCTTGACCTCTTGGTTTCTTCATAATTTGTTAGCTGATTGCTCCATCATCAAGGCTACATCTGATCCCTGTTGATAGGCTTTCCAGGCCATCTCATAACTGCTGTGCATGTTATCTTGTTCTAGGGAGGTGAATCATGTGCAGTGCCTTATAAAATTACCATGACAATAACAAAAAATAATTTGGATTCAGCACTTGAACATTAAAAATGTGAAGAAAACTGTATATCTGACCTTTTGAAACAAGAAGATACGTAGGTAATATTATCATATTCTCTATTAAAACAGCGATCAGAAAGATTTTTACTAAGGTCCATTCATGCATACTCGGGACTAAAAACTAATGTTCGGAGACTGAAGTAGCAACAGTAAAGCTGGATGAGAAAACACCAACACACTAAAATATGAAATCAAAAGAAACTCCTGAAGCTTTCATAACCAGGTTTAGTTGGTATGTCTACATATGTTTTAATAGTTTGTCAACATCTCCTGTGCATGTACATATACTAGAAGCTTATGGAAACATTTCGGGTTTATTTGATCAGGTTAGGTCCCTATACCTTACAATCTCCTATAGTCAAAAATACGCTATCTAATTGAGGTTGTGTGAGGTTTAGAAGTACCCAAACCGAAATTAAACACATTCTCTTGAGTATTTTTACAGCTTGAACTGTAATGGCTGGAGGTATGAATTTCGATTCAATTTTTACTTCTACTTTTAATTCATCAATGTTTATTTAGATCGATTTATCACTGAATATATTTAGGATCGATTTATCACTAAATATGTTTAGGATAGATTTATTTTAACATTTGGTATCAGAGCATCGTTAAATTTTCATCCTCTGCCTTGCTTTATTTTTAATGTTTTGATTATGTCAAAATTGACATTTAACATTTATGCTAGTAAAATTTTCCTGATCTGATACATGGCATAATAGCTGTGTTTTCACCACTTTACGTCGGTCGTATTTGATTGGTGCTGATTGCATGAGGGATTTGCATTTGCAAAATGAGAAGGAGAGGGAAAATTTTAGAGTAACAACCGATTTGAGAAAGATAAAGATAAGAATCGGTTACAACCAATTTGAGAAAGTTAAAGATATGGTCCATGTATTCCACGATTTTAGAAACGAAATCACGTTCAAAACTATCCCACTTTTTGTGCTCGATGGAAAACGGCTCCGTGATGGACAGAACCTATTTATACCGTGTTTTCTCCTCAGATTAGGTCCCTATATCTTACAATCTCCTACAGTCAAAAATATGCCATCTAATTGAGGTTGTGTGAAATTTAGAAGCACCTAAACCGAAATTAAACACATTCTCTTTAGTATTTTTATAGCTTGAACTGCAATGGCTGGAGGTATGAATTTCGATTCAATTTTTACTTCCGCTTTTAATTCATCAATGTTCACTTAGATCATTGAATATGTTTAGGTTTAACAATGTCTACATATGTTTTAATAGTTTGTCAACATCTCATGTGCATGTACATATACTAGAAGCTTATGGATTGCATGGAACAACATTTCGGGTTTATTTGATGGGAAAAGTTCATAATGAAGATGATAGATCAAAGCTTCATGACTTGATTGTTCTCTGAAGCAAGTACACTATTTTCACTTTTAAGCCTCTTTAGATGCTCAGAGACCTTTTGGAAACAATAAGATACCAAGGTATATTATCACATTCTCTATTAGAACAGCAATCAGAGAGATTCAGCAAACGAGTTCTATTACTTTTGATCCCCAGCATATTGCCTGAAATAATTTCTTTTGGAAACTAGTTAAATATATATGGTCATGTTCAGAAACTCATTCCGTCGATAAATTTGAAAATCAACAGGAATATTGGGATCTTTGCGTAGTTGGTTTTCACATAATATGTAGAAACCCATTTGCGAATATTGAGCTCTATACTGTTTGTTGTTCATATGTACTATGTTGTTACTGTGTCTTAATTCGATTATTTTTTGTTCAGATTTGCTTTCAGGTGATCAAATGTGAACCAATGTCTAGCGAATAATTGTTCTTTGCAACAACAAGTAGACTTATATTTCATGTATGTATATGCCATTAAAATATCCTTAATGGAACGTGGAGGGCGACTATCCATCGTTTTGGCTTAAAAAACAGCAAGAATGTAAAATTTGCTCTGCGAAGATAGCTGAGCTTGCTATCCATGACATGGGGATCCATTACTTTTTATTTTCAAACCTGTAGCTACGATAAGATATGGAGTTAGGGGAATAGCTTTTTGGAGTCGTTAGATACCTTTGTGATTTAATTGCCGATAATGTTTGGTCTGCTGAATTATTTCCAATATATATAGACTTAGACTTACCAAATGCTCGAAAATAGCACATCTATTGACTTACCAAACTTGTATAATTTCTGCAAGCGTGTTTGAGAGCTGTTGAGTGAATATGGAATTATTCAAAAATTAAAAGCGAGCGTAGAGAGAGAAATGTGGGCATCTTGAGCAAAGTGGTGTGCATGAATATAATTTTCCTTGTTCAAGGATCGTCGTTGGGTTTCACAATATGAGACTTCACTGAAAAAAATTCAAAGTAAGAAGAAGAAGAGAGAAGCCCTGCTGAGCCCAAACCAAGCCATCAACTACTGAACGCGCAAAAATGGTATTCTTTAATGTTATTTATGCTCTATTTTCCAAAATCATATGCTTTACTTTTATTTACAATGAGGTTGAAATTTTATTGCATACTGAATCTGATCATACCATGACAATGATGGTTTTCTTTTTTACTCTTTGTGAACGTAATGTCTGTTGAAATGCCCAACTCAACTACCACCATAAAAATTTGTTGCTTACGAAAATTTGTTCAAATTATAAAACTTGTGTTCTTCTACTTTATTACCTTCCATGGGCTCGACATGTTTGTTGAAATGCCCAACTCACGTTCTACCAACCCCATAAAAATGTCGAACACTGGGCTAGGACCTATTTTTGTAGCGGCAGTATGTTTTTTTTTTTGAGGTTGTAACGGTGAGCAATTGCCCTCTGCGTTCTATTAATGAGAAATAACAGAACACCTGTTTTACATCAAATGTCATAACAAAAAAGCCAATTAAAGGAAACCCTGACACCCATGGGTATCAATAATTCGGCCTTAGAACAACAAACCCAAATAAAGAGGGCAGAATACAAAATAAAATAACATCCAAAAGTTTCTACTAGCAGTGGACTGTCGAATATATGGAAAGAGAAAAATAATAGAATATTCACAGACACTAGTTTTTGTTCGTCTGCCATAACTAATGATATTCGTATGTGGACATGAGATCTTCAGAGAGATGGGCTACAGCAGCGAGTAGGACTATAGGAGATCATTAGTGCTCTAGATGTATAGATTTCTGGTGTCATGATAACTTTATGAGGGTTTACAGGGAGAGAATAGAAGGACTGATGTAACAATTTACAGCATATTTCTTTTGTGATGTTTGTAAATTAAGGTCTATGAGATCATGATGTGCTCACTTAATTACAAACATTTTGTATTAATTTAGTTATATTATTCCCTTAGTAATGGAACGCGAATGACTTATGTTTCTGCTTCAAAAAAAAAAAAAAATGTCGGAACATTGACTAGTAGCCTATTATCTCAACACTTGAGGCAATCAGACTAAGTCCCAAATGATTTTCTAGTTTTTTTCTTCTATGTAAATATATATATTTTTTTATTCGTTGGCTTATTAACCCGATAGATCATCTTTACCGCGTGTTATCCTTTTTGTATGTATTTGTGATGCCTAGCTTCTTGATTAAGATTGCTGATGCTTAGTCAACCACTAGCGAGGCTCTGAGTAACTAACTTAACCAATTGTCAGCAGAAATGTTAGGCATTTGACTTGATAAAACTTAGTATGAACGCGAGCCTCGACAGTGCTCAACAGTGTCGAACTCTGTGTTCTCACCATATGGCAGCTTCTGTTGCTTGTGCTAATATTGAGGTTGACGTTAGGATCGAGATTTATTTTTTCTATTGAGATTGTTTTGGAATGTCATCTCAGCTACCATTTCACCATAGATAATAGATTTAAAGAAATTACCTCATAGTTGCAGTGATGATTTTTTTTTTAAAATCAAAACGGTGGGCTAAAGCCCACTGCATTTCATTAAAGCAACTTTAACAGAACATACAAAAGTGTTTATAGACTCCCATATAAACAAAAGAGGGTTACAATATAAATCACTACAAAGTACACACTACATAATACTCAGAAAATAAGATATCCTGCGGCTGCAACCAAAAGTATAGGCGGAAATATCTACGAAATCTAGTCCTCCTCCTCCCAATCAACACGAGCCGCATCTCCCGAACCAGCACCTGGAATCGACGCTCTCTGTGATGACCGCAGAGTATCTGTAGTAGTATGTCTGATGGGAATATCACAGGGAGTCGTATCCAAGTCTCCAAAAGCTGTAACTATAATAACATGTCATTAGTAATACAGTATAAATAATAATCTATGCAATAAGTTTTATTACTAAAAATTCTTTTGTTTCTCTCCAACCATATGTTGCAGGCTATAGCAACCGAGATTATCCTAAATGTATCTAGTTTTCTTCCCATAGACTAAAATCTCGTCCAAATGGATGAAGGATTGTCACATCCAACCTGGATGTTATTCCAGTTAGCAACTTCTAACCATATCATCTTGGAGAAAGGGCATTTCACCAATACATGTATTGCAGTTTCAATATCCGAACGCATAGAACACATTTGTTGGGACCCTGCCAACCCCTTTGTTGTAGATTATCCCATATAAGAATTGCATTCTTATCTACAATCCAGAGGACAATTTTTATCTTTAGCGGGCAATTTGTCTTCCAGATATGGGCTGCCATACTGGATCTTAACCTCCCGTCATTGAGGAAACCATACATCGATTTTACCGAAAAGATATCGAATTTATCCCATCTCCAAATTGGGTGATTTTCGCAATCGTTGATCCGTATGTGTTCTACCAAGTTTTGTATACCTGGCCATTCCAACCTCGTATCATTTCCTAACCTCCATCGCCCTCTCCTCTAGAAACTCGCAATCGTATCCTCCTTTTTGCGGCACGCCTCGTAAGCACTTGGAAACGAAATTTTGAGAGGTACTATATCACATAATATATCCTCCCAGAAGGTTATGTTATCACATTTTCCTATTTCAAATGTGACACCCTGCCAAAACATCTCTTTAACACTCCTAATATCTTTCCAGAGATAAGATGTATTGTATGTGTTCCGATCTTTACCAATTCATGGTCCTCTTCTGGGGCCATATTTGTTCCGTAGCATGTTTTGCAGCATGCCACTAGGTTGGGACCACCATCATCTAGGTTGGAACAGTTGCTGCGATGATTACTAATGGCAAAAGCAGGATATATAGCTTCTGGGAATTTTTCTACGGTGACATTGAAACTACCAAGATAAAATGTAACTGGAAATATTCAAAACATGTTCAAAGACTATATCTATGACAGGTACGTTTTTCTTTAGACAGTTCCTTTTTTTTAGACAATTCCATTATCAAGTTGTGGAATTTTTTGATTATTAGATAAAGGAAAAGCAAATCGTTAGCAAAATCAGAAAGATGCTTAATCGGTATGCTTGAACATAATATAACATAATATAAAATAAATATTCAAGAAATAGAAACTTTCAAATAACAGTATTGGGATTTAAGGATTTGTACACATACTTAAAAGTATTACGAGACTTGGTCACTTGAAGAAAATGTTTCATAAGCTTTTCTCAGTCCATTTTTAGCACATTAATTTCTTTTTGAGGTCTTAACAGCGAGAGCAACTGCCCTCAACATTCTATGAATAAAGGAATAACAGAACTATCGTCATACATCACATACACAAAAGTGCCAAAAGACATATATGTTCCAACATTTGGGACCTACATCACAAAAGAGTTTTTAAAATAAAGACAAAATACGTCCATCAAAAGTAATGTGGTAAAAGTCGGCATAGTATAGATTGCCCCTTCAATCCCCGTCCATAGGGCTCTCTATGACTCTACAACTGGGATTACCTCCTCCTACAGATACGGCTCGTCATTGTCGGTATCTTGTCCCTATAAGAGGCATAACCACTCTCTCTTCGAGAGTAGATCTGTCCATAAATATATGCCAAGACACGTAAGGTAAAAGCAAATATCACTGCAATGCATAAGTTGTCTAAAAATTCTATTATTTTTCTCTTTTCATATATTTCAACATATAAATGCTACGACGGATATGGGCACCGTGTTGCGTGATCCTAGTGATTCTGTCTCAGTTCCATATGTCGGGCACCTCAGCCATGTGGAGTGAGATGTGCAAACATGCAACGCACTTCTCTTAAATTCGTACCGTGTAAGTGCATGTGAGGAAGATATGCGAAATGGACTCCACTGCTGATCTACATAGAACACAGACACTCAGTCCTTTCCACCCCCCTCCTCTGGAAGTAGCATAGCAATTTTTGCTGCAATCATTGTATGCCCTTCCATACAATAAAACTTTTATCTAAAGAACTTTAGATTCCTTGTGCCTTTATGAATCAATAGCACAGATAGTTTACTTTTTTTACATCGGTAGAAAGGGAGAACATAGAGATGAAGTAAATAATTACATATAATGATCCTAAGTTCAAATAAGTCTTGCTAAAATCAATCAATGGACACCTCTTCTAGCTAGGATCAGATATGTTTTCGAATCAACAAAACTTCCCTCCAAATGGATCCACCCCGTCTAGTGACTCGCCACCGCTGCGGCCTGCTGCCTATCGAACCCCGCCCTCAAACCTCCGCCTGCTCCACCACCGCTTCCAAAGCTCAGCCTACTCCCCTTCTTCTTCGCTTCCTTCTCACTCACTCCTGGCCAGCCATTCTTACCTCCCATCATTACACGTTGCTTCTCTGCAGCAACCGCCACCGTGACATAGATTCCGCCACCGACCATGGCCGTTGCGTCTCTTGCAGCCCCACCCTGAGCTAAAATCCTTGCGATTCCTGCATAACCAAGAGAGTTTGCAATCTGCATCGCAGTTCTACCCTTTGTTGTCTTCGCCTCGAGGTCAGCTCCACGCTTGACAAGCACTTCCACTGCCTCCGCCTGCCCCGCCTCCACCGCGCAGTGCAGGGCCGTGTACCCCTCCTCGTCCCTTGCGTCCACTTCAGCTCCTTTCTCCAGTAAAACCTTCATCACCTCCACCTTCCCTTTAAACCCCGCCCTCATCAGGGCAGTCCATCCATGTAGATCTCTTCCATTTACTGCCGCTCCCCTTTCGATCATTCTCCCAACCGCTCTTGTTTCTCCTTTCCTCGCTGCCAGCGCCAATCCATCGCCCAGCTTCAGCATGTCGAATAGTCTCCCGTGCCCACCTTCTGCCGCCGCATCGTATGCTGTCCTTCCTGCCGAGTTCCTTACTTCTTTTAGTCCTGCACCTCCTTTTGTCAGCAGAAGCTTTACCATCTGCTCATCTCCAGTAGACGCAGCTACATGCAGAGACGTGTCACCGTCGGGCCCTCCGCGGACGTCTGCACGTGCACCGCCTGCAAGCAGAAGGCGTGCGCAGTCGCGGTGACGCTCCTCTACCGCCAGATGCAGCGATGTTCGCCCATCTGAGGTTCGAGCATTCACGTCGACGCCCTTGAGAAGTAGTAAGCGCATCACCTCCAAGCAACCGCCGACTGTAGCAAAGTCGAGCGGACCCCAAGCAGATGCCGATGACTTTTCAGTTGATGCACTGCGAGCTAACAATAGCTCAACGATTAGAGACTCTCCTGCCGCTGCTGCTGCTTCAAGTGGGGTGCGTCCGGATCGACTTCGAGCTTCTACGTTAGGGTTGAATTCAAGGAGTAACTGCACCAAGTCGGCACGACCGCGAGAGATGGCTAAATGGAGCAACGACTGGCCTGATGAATCCATAGAATCAGCAGGATACCACTCTGGATCGCTACGCTCCAAGACCTCCCGAACTTGATCCATTGATCCTTGGGCTACCAGTCGAGCTAAAACGACTGACCCGACGAAGAAGACTCTCATGCCGCTGTCCGTAAACACTTGCTTCTTCTTGGTGGTGAACCAGTCGCTAGGGACCGAGTCATGATAGGTGGAGGTCTGGTCCTTGAAGACGGCACCGGGCACGACTACACTGTCGAGGAGGAACGAGTCGGTCGAGCTGGGGAACGACTCGGGAAGAGACATGTTGGGAGGTAGGAGGTAGGTGATGTCCACAACTAGAGTGGCGAGGGGCGCGATGATACCCGATTGAGGGCGAATGGCGTATCGACTTTGGTTCAGGGGCTGCAGACGGAAGGCGACTGGCATCGTGTACATGACGTTGCGGAGGGTTACCTGGCCGTGACATCGCTGGCCTGTTTCGATGCGGATGAGTAGATGATTTGATGGCTCAAGACTAATTAGTCTGTCCATTACTATTGCCTCTTCGGTGGTGCACTAGTAGATTTTAAGGAAGAGGTCTTAATGGGTTCTGGCGGAGAAGAGAACGAAACCCACCAAGAGAGTGGAGGAAGAGGAGAATTGAGAGGAAGAAATGGAGGAGAATGGAAGTTTTTATTGAGTTATAGGGAAGTTGCCGGCCGCCAATGGTGGTGCCAAGAAGAACAAGGTAAGACTTGTTCTCTCGGAATAACCAAATTGCATCCCAAAGAAGGTTGGCTAGATCTATTAGCTTAAATGGGAGGTCATTTTCAATGATCAAATAAATAATGCAAAGAAAATGGCTTTGAATTTGTATACAAGCATAAATTCTTCCAAAGTTTATATTCATTAGAAAAAATATCTCTTGGTTTGCAATTGGTTACGTAGGTTTAAACGGTAGTGAAGAACTATCGGTAAGGATATAGTAATGTTCGTTATGTGGACTTTTTCAGTGTGATGATAGTAATCAAATACAAAATTCGTGATGTAGGGCTCTAATATATTCATTAGTTAATTGTTTGCTCTTTTGTTTATAGGAAGTAATGAGACGAATGAATAAGAAGTATCATGAAATACGCCATTGAAAATTTTTCAAACTCCTCTCAGCTATATTCCTTTGGTCTGACCCGTTACTGCTTTGTCTTTTCGTTTTCGTTTGGGAGTTTCCAAAGGAGCACACCATTTTTCCTAGTGAGCCCACTTATCAGTGTATTTTTTGTATTTTTGGTCTGGCATTAAGTGGGCTCACTAGGAAAAATGGTGTGCTCCTTTGGAAACTCCTTTTCGTTTCGAAGCATTCAAACGCGGTTGCAAGTTGTGCGTGTTCTGATGAATATGAAGAGTCCATTCACTTTGGTTTTCTAGTGAATAACACGACAATAAAATTTATTCTCTTGAGCTGTTGGTGCTTCACCTAGCAAATAAGACATGTAAGGATAGATACGCAGCTTGCTGGTTAGTTAGAGGAAATATCATGCAAGCAAACTAGCATGTTAGACAACCTATTCTCGTCTGAATTTCATTTATTTTTCTAGGTAGAACTGTATGAAAGTTCTAGAATTAATTTTAAGTAAGGTACCAAATATCGAGATCAAACACAAATTAACAATGGTAAACACAAGATGTAACGTGGTTTGACCAAATCATTAACCTCAAAGATTGCAATAAAAATCATTTTCTCAAGAGGAAACCGCAATTTCTCTAAAACAATTCTCAGTCACTCAAATCTTAAATCTGTCACATTAGAGACTTGTACTGTTGGCATGACTTTGTAGATCTCTCGAAGCCAGCGAATAGCACAAAATTTAATCTCACTCTCCAGTGCAAACCCTAATCCTCTCTATGAGAAGAAAAAAACTTAATAACTTAGAAATGCCAGGTGTTGCAACCAGGTGATGTTATGGAGGGAATAGAAGGAGGATCTGGATTCCTTCCTACTAGACGAGATGCATGGAGAAGGCTAGAGCTATCGCACATGGTAGACCCAGTTAAATTCACTGTCGAGGAGACAACAAAGGAGACTCATACCATTGTTCAGGCAAGGGAGTGGCAAGGAGACCGCGAATGACCATATCACCATCAGGAGGAAATGATTATTCCCACCCACTGCTACACCGGGGTTTAGCACATTTTATTTTATTTTTCTATGATATGTACCTATATTATCTCTCCTTAGAGGGAGATATGACATATAAACTCTATTTGTAGCATGTTTTGTTAAGTAATTTTAATAGAATGCAAAAGCTATAACCCACCCACTGTTTTAGCTCAAAAAAAAAAAAAAAAAAAAAAAAAAAAACTTGGATATGCCTCCTATGTGGCCTAGGAAACTTTGTGCTTGCAGTTTATCTATATGATGCAGTACCGCTGTCCGTGAGTGCTTGTGCCCGTGGACTCGCAAGATAGTGCTCTTGGCACTTTCTGCAGCTCCAAACGTGGTGAGGCACGGCTAGAGGTAGGTTCAGGACTGGGTCATAGAGCTCTTAATTTTATTAGTAAGGCGATTATATAAATCGTTCATTTTTCTATATTGGTTCTTGAACAATATATGTTCCTTTCAACTGAAAATTACCCATGTGTTAAAAATGTACAAATGGTCTATTTTTCTACTATCATCCTTGTTATGATGGGAACAATGCTGGAGTCGGATATCCAAGCTTATTGAGGAATCTTCCTTTTTAAAACTTGTGACGGTTCTTGGATCTCTTCAAGTTCTTGTTATTTCCAAATTGTCTCTAGTGAAATTTAAATTTGAGTATCAGAAATAATATACAAATATAGAATAGTTTCTTCTGATGTCATTAGGGAAAACGGCCAATGCTTATGCAAGATGGAATAAAAATTCAAAGATACCATAAATCTTGTTGCCTCTAATCTGAGGAACACTTGTTTTTTGAGATAGCCGGTCACAAGTCAAGATTTGACTCCTGCATATTATGAGCAATTTATTATTTTGAATACGTATACATTTTTAAGGCCCCAGTGTAATGTCCCATTTTTCAGAGGAATACGGAAACAGAGTGCTTAGGGGCACGGCTAATTCAACGCAAGCATCTTGGCCGGGTCCTGCGTATACACGGATATTTTCATGATACGAGTCTATTTTTTCACCATTTAATTCAAAATATAAACTAAAATAAGATATTAACTTAGACTTGACATGCATGTATATCCCTGCTTGGTGTTGTTACTTGATTGTTTAATATTTTTGTTGAAATTATTAGTCCCACATCGAGTGTGGGACTAATTTGAAAGGGAGGGGAAGGCTATAAAATTAGCCTTCCCCCCTTCCATTAATCTCGTCCCAAAATCTCTCATCTCCCCTGTATTATTACTTCAGTGCATAGTAATAAATTCTGCTGTCTTGTCCGTGGTTTTTACCCAAGAAGGGGTTTTCCACGTAAATCTTTGTGTCTCCATTTCTCTGGTCTGTGGTCATTTGCTATTTTCCCACTCGTTTAGTCCATAACAGTGGTATCAGAGCAAGGTCAGCAAGGTTGTGGTACTTATAGTATGCTCTGTGGTTGTAAGTGGATCCTCCACATTTGTGGTTGCCACCCTCCACATCAGAAAATAAGTATTTGCTTCTTTGTGGGACATACTCGGTATACTTGCGGAGTCCACCCACTTGTTGTTGTTCTTGTGTGAGTAAGGTCAATAAAGTCGTGGTACTTATCGTATGCTCTGTGGCTGTAAGTGGATCCTCCACATTTGTGGTTGCCACCCTCCACATCAGAAAATAAGTATTTGCTTCTTTGTGGAACCTACTCGGTACACTTGCGGGGTCCACCCACTTGTTCTTGTTCTTGTGGGACCCACTTTCTTCCGCTGGTTCTCCCACTTGTTCTGGTAGGGCCCACTTTCGTGAATAGTGTTCTTGTGGGGCCCACTTCAGTGAATAGTGTTCTGGTAGGGCCCACTTTCGTGAATAGTGTTCTTGTGGGGCCCACTTCAGTGAATAGTGTTCTGGTAGGGCCTACTTTCGTGAATAGTATTCTTGTGGGGCCCACTTCCGTGAATAGTATTCTTGTGGGGCCCACTTCCGTGAATAGTATTCTCGTGGGGCCCACTTTCGTCCACTTGTTTTGAATAGTGGGAGTTGTGTTGGAGTTGGGATATAGCAATGACACACAAATTTGAGATTGAAAAATTCAACGGAGGCAATTTTGGTCTCTGGAAGATGAAGATGAGGGCTATCTTGGTAAAAGATAAGTGCCTTCCTGCCATCGGTGAAAGGCCAGAGAATATCTCAGACGAGAAATGGTTGGAGATAGATGCTGAGGCTGATCTCCATCTCGGATTAGGAGATGATACATTGTCCAGCATTAAAAGAAAAAAAAAAAGGGAAGACAGCAAAGGAGATTTGGGATCATCTCATCAAACTGTACGAGGTAAAATCTCTCCACAATAAAATTTTTCTTAAGAGGAAGTTGTACACCATTCGGATGTCAGAATCCACTGTAGTGACGGAGCACATAAACACTCTCAACACTTTATTTTCACAACTCAAGAATTTGGGTTATGATATAAAGATGGGTGAACGTGCTGAAATTCTACTCCAAAGTCTACCGGATTCATATGATCAACTCATCATCAACAAAACAAGCAACTTGGCTGAAGATCGCCTCGACTTCGATGATATTGCAGCTGCAGTTCTAGATGAAGAGAAGCGGCACAAAAACAAAGAAGAAAGGCGAGCAAGTTCACACCAAGCAGAAGCATTGTCGATGACGAGAGGAAGATCAATGGAGCCTGGCCCCAGTGGGAGTCAAAGTCGCGGTAGATCCAAATCACAGAGTAAGAATGTCAAATGCTACAATTGTGGCAAGACGGGTCACTACAGAAGAGATTGTTGGAATTTGAAACAAAATTCCGGTCCTCAAGGAAATGTGACAAACAGCTCAAATGATGGAAATGCCCTAGTATGTGAGGCAGCAACATCACATGAAGGCAGAAAAAGATTACAGGATGTATGGTTGTTCGATTATGGAGCAACATGACTTCTCACATAGAATGGTTTCATCACTATGAACCAGTCTCTGAGGGGATGGTTTACAACTGTAATGATCATGCTTTAAAGATTGTTGGAAGAGGATCCATCAAATTGAAGATGTTTGACGGGACAGTTCGCACCATCCAAGAAGTGCGACATGTGGAGAGAATAAAGAAGAACTTGCTGTCTTTAGGGCAGCTTGACGACCTCGGGTGCAAGATTGAAGATGAGAAGGGGATCATGAAGATTGTACAAGGCGCGCTTGTAAGAGGAGAATACACTGGTGATGATTTGATAACTTCTGCAAGTAAGAAGGTATCAAAAAAACAGTTCATGACGGCGTACACCCCTCAACAGAATGGAGTGGCAGAGCGGATGAAACGTTGCTTGAATGTACAAGAGCAATGTTGGGAGCAGCAGGCTTAGAAAAATCTTTCTGGGCTGAAGCAGGCAACACCGCCTGTGATGTGATCAATCGGACTCCATCAACAGCATTTGAGTTGAAAACGCCGATGAAGATGTGGACAGAAAGTGTATTTTCTTAGGGTATGCTGATGGTGTAAAAGGGGTATCGTTTGTGGGAGCCCACTACCCACAAAGTTGTCATCAGCAGAGATGTCATCTTTACAGAAAAGAAGATCCAAGATGATAGCACTACTTCAAAAGCAGAGACTGCAGTGATACAGGCGAAAGATAATTCCTCTGAAGCAGTTGAAGAGAACCAGATTTCAGAAACTGTTGATTCTGGTGTGCAAGAGATCAGACGATCAGGCCGAGACAGAAAAACTCCAGTTTGGCATGCTGACTATGATATCGATAGTAATGTTGCATACTGCCTTCTAACTGAAGATGGAGAGCCATCAACTTTCCAAGAAGTATTGACCAGTTCAAATGCATATCAGTGGATGACAGCAATGCAGGAGGAGATCGAAGCTCTTCATAAAACAAGACTTCGGATCTTGTGCAACTACCATCGGGAAGAAAACCCATTGGCAACAAAAGGGTTTACAAAATCAGAAGGAACAGTGATGATCAACTGGAGCGTTATCGTGCAAGATTGGTGGTCAAAGGCTACGCTCAGAAGGAAGGTATTGATTTTAATGATATATTTTCTCCTGTGGTTAAACTTTATACAGTTCGAGTAGTCCTGGCTATATGTGCTATCTCTGATTTACATCTAGAGCAATTAGATGTAAAGACAGCACTTCTTCATGGTGATCTTGAAGAAGAAATTTATATGCTCCAACCAGAAGGTTTTGAAGAAAAAAAGAAGAACTTGGTTTGCAGGTTGAACAAATCTCTATACGGATTAAAGCAGGCGCCGAGATGTTGGTATAAGAGATTTGATTCTTTCATCATGAGCCTGGAATACAATAGACTCTATGCAGACCCTTGTGCATATTTCAAGAGGTTTGATGATAACAACTTTGTTATATTGCTATTGTATGTAGATGACATGTTAGTTGCAGGCCCTAACAAAGGTCAGATTCAAGAATTAAAGGCTCAGTTGGCTAGGGAGTTTGAGATGAAGGACTTGGGACCAGCAAACAAGATTCTAGGGATGCAAATTCACCGAGACAGAAGTAATAGGAAGATTTGGCTTACTCAGAAAAACTATTTGAAGAAAATTCTTCGAAGGTTCAATATGCAGGATTGTAAGTCAGTTTCTACCCCTCTTCCTGTTAATTTCAAGTTATCCTCAAGTATGTGTCCTAGCAATGAAGAAGAGAGGATGGAGATGTCTCGAGTACCGTATGCATCAGCAGTGGGGAGTTTAATGTTTGCTATGATCTGTACAAGACCAGACATTGCACATGCAGTGGGAGTGGTTAGTCGATACATGGCAAATCCTGGTAAAGAGCATTGGAATACAGTAAAGAGGATTCTACGATATGTGAAAGGAACCTCAAATGTTGCATTATGTTATGGAGGATCAGATGTAATTGTTCATGGATATGTTGACTCTGATTATGCAGGTGATCTTGACAAAAGTAAATCCACTACTGGATATGTGTTCATTCTTGCAGGTGGAGCTGTAAGCTGGGTTTCAAAATTGCAGTCTGTTGTTGCAACCTCAACTACAGAAGCAGAATATGTAGCAGCTACACAAGCCAGTAAAGAGGCGATATGGTTGAAGTTGGTGATGGAGGAGTTCGGGCACAAACAAGAGAAGATTTCTTTGTTTTGTGACAGTCAGAGCGCTTTGCATCTTGCAAAGAATCCAGCCTTTTCATTCAAGAACCAAGCATATCCGAGTTCAGTATCACTTCGTTCGTGAGAAAGTGGAAGAAGGAACGGTGGATGTACAGAAGATACACACTAAAGAGAACCTAGCAGATTTTTTGACAAAAGGAGTCAACACGGACAAGTTCATTTGGTGTCGATCCTCTTGTGGCCTAGCAGAGACGTAAGCAACATGATGACAAGGCAGAAAGAATGGTGTGAAGATTAATTGAAACTCAATTAAATCTTCAAGTGGGAGAATGTTGAAATTATTAGTCCCACATCGAGTGTGGGACTAATTTGAAAGGGAGGGGAAGGCTATAAAATTAGCCTTCCCCCCTTCCATTAATCTCGTCCCAAAATCTCTCATCTCCCCTGTATTATTACTTCAGTGCATAGTAATAAATTCTGCTGTCTTGTCCGTGGTTTTTACCCAAGAAGGGGTTTTCCACGTAAATCTTTGTGTCTCCATTTCTCTGGTCTGTGGTCATTTGCTATTTTCCCACTCGTTTAGTCCATAACAATTTTCCACACATGCGCATACTTTCATATCCACACTCCTATCTTACTTGTTTGTTTATATTCTACCCTCTCTATTTTTTATTGTTTTACTTGTCGAATTTGACCTTGAGCTTCTCCACACGTTCAAGTACTGAAAATATGAGCTAGAATCCGCCATTGCACGACCTGTACTTTCTGGAGCAGGTTGAGCAACAGTATATTCCTAGGCCTCCACGTTTTCTATTTTTAGATTTTGTATGTATTACTCTTTTGAGGGCTTAATTTCTAACTTTTGTATCAGAATTGTACTTATTACTTCTTATCTTAGACATGTATATCTTTTCTTTTATTTGACAGTAGACTAATTTTCAAAATCCTAGTAGATAATTAGTATTTAGTTCCATTCATTTCTAGTTTTACATACTTATAGGCCTCATACACGTCGACTTATAGATGTCCGCCAATAACACACTCCGTTTCCGTATCGCTCCGTGAAATAGGGCGTTACACCTAGCCATTAATGAGCTTTCATGACTATTTGGTTAGAAAACAATCGTAGCCATTCCATTATTTTGGGAGTTTCCAAAGGAGCACACCAATTTTCCTAGCCAGTGAGCCCACTATATAGTTCTTTTTTGTTCGGACTTTCAATTGGAAAGTTGGCTCACTAGGAAAAATGGTGTGCTCCTTTGGAAACTCCCGTTATTTTGTACTCAACCGCCATCAGCTGTGGATATAAAAGAAAAGGTTGACAGTTTCCATTGATTATGTTCTATCAGAATGAAACTTAGAGACAATACGAGTATCAGGGATCAGTTCGTTTTATAGGCTGCTTTACTTCCTGATGGTTTGAATGTTTGGGAAAATATTAGCAAGTAACTAGATGATTGATGGGGATGCGAAGAATTGTAATACATAGGAAGCCTGGTTACTGTTGGTAGCTGTAAGTATTTGGTACCAATAGATTTGTTGGATCGCTGAGAGTCCGACCAGCAATGCTCCATGCATCATGCTAGACAGCTATATGGCATATTGTCATGTCAATTCTAGGTCCAGAATCGGTAGCGTACGTGTTCATGGATCAATTTTTTGTCCGTCATATACAAAATTTGAATTAAAAATGAAAATTTTATATTATAATTTAAAATTTTGTATAGAAAAAACTAAAAACTGGATTGTGGACGCGTCCATTATTATCCCTAGTCCAGGTGGCTATATCACATATTCGCCTACTCTTGAGTGGTAGGTAAAAAGAAAAGACACAGCATGATTAGAATAATTCAAACCAGAATGTGTGCAAGCTAATCTAGGAATTGGTGTTGGTAAAACTCCCAGTGTTTTGAGATAAAATGGTGGGTAAACACTCCATTGCATTCCATTTAAATCACTTAATGAAACATAACATTATCGTTCATACAAACTTTGTCTCCTACTGTGAGAATACCATATCATAGACAAAACAAAAAGCTGTTGAAGAAAATAAAGCAAAAGCGGAATGAAGAAATTTCTGTATATTTTTTAATCATTGAACTGTACAATGAGCCATTCTTTTATAGGTGAAGGAGATAATCAAAAGAATAATTACAGGATCTGTAATTGATACTAATTACATAAAATCAAAGATTTATCAGCTATCCTAAATTAGTCAAATCAAAAATTTGTCAACTATCCTAATTTAGGAAAATATCTCAATATCTAATAGGAAAGTATCTCAAAATATTTTAGCATTATGATCATATCTCAATTATATCTCAACATCCCCCTCAAATTCATGGTGGTGCCGTAGAAGCCAACTGGAATTTGCTAACAAGTTCACTAAGACGACCAGGTAAGTGTGACTTAGTGAAAATATCAGCAAGCTGATCAGCAGAGTAAACGGAACACAAGCGAAGGGTGCCATCACTGAGATGATGCCTGATAAAGTGGCAGTCAATCTCAATATGCTTTGTGCGCTCATGAAAAATATCATTATGCGCAATCTAAATAGCACTCTGGTTGTCACAGTAGAGAAGAGAACGAGACAGTTGAGGGGCATCCAAGTCAGCCAAAAGACGATGCAGCCATAGAAGCTCAGCAGTAGCATCAGCAAGGGCGCGATACTCAGCCTCAGTGGTAGATCGAGCGAGAGCTGTTTGTTTCTTACTTCGCAAAGAAATAAGACACGAATCAAGTAAGAAACAAATACCAGTGGTAGAACGACGATCCATAGGATCATAGCCTAATCAATATCAGAATAACCTCGTAACTCAAGAGATGACTGAGATAAATAGTGTAAACCATGGAAAAGAGTGCCTTTAACATAGCGAAGGATCCGAAGAACAACAGCATAGTGAGGTGAGCGAGGCTCATGTATGAATTGACTGACCAGGTGAACAGCATAAGAAATATCAGGGCGAGTAACTATAAGATAAATAAGACTACCATCCAACTGTCGATAGAGAGTAGGATCAGATAGAGGTACACCATCAGTAAGGTTGAGAGCATTATATTCCAAAGGGGTACTGGCAGTTTTGCTGTCGGTTAGACCAGTCCTGGATATAAGATCTGAAGTATACTTAGTCTGAGAAAGAGAATAACCATCTGAAGAAGATATCAACTCAAAACCAAGAAAGTAACTGAGAGTGCCAAGATCTTTCATTTCAAAATGATGACCCAGAAAAACCTGAAGCGCACGAATGCTAGCAGTATCATCACCAGTGATGATCATGTCATCAACATAGAGAAGTAGAAGGGTGGTGCCTGAGGCAGTCTTACGGATGAATAAGGCAGTATCATAAGCACTGGCTACAAAACCTCGCTATGTGATGACAAAGGTAAATTTGGCAAACCAAGCATGAGGAGCCTGCTTCAAGCCATAGATCACACGACGAAGGCAGCAAACCTTATGAGGAGGATGCTCATAACCAGAAGGAGGCTTCATATAAACTTCCTCAGTAAGATCTCCATTCAGAAATGCATTTTTAACATCCATCTGAAATAATGACCAATGCCGAACAGCAGCAACAACAATCATTGATCTAACAGAGGTAAGTCGAGCAACAGGAGCAAAAGTCTCCTCATAGTCAATACCATACTCTTGAGAGCAACCCAACGCAACAAGGCGAGTTTTGTATCGCTCAACTGAGCCATCTACCTGAGTCTTAATCTTGTAAACCCACTTACGATCCACTGTAAACTTTTCAGGAGGCAAATCCACCAAATCCCAAGTATGTGTCTTGGTAAGAACATCTAATTTATCAGACATAACTTGCTGCCAAAGAGGATCAGAACTAGCCTCACGATAAGAGTGAGGCTCATGAAGAGTAGCAAGAGTAGAGAAACAATGATAATCATGAAAATAGGAAGGAGGAGTTCTTACCCTATCAGAACGACGAGATGCAATCACTTGGGAGGACTCAGCGGTAGGAGGTGGTACAGGAACATCTTGAAGAGAACCAAGTGATGATGCTTGATCCACAGGGGGAGCAAGGTCATTGGAAGAGGCCGAGGATGGATCGTTAGAATAGTTGGTATCACCTGTAGAAGAGTTAGTAGACTCAGAAAACAGAGTAATAGAGGGATCAGTGAAGATAGGGGAATGACTAGAGTGAAGTAAGGGAAAGGAAGAAAGGGTGGTAAAGAACTTATATTCCCAAAACTCTACATGACGAGGCATTTTGTGATAGGATCATAACAACGGTATCATTTTTGTTCAATGCCATAACCAAGAAAGTAACATAGTCTGGAACGAGGTTCTAACTTCGTTCGTTCCTGCAGGGGGAGAAGAACGAAGTAGGCACAACCAAAAACTCAAAGAGAGCTGTAATCAGGAATGGTATCATACAGCAGTTCAAAAGGAATTTTGTTGTCAAGAATGGGTGAGGGGACACGATTGATGGTGTAGACAGCAGTAAGAGCAGCCTCTCCCCAAAGATACTCAGGAAGCAAGGCAGAAATGAGGAGAGATCGAACGGTGTCTAGAATGTGACGGTGTTTACGCTCTGCTCGACCATTTTGTTGTGATGTATATGGACAAGAGTGATGAGAGAGAGTTCCATTTTGTTGCAAAAACTCAATGAAGGATTTTTCGTTATACTCCAGAGCATTATTAGAACGAAAAATCTTGATAGCACGAGAAAACTGGGTAAATACCATTTGGTGAAAGCGTTTGTAAATTGCAAACAACTCAGAACGTTTATGCATAAGATAAATCCATGTATAACGTGAAAAATCATCTACAAATATGACAAAGTAGCGGGAGCCCCCCTCGGTAGAAATTGGAGAAGGGCCCCAAATATCAAAATGAATAAGATCAAAAGGAGCAGAAGAAAAAGAGTCGCAAGTATTAAAAGGTAAATGAGTTTGTTTTTCAAGTTGACAAGAAAGACAATTAAACTTATCATAAATGACAGAACCAAGGAGACCACTAGAAACTAACTGCTGAATACGAGGTAAAGAAGTATGACCGAGACGAGAATGCCAAACGCTAGAGGTGATGGTAAAAACAGATGAAGGTGTAGTAGAAAGAATCTGCAAGTTCACCATTTCAAATATACGTCCAACTTTATGGTCTGTCCCAATAACCTGACCCAACCAATGATTCTGCACATCAACACCACGAAAAGAAAAGTGAAGCTCAAAACCTAACTCAACAAGTTGGCCAACAGAGAGGAGATTCGATGATAATTTAGGAACTAAATAGGTATTATCGACAGAGATGTCGGAGGTAGAAATAGAACCAATATGGCTAACAGGCATTGCAGAACCATCGGCAGTATAAATAATATGGTTAGGGTCTAGTGCAGATTTAGTGAAAAAAAATAGTGGGATCAGAAGTCATATGATTACAACAAGCAGAATCTATAAACCAAGAAGAAGTACCTGGAGTGACAGATAGTGCAGTAGACGAACGAGACAGAACCTGATGGACCAAAGCCTCAATATCAACAGCAGTGAGCGAAGTAGACTGAGAAGAAAACTCAGGGGTAGAGGGATCAGTGGAGACAACTGCAGCAGTCTGTTGGAGGGAACCATGAGAGTCTCGTGCCTTTTTTTGCTGCAACTAGAAACAATTAGTAATCAAGTGACGGCTTTTCTTGCAATACCGACAAAATAACTTTTGAGAA
Source organism: Dracaena cambodiana (assembly GCA_036321105.1). Lineage (NCBI taxonomy): Eukaryota > Viridiplantae > Streptophyta > Magnoliopsida > Asparagales > Asparagaceae > Dracaena > Dracaena cambodiana. The sequence goes on from JAYEPQ010000012.1 coordinate 15,583,949, forward strand.
AGAGATTGTGACTGTGGAGCAGATCGTTGGGAGAAAGCCGAAGAAACAGCAGCCAAAACAAGATCGGGAGACTGTAGTTTCATAGTAAGGCGACGATACTCCTCGGAAATTAACTCAAAAACAGCAAGATCCATGGTAGGAAGTGGCGTACGATGAAGAAGGGCTGCCCGAGTGGACTCAAAATCATCGCGAAGAGCCATCATAAAATGCATGAACTTGCGGCGGTCCCAATATCTTGCAAAGAGCTCGATGTCTGCAGCACAATAAAGTTGGGGTTCGGCAGCAGTCAACTGATCCCAAAGAAGAGCAAGTTGAGAGTAAAATTCAGTAATAGACTGACCAGATTCTTGACGCATTTGGTAAAGTTTTGTCTCAATTTGAAACTGAAGAGAAACATCATTACAACAATCGTATCAAGCAATCAAGAAATCCCATATAGCTTTTGCATTCTCGAGCCTGGGTAGAAGACTGTTAATAGATGAGATTGATGTATTAACAATCCACTGCAAAATTTTACTATGAATACTCTCCCAGTCGTCCAAGCGAGTAGCGTAATCGGCGACGGACTCGTCCTTAGCACGAACAGACTTAGGAGAATTCTCAGAAACATAACGCCACAATTTTCTTCCTTTGAGAAAAAGTTTCATATTAGAAGCCCAAAGACTATAGTTGGTTCCATCCAAAACAATATCAAATGGACGAACAATATCATTTTGGGAAGATATTTTGGAACAGATATGCCAAACTCAACTCCCAAAAAATCAACCAAAAACAAATCAGCGTCCGAAAAAGCCAAACCTAATTGTATAACAGAATTGACCAGAATAAGTGGGGCTCACACGTTGAAGAAGAGAGGTACGTAAAGACTACTTGTAGAGACTTCACACGGTGCGTGGAAGAGTTTGTCAAGTCCGATGGAGCTGAAATTTTGATAGAAGGAGATCGAAGGGAGACGAATAATCTGAAGGTAGAAGATTGTCGAGATCTGACTTCAAAATGGCCGAAACGGGCACAATGAGCTTCGAGATGTATGAGGACAAAGAAAAAACTCACTTATGGTGGTTTATGCACTCACAAAAGAAGTTAGCAAAGGCACCAGAATTCTGGTAGCTCTGATACCATGTTGAAAGACTCTTCCACTGTACCAAAACTTCGAAATTATAGAGAGGGTTGGGGGAAATAATTTTATATTTAGCATGTCCCCGCAGGTTGAAGACCCATTTTTGGGTAGAAACCTGAGATTTAACGCAGCGGTATATTTTTTTTAAAATCCGCAATTAAATGCGCGTCCGGAGGCCCATTTTAGGCAGAAATCTAGATTTTACACAGCGGTATAATTTTTTTTAAATCCGCAAATAAATACGTGCCCAGCAGGAATCGAATCTGGGTTGTTCTGATACCATGTTGAAGAAAATAGAGCGAAAGCGGAATGAAGAAATTTCTGAATATTTTCTTATCATTGAACTGTATAATGAGCCATCTTTTTATAGGTGAAGGAGATAATCAAAAGAATAATTACAGGATCTGTAATTAATACTAATTACATAAAATCAGAGATTTGTCAACTATCCTAAATTATTCAAATCAAATATTTGTCAACTATCTTAATTTAAGAAAATATCTCAATATCTAATAGAAAAGTATCTCAAAATATTTTAGCATTATGATCATATCTCAATTATATCTCAACAAGCAAAATAAAACATAGTCAGATGAGCATCGCTACGATGATTTTGGAATTGTGTCTTCCCTTGTAATTGGTCTTCCTGTCAACCCTCCATGGTCTCCGAGACCTGTGAAGGCAGCTCTTCTGTAGTAGAGGCTTCAGGGTCTACTACGGTTCTCAATTCCAACCTTCTCCTCGTGTCTTTTCTGGCTGGACGACTGTCCTGCATCCGCTCCCTCCCACACACCTGTCCTGTCCGCCAAGCACAATCATCCTCAATATTAGCAGAACATGTAATGGTATTAATCGTCTTACTGTGCTGGCTAGGCTATTTTTTTTTTGCTGCACTAACACTATCTTTTGTTGCATTGGTGAGGCTAGTTCTCTTGTGCGTCTGCAAAAGAGATTTATCAGAAATATAATATTAGCAAAACATGTAATGGTAGAACTCCCAGTGTTAGATTAAAGTTAGTTTGCAGATCATAGGTTCACTTCTTCCTACCTTCTTTCTTTGGAATTCTGTGGATTATGATATTGCCCTATTTGTCATTAGATGTGAAGTTTAGTCTGCTCAACTTTTCATGTATACACTTGTTACTTGGAAATGCTTTATATGCGATTTGAAGTGAATAATAATATAATTTTCTGATTGGTTATTTGAATGCCTCGTCTATGAATTAGTTTAGAAGTTAATGATGTTGGATGTAGACAGTAAAAAAATTGCAAGAGTTCCTATGAAAAATTTACAAGGCTATTTGTGCAGGCCCAGATAAATCTCTTTTGCCGACACACAAGAGAACTAGCCTCACCATTGCAGCAAAAGACAGTGTAAGTGCAGCAAGAAAAATAGCCTACCCGGCACAGTAAGAAAAATAGCCTCGTTAATGCAACAAAAAACTAAGCCCCGGTGCATTAAGGAACCAACCTCACTAGCATATCAAAAAGTAAGCACCGCGGCATACCTAATTATTAGACCGTCACAGTTCAAAAGAACAATTAGTAGTGCCACATCAATGTGGTTACTGAAATCAGGTAGTTACTGAGATTATAGATATTGTTCCAGCATGATCTCCTAAAAAGGGAGACGGTAGTAACTCTTTAAATATAAAGCCAACGCCAAGCTAATCCTTCTTCCCCTCCCAATCTCCTCTTTATTTATTGTCGAATCGTCCATGGACTAATGAGCCACTCTAGTTAGGTTATTATCGATATAACTTTCGTGAGTAAATTAAATTTGTAATCTTGCTCTGATTGTCATTTTAATCATGTACTAATCTACCTTAGCTATGTAGTAGGTTCTACTCTGTGTTTTTATCCACTTTTGCTTGGGGCTGAGATATGTATTTTCTTTTCTCGTGTTTGCTTGTTTGTAAATTCTGTTAAAATCCTTTTAATGGAATGCGGGGGTGGGGGGCAGCCCATCGTTCTTTCTCTCTCAAAAAAAAAAAAAAAAAAAAAAAAAAAAAAAATCTTGATCTAATTGTAATTATATAAGAGTCTTTTTTTTATTTTGTAAAAGCAAACCAATAAAGGTACGAGTTCTAGTTTCCTGAGATTTGTGAATCAATTCAATTTTCACCAGAAAAAAACACTGAACAACTGCTAATATATAAGAATCAAGAATGTACCTAATGTTTAATTTGAGATAAAATGCATGAAAAAATGAATCTGAGTTTAATGTACGTAACTAGTACCATAGAAGATATATTAATGTCAAGAATGTACTTGCATATAGAATTAAACTGATGAAAGTCCCTTCCACAAAAGTTCCTTCCACTGCACCAAAATTCCGAAATTATGGTGAGAGTTGAGAGAAATTATTTTGTATTTTAACACGCCCCGCAGGTTAAAGGTCCATTTTGGGCAAAAAAAAAAAAACCGCAATTAAATGCGCGTCCGGCAGGATTTTAACTTGGGTTGCTCTAATACCATGATGAAAGTCCCTTTCATGAAAGTCTACCAAAACTCCGAAGTTGTGGTAAGGATTAAAGAAAATTATTTTGTATTTTAATAAGAATTAAATAATTAGTTAATAGTAAATAGGCACTGAAATGGCAAGAGAACAGTTTGATCATAATGCAGTCAGTAGTGTTTTTTTTTTTTGACTTTAAACGGCGGGATGTAGCCCTCCACGTTCCATTAAAGAGTGAATAAAACAACAAAAGTATTCAGGGCCCACAGATGAAGTGGCCCAATAATAAGCTTACAATGCAAAGATTAAGAAGTACTAACAAAAAAAACAAGCAAAACAAAATAAAACTACAATAAGTCAGCAAATGAGATATTCTTTGATCAGTCCATTCGCCCTTTCTTCTCTGGAATATGTCCCTACTCCTCATCTGGCGAAGTGTCATCAGCATCATTTCCGGAAGAGCCACTTGATAAGTGAAGTCTTTCCTCATCTGAGAGAACACCTGTCCAAATAATAAAATCATACACGGTGAGTCTCGTACAATATTAATAGAATGATATTTATCATTAAATAATCTATTATTTCGCTCTCTCCATATATTCCAGCAAAATGCCGCAATAACACTTTTAAGTCTATGGCTATTATTATCCCCCTATCAAGTCTCTTCCAGATAATTTCATCTAAGGCACTACCGATGCTCAATCCTAATGCCCTAGTACATGACTCCCATGTATTTTTAGAGAACGAGCAAACATATGATGTTCTCGCTTGACTCCGCCTCCCTCTTGCATAATACACAGATGTTGGGGCCACACCAGCCTCTTTTCTGTAGTTTTGGCCAGGTCAGGAGAGTATCTTTACAAGTTAGCCAAAGAAACAATCTGACACTCTAAGGGCATTTAACTCTCCAAATCCATGCAGTATTTGCAGATATGACTCCACCGTTTATGAAGTGTCGGCATGTATCTTTCACCATGAAGTTACCATTTTTCTCCTATCTCCAAATTGGTCTATCCTCTTCTGATGGAGAGGGGGCTACATCGCGCAGGGACTGTTTAAGCAATCTTATTCTAACAAAATCCTGTCCAGATAAAGCCGTTGAATTCCACCTCCATCTTGAACGACCCCAATAGTCATAAACCCTGGCACTTTTATCATTTGTTTTTTGAAAGATATCTGGATAAATGTCTTTAGAGGGAGTTACGAATACCATCTATCATGCCAAAAGGCTATCTTGTTCCCCTTTCCCAGTTTGTATTCTAGACTGTGACAAATTAAATGTTGTAAACTTAACATCCCCTTCCAAAAGGCCGATGTATTATGCTTTTGCTTTGCTTCCCCATGCAACGTGCCTCCCTTCGGGTCATACTTGTTGAGTAATAACTTCTGAAGCGAACCCCGGTACCTCGTAATTAGATGCCACCACCATTTGGTCATTAGGGACATGTTAAAGGTCCTGAGATCAATGACCCCTAAACCTCCTGCCTCTTTTGGCCTACACACTTGTCCCCATGGGACTAGGTGATATTTGTTAGATGAAGTATCAACCCCATTCCAAAGAAATTTTTTCCTTATCCGGTCAATTTTCTCTCGCACCCATCTTGGCATTATGAAAAAGGACATTGAATATTATGGGAGTGAGGAGAGTACTGCATTGAGCATCACAACCTTCCCGCCCAATGACAGGTATTTTTCTTTCCAGCCTTCCAACTTTATCTCAAAGCAGTCCAAGAGGGGAAGTCAGTCCTTTATCGAAAGTTTTCCAGATTTCACCGGTATTCCTAAGTATGTGATCAGGAGATGCTCCTCCTTACAGCGAAATATCTCCCTAATCAATTGCATAGATAAGTTTCTTACTCCCAAGCAAATCATCGAACTCTTCTCAAAGTTTATTTTTAGACCCGACCATGCCTCATAACAACAGAGGGCCCATTTTAAAGTTATAGCCTCTCGAATGTTACTCCTTCCAAAAATCAGCGTATCATCTGCATATTGTAAATTTACAAAGAGTATGTTGGGAGCCCCTAGGAGCCCTGCTATCTCTTCTTTCTTCTTAAACTTCTGAAACATAGAATTTAAACCATCTGCTATCAAAACAAATAATAGTAGAGAGAGAGGATCACCTTGCCTCAGACCCCTCTTCAGCAGTATTTCCTTTCCCACTGTATCGTTTACTATGACCTGTGTTTTTCCGGAATACAACCAAGCTTCAATCCATAATCTCCATTTCGCCCCAAATCCCCTATGTCTGAGAGTTTCTCTCAGGCAATTCCAATCCACCATGTCATATGCTTTTTCAAAATCAAGCTTCAACATAAAACCATTTATTTTTGATTTCTTACATTGGTAGATGACTTCGTATGTCATAGCTACCCCTTCTAAGATGTTTCTGCCGGCGATAAAACCCGTTTGATAGTCCTTTACCAATAGCTGGAGTTTTGGTGTCAATCTGTTAGCCAGTACTTTGAACACTATCTTAATAGAGCTATTCAATAATGCAATCGGTCTGTAATCACCAATTTGACCTAGCAAACACTTTTTTGGTATAAAGGTAATGACCGAATAGTTGATTCTATCCAGTCTGCTTATCCCCTGAAATACCTCTTCCATTAGCCAAACTAAGTCCCTCTTGACATCTTCCCAAAATAATTTAAAAAAGAAAAGAGGAAATCCATCCGGACCTGGCGTCTTATCCTGGCCTAGCTCCCATACCGCTCCTTTAATCTCCTCCTCCCGAAACTCTTCTTCAAGATCTGCTAGCTCCACCTCCTTTTCCGAAGCTTCTTCCTTCATCTGAACATGAAATGTGTTCGCTCTGCCAAACAAACTCTTAAAATGATGATACGCGTTTTGCTGCAGCGCATCCCCGTTAACCTGTCTATCTTTCACCGTTAGCTGATGTATTTTGTTCATTCCATGTCGCATGTTTGCCCATCTATGAAAAAATGCAGTATTTGCATCCCCCTCTTTCAGCCAAGTAGCATGAGCTCTCTGCCTCCATCGTAACTCCTCCCTCGTATATAATTCTTCAAGTTTTTGTCTTAGCTGTAGGAGTCTTCTGTTCTCATCCAACGATAGGTTGCGGCTCTCTTCCAATTTTCTAAAGTGTCCATCTCTTTCAAAATGTCATCCTTCTCGCTCCTTCCTTCTCTTCGGAGGCGCCTTTCCCATCTCCGTAAGACCTTCCGTAAACGACGTAGTTTAATACAGATATTTGCTGCTGCATCTCTGGCTCCTGTATGATGACCCCAACTTTCTCTAATCAGATCGTGGACTTCCTTATATTCCTGCCACCATTTCTCTAAGTGGAAACGCTTATGTGATTTTTGTATCTTCTCTCCAATAGAAAGCATGATTGGAGTGTGATCTGAGGTCGGCCGCGGGAGGGAACAAATCTCGGCTAGGGGAAATTTCGCTTCCCAAGTATCCGAGACTAGTATCCTATCCAACTTAGCCAGAACTGGGTTAAGCCTCATATTGGACCATGTGAATAGTCGGTCTGCCAGTGGTAGATCTATGAGGTCTAGTTGGCTAATGATGTTATTGAATTCCTGTCTATCTTTGTGTGATCGGTCTTCCCCTTTCCGTTCACTAGCAAATCGAGTGATGTTAAAATCCCCTCCTAAAATCCACGGGTCATCGTAGATGTTTCTGATTGTTGCAAGTTCCTTCCAGAATTGCGTACGCAAGTCTCTCTCATTTGGTCCATATACCGCAGTTACAACCTGGACCCACCCATCCAATAGTCTCCTTATCCGAACAGTCAAAGAATACTCTCCTTCCCAGGAATTCAGAATCTGATAGTTTTTATTGATCCCACATGATATTCCCCTTGTATCCAAAATACAAAAATTATAGAATTTCTTAGAAGCAATTGAACCCAAAACCCGAGGATCAGGATTAGATAGTTTTGTCTCCTCCATACACACAATATCAATCTTATTGGTGCGTATTACTTCTGCCACCATTCGTCGTTTGCCCGGATTTCCCAACCCTCTAACATTCCAAAAAATGCACTTCATTAAAATAATTGAGTTTCTTCTCCATAAATGGCCCTACCCTGTGCACTAAGGCGAAATGGCCTCCTTCTGGTCTTCTAAAGACACAGCCTCTAGGTCTTTTAACATCGTAATAGTATGTGATTGGTCAGTGTTTCCTACCCCCAACTCAATATCACATGTATGAGCCAAAGCAATTAATACATTATCAGGCACACAATTAAGAATATTAAACTCAAGGTTAGTAGTACCTGGAGCAGGATCCGCCAAAACAGCCTTTCGCTTAGTTGCTGCCATTGCCACCTGGCCAGCTGGTGATGTTGGCCACCTCTTTTCTCTTCCAATCTTTTGCTCCTCCTGGATGGCGTGATCAAGGACTTATCATCTCCACCCTGGTATGTTAAGACTTCCAGCCTATCTTCCTCTGCCACATCTCCCTTATCCCGCATCCTTTCTTCATCCTGAAGCTGGGTATCTGTTTCCTCTGTTTGAGTTCTCTTCGAATTGGCGAGCGCTAGAAGGATTGTTTCCGTTGTGTCTTGCTCGATTCCATCTTCTGCTATGTCCTCCTCTATCCTCAATGACACTTGTGTTTCTCTACTGAGCCTCCTCGATAATTCCCTGATACGTTTAGGTAGCCTGGAGGGTTGTCTCTTCCTGATACGCTTCTTTTGTCTCAATTTGTCTTTACACATAATATTTTCGAGTAGTTTGGCCATAGTATCCCTTGCAAAATTTTTGTCAGAGTTGTTTAAAGTTGCAAGCAAGCCCGTGTATTCCATATTTTTCTCTGAAAAATCTTCACCAAAATTCAGCTGCCTTCTGGAGCTCCCTTCGCCATTTGGTCTGATTATTTCTTCTAGTTCATCCGCTCCACCCCTATTGATGTTTTCCATCGCCAAGACCATAGCTGGGTTTTGAGCTCCATCCAAGCCCATCTTGTCTAGCTTTGTAGAATTAGAATTTTCTCCCACTTCAATTTGCTTGTTGTTCCCTACTAATTTTCCAAAATTAATACAGGTCTCCTCTAAGCGCCCATCAGTCATTTGGGTCTCTTTTGGCTTTCCCAAAGAAGCATAGGTCCCACTCAAATTTCCTACGGTTAATTTCTCCCCTCCTAATTCCCCCTGAGAATGGGATCCATCATCAGTCTGATCTGCAAATTGACTAAAACGCCCTTTCCCACTCTTCTTGCCCTCAAAACTTTCCCCTGAGCCCCCATGTGTGTGGGGCCCATTATTAAAGCGACAGCCCACTACCCAAGGGCTAAAGGGTTCCTTCAGTTCTTCACCCTTCCCTAGCCACGAGTGGTCTCCATCATCTCGGGCCTCCTCCCCACTCTCTGCGCCTTTCTGACTTCCTTTCCCACCTCCTCCCTTTCGAGTGCTGCTTTCTTCCGTCTTTCCCTTCTGCTGCGACGACAGGTAGGGTTGTCGTCTTCTCCACCGAGGCAAGAAAACTGAGCACTTTAGTATCCAAAAAAAGTTTCTCATCTTCATCCCTCCTCAAGATTCCGAAGTTGGAGCCTTTTTCGTCGAAAACCAATGGATCGCCAGGTAACCGCACCATTTCCCCTTACTATGGATCTCTTTTCTTCCCCATCCGAAAGTTAGGGTTTTGACTTGCCTTGCTTGGAAAAGAGTGGGAAGAGGGCTCCTGCATGCCAGTCGGCGGAGGCAGTTGCCCCTCAACCCGCGTTCTTTCTTGATCTATACTAATCTTCTTTCCATCTCCGAAAGGTGGTACTGCTCTAGTCTCTATTTGTTGGTTGACCGGCGGTTTTGTCGAGGTGATCCCATTCGCCATTTCCGAACTGCTCCCCACTCTTTTCCATGTAAAACTTCGTCTTTTTCCGACGGGGAGGTGAACTATCCCGGTCGACGGCCGATCGGAACCCCAATCTTGCCGGTGACCGTGACGTCCTCAAGACCCACTGCTGACGAAATGTTCTTAGCAATTTTGGGTGTTATTTTTAGTCTGATTGTGTAGAGCAGTCCTCCCAGGACCGCGGTGAACTGCGATGGATTCGCCGTTAGGTTATCATAGCCAACCCTAACTCTAGCGCAGTCCAATTTTCGTTTTAGACTGGTATCTTCATCAATGTCAATAATGTGGGCAAATTTGACGAACATCTTACTAATGTCCATTCTATTTCAGTGGTGAACAGACAGGCCTCGGATCTCTACCCATGCCACCATCGGGAAGGAGTAGAATTGACCATCTTCCTCTCCACTCCATCTACAAACCCTAAAACCTGCCTTGTGGTCTTTGCATGGCACCGAGGTCCTGCTGGCTGCAAAAGATAAACCAACTTCCGCAGGAAAATAAGTCAAATATTTGTTCCCCCCGTCATGGAGTGTCCAATTGAAGCTTGCAAACTCCATTGACATGGCTGCCAGCCCTTCTTTCATGTCCTCCATCGAGGGGCTTCCATGCCCGGGATACAATACCCCCAAGGTTCCGGACAGTTGTTGTTGTTCCTCCCTGGCATGATCCGATACCGGAAGAAAGATTACAGGTTTACTTGACATGGGCAGTTGCATTCCTTGCTCAATGTTTTTATCTTCCTTTGTTGTAATGTTTGAGATTGCACCATTTGCGGGCTTTCCAGTCTCCATGATATGCTCACTCCTTCGGCCACCTGCTTTCAAAGCAAGGGCGCGATTGGGGGCGAACTTTGGCTTCTGGCTTCTGGCCGGAACAATGGACATTCCCCAATTTTGTGGCCAAGACTCTTACAGAACCTGCAACGAATACAAGGGCATTTGTCTTTAAAGTGTCCTATGTTCCCGCAAATCCAACAGACCTCGGGACTTCCCGGGAGTGGTCTCCTCGCAGGGGAGTATTTCCTCTTCCTATTCCCCTCTATGGAAGCTCTGGTTGAATTGGCCATCCGCTCCTTCTTGATGGTTGCCCTTGATTTGACTGTCTTCCAAAGGTCTTCCTTGGAGAACTGGCTCATTGCCCCTCCCGCTGCTCCAGAGGCCGCAGCTAACATTGCTAACACCTCCTCCCCTGTGTACTACGGAAGCTCTCCAGCAGCGGCGTCATGAGCCTTGTCCTCTGGTGCCCCCTTGACGATTCCGATCAGCTCCTTCTCCTGTGTTTGGGATTCCTATCCTCCTCACTGCTATTTTCTTCTTTGTTTTTATCTTTCCCCAGCCAGCTCTTCCCAAAATCCATCTCCGGAGTCGGTGAGTGGTTGCAGGTCGATGCACGGCCTCCTTCCTTACCTCCGGTGATCGGCGATCAGTGATGAGAGATATTCTGAGGTCGCTGAATCTTGTTTTCTTTCTCACACGACTTTCGTGTTGATTTTTTTTTTCTTTCCCGCCGGAGATTTCATAGAGCCGAGCTAACCTCCAGTTGTTCTTGCCACCGGAGAATTACTCTCCTTTTTCTTTTACTTTTTTTTTTTTTTTGATCACGGGAATCCGCTTACCTGGATCGTCGAGAAGCTCTCCCACTCTTATGCAGTCAGTAGTGTTAGGTTGGAGATTTTTTCCTGGTGAGCTAAGGTTAGAAGTGCTGCACGTTAAGGAATTTGTCATAGCAAAAATTGTGAAGCAACACTAACAGAAGTACAGATACAATTAAAGTAGACAACCACTAAGGAAGTGGAGTATCACTGAAATTATACCAAAATCAAATGAGTGACACTTGCCAGTTGTACTGTTCGACTTGTATAATCCCATCGGAGCTTGGACAGCTAAGAGTTCCTAGCGTGATTCTCCAAATGGCGGAGCTAGTGACTGGCTGGCAACTGAGTGCATTTGTTCTGAGTGCATTTGTTCGATGCAGTTCCTCTTCATCACACTTTCTAACAACATCTCCTTGTTGAGTAGCGTCCATTTGCAAAACAATTACTGGCAACTAACAGAGGAGGGATTCAAACCGATAAAAATGATGTTAGCATAAGTTTGTTGCTTAAAGCTTATAAATGAACAAGGGCTTAGAAGGCCAATCTGGGAGTTATATTTTTCATTCCCCCTCTCTGTTTGCACGACGCTGATCAGGTGAGAATGATCAATCCCTTGCTGAATGCAATAATATGGGCTTAATAATTTTGAAAGAATTTGACTGTTCTGATACATGCACTATAAATTATATCTGCTGATTTTGTACTACCAATCTGTTATTTGTGCTGATTATTATTTATCAATTTGTAATATTTCAATATGCCATTTTGTTTCTTTCGAAATATATCATGCCCACTAGTTTCACTTCTGAAATCTTTTCAAGTCAGTTTGTTTCAGATATTTGAAGATACAACAACAACAACAACTAAGCCTTTTATCCCAAGTATTTGGAATAGGCTACATGAACCCAAAAAAAGAATCACACCGGATCGAGCACTTTAATATTCCTTCTCCATTCATTTCTATCAAGTAATATCCCCTTATTTAAACCTCTAGACTCCATATCTTTGTGTATCACCTCCATCCATATTTTCTTCGGTCTTCTATTCGTTCTTTTAACTTGTCCTACATTGATAAACTCTCCTCTTCGAACTGGTGCACTTGTAGGCCTACGTTGCGCGTGACCAAACCATCATAATTTATCATATTTTCTCATCGATGGGAGTTATACCTATCTTAGCACGAATATCTTTATTTCTCACTTTATCTCTCTTAATATTGCCGCACATCCAACAGAGCATGTACATCTCTACTACACTTATCTGCTGTGAATGACGTTTCTTTATAGCCCAACATTCCATACCATATAATAAAACTGGCCTATAACAGTCCTATAAAATTTTCCTTTCAATCTTAACGGAATGTTACGGTCGCATAAAACTCCAGTTGCCCTCCTCCATTTCAACCAGCCAGTTTGTATCATATGGTTAACATCATTATCGATATCTCTATCATTCTAAATAATAGAACTCAAATATCTAAACTGACTGCTCCTTACCTATCTAGTTTTACAGTATTATAGTTTATGGTCCGTCGTTTACTAAATTTACATGCCATATACTCTATTTTAGACTTACTCAATCTAAAACCTCTAGATTCTAATATATGCCTCCATAACTCTAACTTGGATTTAACCTTGCTCTTGTCTCATCAGGTAAGACAATATCATTAGTAAATAGTATACACCTGTTCGCCGCAAAAGTTTCTTTGCTTCCTCTCATTGAATACAGTTTAGATTACAACGAAAGTGAAAGAACAAACGAGAGGATTTTATATTTCAATCTCTCCCTTTTACAATGTGTTGTGGGATCTGTGGCGATGGGATCTGTTAAGCAGCTCCTTTGGACGATCGAACGTCGAGCTCTTCTCTTTTGAAGATATTGGCCGGCTGTAGACGATCTTCTCTGGTCTTTCCCGAACTCAAGGCTCTGTGCGTAACTTGAATTCTCTAAGACGCCGAAAAGAAGATGATTACCAAAGGCTTCAAGGCTCTCTTGCGTACTTGAATTGCCAAAGGATCCAAAAGAAGACTTTAGACGCCAAAAAGAAGACCTCTAGGGTTTCACCAAGAAGGTATTTATAGCCCCGGAAAGATTTGAGAGTTTCTATCTAAATAGAATTTGGTCTCATCAAGGATTCTAATCAAATATCTTAGTTTTGATTTAAATCTCTTGATTTAGAATTTTGATCGGACTTGATTTGGGTATTTGGATAAGCCCAAATCATAATCTCAATCAATTTGAGATTCTGTTTAACTGTTCATGCGGAGCTTTAATTGCATCAAAACGTGCGCTAAATAACCAGAATGCGGAGCTAACGCGGAGCTATTGATCATCTCTGCGTTTTACTCAAACACGAGGCTAAAAATAGCCAGACGCGGAGTTATAGATTAGCTCCGCATTCTGTTGCGGAAAACTCTACTTTTACTTAGAAATTTTCACTGCCAACAGAACCCCCTCCAAAGTTTTCAAATTTTGAAATACTTTGGATACTTAAACTAAAACGCGAGTTAGAATACCAAGTCTCATTCGCGTTATGCTCGCTTACGCGGAGCTAATCAGCTTCACTTCATTTTTAGTGAGATGAGTAATTATTTCATTAATTACTCTCGAATTTCTACGCCGAATACCAAGCGGCTGATCATCTCGTTTAAATAGAGCTCGCGGTTCATCTTCTTCTTCATTCGGAGATTTGAAGAGTCTGGAGCTCCGGCGATCGAGTGAGCGATGTCGACGAGCGATCTTCAATTGATCTCCGTTTAACTCTCCATCGATTTTCATCTTTAGGATGTCTCTCCAGAAGAGTATGGCTTTATGCACGTTGGCCGGCGTTAATGGCAGCTGCCATGGAAGTAGACGCAGTGGCGAACCAGTCAATGCAGCGTCTCTTGAAGGTAAAAACCTTGACTTTTGATCTCCTTAGAATCATTCTGACATGTTTCGGCTTCAGCCAATTGTTTATTTCACCGGCGAAATCCCCGTTCTCCAGCCGCAAGGCTTGAAGGAGAAGGAGAAGTCAGAGAGAAACTCTGATCTTTCGCTACGCGAAGTTATCGCGTCATCCTCTGCGTCTTGAAACGCGAGGCTATCTTAATTAGCAGTCGCGTTTTAATCGCGAGGCTATCTTAATTAGCAGTCGCGTTTTAATTGCGAGGCTATCTTAATTAGCAGTCGTGTTTTAATCGCGAGGCTATTAAAGAGAAGGCAGAGAGAAACTCTGTTACGCAAAATTATCGCGTCATCCTCTGCGTTTTAAAAGGCGAGGCTATTTCTTCAGCTACACGCAAAGTTAGCTTAGCTCCGCGTTCTTATACTTAGAAGATTTTTCCAAATTTTGTGGAACTCCTGATTCTTCTTTTGTAGTGAACCAGATTCAGTCTGATGACTCGCTGATATCTCTAGCCAGCGTGGAGTGTAGCTTTTCCCTGATATATCTTCAAAAGCTAGTTGTGCACCGATCTTCATCAGTGAAAGTAACTTTAAGGAAGCCAGAAACATATGCCTTGCAGTTTTCTAGCCTCTGGCTCCTTTTGAAGGAGTTACAAGAACTCTGCGGCAGCCCATTAAGTTTTCTTGAGGATCATTTCTGTTAGATGATCATGTAAGGGCTTGCAGCACTTCAAATTCAACTTGTGCTTCATTTCAGATGGCAGATCATAATTGACATTTGCAGAGGAGATCTCTTGTATTTGAATCTTGGAATTGAACTTCAACACCCCGCGGAGGAATCTCGCCGTTAGGTTATTGATGAGCCGATGAATATGTAGTTGCTTTTGGGAGAGCTATAATTCCCTCTTTTTTTGTAATATTTTCCTTTATGAATAAAGGCAAATTATTTTCCTCTCTATCTGTCGGCTTCAATAATTTTGCTTGCTCAACAAATAGATGGTTTATAATTTTGGCAAAATAATCTAAGGCTCATTGCGTAACTTAGATCCTTAGCCAAAAATCCAAGTTCTTCATGAGAACGCGAAGCTAAAATACCAAGATATCCTCGCATTTCGCGGAGTTGCGCAGAGTTAATAAATTCTCGTTTTCTATTGCCACGCGAGGCTAATAGCTTCGTGTTTCTGAAGAGTAACTGATCAGTCATTTTCTCCAAAATTCGCACCGAACGCCAAGAGGCGGTTTCCTTTATTTAAATGAAATCTCTATTTCTTTTCTTCTCACTTCACTTGAGAATTTTCCAGAAACCCTAGAGATTCAGGCGATCAGAGCTCAGGCGACCCGAGCGTTCTCCGACCGATTTTCTCCCAATTTTCGTCGATTTTCCTCAACTTTTTGAGAAATGGCGCCCAAGACTCGTGCTACTTCTCGTGCAGCCCCATCGTCGGCAACTAGCGCAAGCAGTGGTGGCAGCAGCCATGGCAGCAGCCATGGCAGCGACGCGCCAGCCCACACTTCGCCTATTGGGGGTAAGAATCTCTCTATCGAGACTCTTTTAGAACATTTTTAAAGTGATTTGGCTTGATTTTAACTGGTCAATCGCCTCTTTTATCGGCGAGATCGCCGTACTCCGGCCGTAAGGCTTTGGAGAAGAAGAAAAGCCTCTGGCTTTCTTCTTACGCGAAGTTATCGCGTCATCCTCGCGTTTTGAAGTGCGGGGCTATTTGACTTTAGCAATTGCGTTGAAACGCGAGGCTCTTTTAAGTAGCAGTCGCGTTGAAACGCGAGGCTCTTTTAAGTATCAGTCGCGTTGAAACGCGAGGCTCTTTTTGACTTCTGCGCGGTCTAATTTTTAGCTTCGCGCGGAGTTACTTTTAGCTTCGCGCATTCTAATTTTTAGCTTCGTGCATCCATACTTAGAAAAATTTTCTGTTTTATAGAACTTCTCTAACTCTGGTGCTTCTTTTTGCAGTAGGGTACTCAGCGGAAGCTCTTCCCCATAAGCACTACTTTGGCTTTGCTGGTGGTTCTGATCCATCAGCTCAATTTCGCTTCACCACCATCCTGGCCGCATACAAACTAGACTCGAGAGGGCACAGGGAGAAGTTGATTAAATATCATCCCACTACTGCACGTGAAATTATCACTGATGCAGCGTTTGAAGATATGAACAGAGAAGCGTTAGAAAAACCCGCATTTCTCTTTGGGGACCAGATGGAGCAATAAGACGAGATCCTATCTGAAGAGGATCGCATGTGGCTATATAACTCTGGCGAAGCTTTAATGTTTCTGTCTGGGATGGATTGCAACTACCCCTTGATCTACCTTCAGAGGTTGGCGATGCCCCGGGAGTTAAAGTGGGGACTAACTCAAGAACAAGATGGCGTCCCAACAGGAAAATTTGGTGCACAAGAGGTTTATCAAGATGGTCCCCCTAGATGCATTACTGGTTTGCTTTCAAGCCGTTTCGGCAAGGAGCTCCCAGTAGGAGAAGTTCCAATCCGCATAAGAACTTTCTTAAGTGAGTTCCTGGCGAAAGATGGTCAATACCTGGCTAGCGACTTTAGGATGCCTGGCTGGGTCTATTCTTTTGGCAACATGTGGTGGGACCGTCTTGATCAGTACATGTTGGATTCTCATGAACCTATTCTGAAGGAGATTGGCTTGTATAAGGCCATCAAAAACATTCAATTCGGGTTCCCTCAGAGTGCTTATCATTTCTTCTTCTTTCTGGAAATGTGCAACCCCGAGATCTGCACTCTTTTTACGCCAGTGGGTGAGCTAGGGTTTGCTCTCCACGAGATGTTTGAAGTCTCTGGGCTCTTAATGGGCAAAGTCCCCTACGATGAGTATATCCCTACCACCGAAGAGTTGAACATGCTGCTGGCGAAAGACGAGCGCATCTATGCTACACATTGGGAGATGATGTGCCATTACCACATCTGTGCTGACTTAGCAGGTGTGCGTAATCAAGGTATTGGCCACAAGAAATGGGCTGATTACCTTTTCGCCAACTTGACTTCTAAGGATAGTTCAACAATTATCCATGGCCATGCTCCTGTCTACATCACAGAGATTGACCGCCGCATTGTCAAAACCCGGCTAATGTTTTATACATCTGAATCCAACGAAGGTGGATTTGGTCCTGGTGTCTCTTTCAAGAGTTACCACTATCAGGCTCAGTCCCCAGTATCCAACAGAGGCCTTATTGCTGGGTTCTTGATATTGTGGCTGAAGAGATGTGTAATGGCATCACTGCCAAAAGAGGCAATTGCAATGACTGTGGTCTATCCAGCAGTCCTCCTCGTATACGGCCGACCTTTCGAACTTCTTCCCGCTATGGTGTGCAATCTACAGCATGGATTGCGAACACTCTGCAATGACTTCATCCCTGCTGATAAGGGCAAGGGAAAAGGGAAAGGCAAGTCGAAAGAGATTGCCCAAGTGAAGACTCCGAACCCTAGAGTGGAGCTTCCTTACACTTATCTGATGGCATGTCTCGTTTTACACTGCCCATCTCTGATGAGTGCTGCTTTACGCCGCTCAGGTGACAAGTGTTACTTCGTGGAGCTATACGAGCGCTCCACATGGAAGCAGCACTATATGTCCCAAATCCGTAAGACTCTCCGATAACACCAGAACTATGAGATTTTCATGTGCTTTCCCGACTTTCCTGGTGGAGGATACGGATTGAAGTTGAAGGACACTGTAGGAGCCAACAATTTTACTGTCTTATCCTCCGGAGCATTCTGGTGGCTTCTCAATATCCGGCCCGGGCATCTGGTGTACCGTCAAGACGATAAATGCCTTATCGAACCGTACATCCCGAGTCGTTTTGCTCGCCAATTTGGATATTCTCAACTTTATGTGGGTAATCCAAGCAAGAATCTTGCCTATGAGGGAAATTTGTACGAGAGTGCCCGCGGCTGGTTTCATTTCGCAGCTGGTGGGACCGGAGCTGAATTTGCCCTTCCACAGAAGTCGCCAGAATTGGCCATGACTCTCGGTTTTTGCATATGGTATCACATTGCAAATGCTGATATGCCTCGCTTCTCCATCAGCCGCAGTTGTTGCAAGGAGATTGAGGCTTTCTACATTAGCCGCCAGGGTACTTCAAGAGTGAGAATAAAAGGAATGGAGGAATTCCTTGGCGCCGTGGCTGAACCCTCAGACGTCAGCGAGTCTGACGATGATGATGATAACAATGACGATAACAACCCCGATGTTGGAGGTGCTCCCCAGCCTGTCGTCATTTGTCCCTGGAGCCCGACTCTCAAATGCCACGGTACCTTAAAGAAAAGGCCTGCCAAGAAGCAGAAGTTGGCTCCAGGAACTTTAATAGCCCCCAAGAAGTGGCTATCAAGCTTGCTTCGGACCTGCTAGCTTCAGCTCTGCCTCCAGCGCCGGTAGGGGAGAGTAAACCTGCTGAAGCTCCAAGTGTTCCCGAAGTTCTGGCTCCTCCGATTGTAGAACCTGTTGTTCATCCTGTGGCGCAACCGCTGGGTAGCGAGACGGGTACGCTGTTGGAAACGACGGCAGCTCCCCCTTCAAGTCCGACAACTGGACTTGTATCTCCAGGTATGGCTCTTAATATTCTGTCTTTTGTCTGTTATTTTACTGTAACACCACTTTTCTTATTTCCTGAAATGCAGGTGGTCAGCTTCTCTCACCAATACACTCAACTCCCAGGTGGAGTCCGATGACAGGGTGGACTATTCGGGCGCTACTGGCTCAGTGGGTGGTTTGGGTAGCTCTGCCAGCGAGTTTGACGCTGATTATTTCACGCCGGCTCTTGCCTCTGTTCTTTCTTCAATTCCCTCAATTGATGAACTTGGGAGCGATGAGAGAACAGAAGTTGTTATTGCAGTTGCTGCTAAAGAGGCTACGCCGTCTCCAAGTATGCCGTTACCAATGCCACCGGTCTGCTCCACAGAGACTTTCTCGGTGGTCTCTGGTGCACCTTCTGCTCCTCAGTCAGCGGTTTTAATATCATCTATCATTGTGGCTGTTGAGACATCTGCAACTCCTCCAGCTCCAAGCGTTCCAACAGGGGATGAGGAAAACTTGAGGTTCTCATTCGAAGCTACCTCTACCGCCAGAGGAGCTTCTGGTGGAAACACTCCCTCCTCTTCTCCTGTCGGTGGCGCTGCCCAAATGATCTGTACTAGCACCGCTTCTCCTCAGGTTCCCAGCTCTGCCAGATCTGCATTGGCCTTACTGGCTCCGCATGTTATGAACCTGGTGCAGGGACAGGCTTCCTCTTCTTCAATTCCAGTGGGTACCGCTCCTTCTCCGGTGACATCTTCTTTAGCATTGCCTGTTTTAAATACAGGCGCTGTGAATCCTTTTGAGGAGCTTTTCAACTATAGCGTTAATGACTTTATGCGGTTGCTCAGAAGATGCGTCGAGATGATCTCTGGCGGCATGGATTTCTTCAGTCTCGGTCGTCCGATGTTATCCAGCTATTTAGATAATATTGATAGAATCGGGGGACAGGACCGAGCAGCTCCCTATCGAGCTCGCTTTAATGCCTTAGAAGAGCAGGTGAACATGATAAATATGGTTCGCCAAGCGGACGTGGAAGCGATTACCACAATAGAGTTGGCGCGGCTTCGGGTGGAATTAACGGCACGTAGAGAAGAACTGATACGATAGGAAGAAGTATGGTCTCGGGAGTTGGCAGAGCTTCAGGCTAATAGGGAGTCCATTCTTAAGAGCTTGGAGGCTGTGGACACTGAGATTGGGGGAAGTCAGGCCGAAATCCTTAGAGCTCAGGAGACCATTGCTAAAGCTCGGACGGTCATAGTGGCCATCGAGCTTAAATTAGGGGAATCCGTTAAAAAGCAGGAAGCGCTAATCCTCCAACGGGGGCAGGTCGAGCAGGAGGAGGGAAAAAGAAGCCATGCTATAGAAGACTCTCATCAGCGTCTAACTCATCAACTTGCAATAAATGACGATGTCTTACTTCAGCAGGCTCAACACTCCATAGAAGCAACTCGTCGTCAGGTGATTGACGAGGCGATGAATAAGCTGAAGCATCTAGGAGATTCATAGTTTTCTTCTATTCTTTTATTCTTCATTCTTTTTGTAATAAGAACTTGTAATAAAAGAAAGAATTTTTGTAACTTCATTTTTTTTGTTGATGAAATAAAGATAATCATTTCATTCTTTTACCTGCTGGCTACAAAATTTGTTTGCACAACAGATAACTTGTCATCAAAATGATTTAGTTGTTTAGGTACAGTTTTCCGAATCATACTGTCAGAGGTAAGAGTTTAACATGACAGGGTTTATAGGATTTTTAGCAAACCCCCAGCTATCAACGGATTTGATTAGCCTTTACCAACTACCGTTTGAGTTGGGCTAGCCATGTTATTCCCCTCAACATGGTGAGTTGTCGAGAATTTTGTTTGGGCTTAAATGCCAAGCTTTTCCTCTTCCCTTTGCCTTATCGGCGTTTGGTAATTCATCAGATTTAGGTCAGAGGCGCTTAACTGCGCATGCAGGCGCTTGTTGGCGGTGAAAATTTCTAAGGAAAAGTAGAGTTTTCCATAACAGAACGCGAAGTTAATCTATAACTCCACGTCTGGCTATTTTTAGCCTCGCGTTTGAGTAAAACGTGGAGATGATCAATAGCTCCATGTTAGCTCCACATTCTAGTTATTTAGTGTCGCGTTTTTATGCGATTAAAGCTCTGCGTGAGCAGATAACCAGAATCTCAAATTGATTGAGATTATGATTTGGGCTTATCCAAATACCCAAATCAAGTCCGATTAGAATCCTTGATGAGAGCAAATTCTATTTAGATAGAAACTCTCAAATCTTCCTGGGGCTATAAATACCTTCTTGGTGAAACCCTAGGGGTCTTCTTTTTGGCGTCTGAAGTCTTTTTTTTTATCCTTTGGCAATTCAAGTACGCGAGAGAGCCTTGAAGCCTTTGGTAATCATCTTCTTTTCGGCATCTTAGAGAACTCAAGTTACGCACAGAGTCTTGAGTTTGTGAAAGACCAGAGAAGATCGTCTACAGCTGACCGATATCTTCAAAAGAGAAGAGCTTGACGTTCGATCATCCAAAGGAGCTGTTTGACAGATCCCATCGCCACAGATCCCACAATACATTGTAAAAGAGAGAGATTGAATTATAAAATCCTCTCGTTTGTTCTCTTTATCTCTTGTTCACTTTCGTTATAATCTAAGCTGTATTCAATGGGAGGAAGCAAAGAAACTTTTGCGGCGAACAAACTGGTGACCACAGTGGGAGCCATCTCTTTTACTGATGAAGAGATTGTGGCGCAATCGGACGTTGGCATGATCGGATCCGAAGTAGACACGCTGGTCGTTGAAATCAACCAGTAGAAGTATGAGGAGTTCCTCTCTTCTGAATCAGGTGACTTGGACGAGACACGACACTATCGTCGCATGTACTCCAGAACCCGAGCAACGGGTAGAAAGGTATCCACCGAGAGACGGGGATCCTTGGAGACTGCAGCTATAGGGCCGAAGTTCGCACAAGAAATCCTAACAGAGGCTGAGCTTCCGACTGCCGAAGAAGACCTGGGAACTGGATTGACCAGAACCCAACTCCAAAATAGGAATCGGAGAGCGAGGCGTAAAGCCCTCAAAGCCCGCCTTGGACGCGGAGCTAACACAAGAGGACGCGAGGCTATGGTCCCTCGCAAACTGGCTCGCGCTAATCGCGAGACCAGTCGCGTTAAACGCAAAGTTACAACTTGCCTTAAAAGTAAGGAAAAGCCAGCGTGTGATATTCCACGCGAGGCTATTACTGAGCTGAGCGAGAAACGCGAAGCCAGTAGGATTTGCGCTAATCGCAAAATCTCTGACACTCGCGAGGAATGCTAGTATAAAAATTCTTTAAAGCCAGCGTGTGATTCTCCACGCGAGGCTGATACTAAGCCAAGCGAGAAGCGCGAGGCTACTTGCAAGAAACGCAAGACTTCTGACACTCGCGAGAAACGCGAGTATAAAAATTCTTTAAAGCCAGCGTATGATTCTCTGCGCAAGGCTGATACTGAGCCAAGCAAGAAACATGAGGCCAGTAATACTTGCGAGAAACGCAAGATTCATAATACTCGCGAGGAACGTGAAGATGATTGGTAAATTGTTGTCAGACGTAGAAATCGCGTTAGACACGAAGTCATGACTTGCGATAAACGCAGGAGCAAGCCAGCATATAGGAATTTTATTCCACACGAGGCTAAGATTACATAAGAGAAGCTTCTGAAAACACGCCAAGCCAGTGTAAAATGCGAGGCTAGCGTAGGTAAATGCGGAACTACTCTTCAGGCTCGCGATACTAAACGCGGAGCTACTTTTCAGGCCCGCAATACAAAAAGCGGAGCTATTTTTGAACTTCGCGACTACGGAATCAGAGCTGATCCTCACATCAGTAGATCAGAATTGGGCTCCAGTAGTCCTAAAAAGTTTCAGTGGGTTGCTAGACCCTCTCAAAAGTTGGATGGACCTCATGACTCCATGGCTAAAGGCGTTGATCCCAAGGAGTATCTGTCCAAGAAGAGGGCATAGAACATCTTCAAGCTGAACCTGTTTGTCACTGCCA
This sequence comes from Dracaena cambodiana, assembly GCA_036321105.1. NCBI lineage: Eukaryota > Viridiplantae > Streptophyta > Magnoliopsida > Asparagales > Asparagaceae > Dracaena > Dracaena cambodiana. The sequence goes on from JAYEPQ010000012.1 coordinate 15,606,407, forward strand.
GCAGTTTATGACGGCGGTGTCCGCTATAATGGACAACTGTGGCTGCAGCAAGAGTAGAGTATCAGTGTTTGACCGATTATCTGAGTCGGACAAGAACCCTACTAAGAAGCCAAAGACTGCTTCCCTAAAACAATGGAGAGCTGTAACCTCCAATATGGTGGGAAAAGGGAAGAAGATTGTAGAGACGGATGATGATTTGGAATTGAGTGATGAAGAACCTCATCATCTCACTCGACTAAAATCAGGAGCCGTCCCGCCTCGAAATTATAAGAGGCTTGCAAAGGGTTCTTATGACGATGACAGCGATAATTCAGCTGTAGCTTCGCCTCCATCCTCTACGTCATCTCGACTACAGAAGTCAGCATCGCACATGGCAGACAAATATGATGATATCAATCAGAGATTTGAAGCTCAAGAAAGAATGATTTGAGAGCAGCAAAAGACGATTGAAAGTCTTAAAGTGATGCTCTCAAAATTTGTTGAAGATAATGCCAAAAAGGGCAAGGAGACTCCGAATGAAGAAGAACAGGAGGAGAAAGCCCACTCGATGCACGAGGACGAGGATAGATTCTCTTTTCATGTTCCACATGGAGAGAAGATAGAAAAATTACAGAATCAACTCGAAGTTTTGATGCATAAAAAGGAATTGAAAGAGTCAGGGGTCTCAAGATCATATCCATCTAAATGGGATATGGTACCTTACCCACAGAAGTATAAGCCGCTTAAGTTAGAACCGTATGACGGGAAGGGATCGCCCAGTCAGCATATATATTACTTCTTGTCCCAAGCGGGACATTTGATGGGTAATGACCCGATTATGACCAATGTATTCGCAAGTACTTTGCGAGGGCCTACCTTTACTTAGTTCATGCAGTTGCCCCCAGGCACTATTAATCCCTGGTTTGATGTTGAGAAACTATTTCTCTCACGTTTCTTTGAGAATGATACCGAGATTACGGTTTATTCCCTGCTTGCAACTAGACAAGGGGAACAGGAAACGGTAAAAGAATTTATAGAAAGGTTCCGGGAGAAGTCCGTGCATTGTAAACATGGAATGGTTCAGGAAACTCTAGTCGAGACTTGTCGACACAATCTTAAGACCAATGTGCTCCTAAAAATGGGGGCCGTAGAGTCTAAGACATGGAGAGATTTGCTCAAACAAGGAGAGCAAGCTGAGGACTTGATTCGTTGAAGAATCTCGTGGATCAAGAAGTGCTGGGGGTAGTAAGTCATATACCCAAAATAGCAGCAGTAAGAATAAAGGAAAAGCGGTGATGGCATCAGAAGCTGCTCCTCAGAAGTCAAACCCTTCACCAAAACCGAAGCCCCAAAATCAGCAGGGCACAAGGCAAAATAGATCTCAGCAGGAGCAAAATTATACTTTCAAGGCAGAACAGACGCCTATCCTCTTTCACCTGCTCCAGAAGAAGGGAATGCTAAAACTTCCGGAGAATAGGAAGCCAGAAGACGCTGGCAAGACCAAAGATCCCAATTACTGTCTCTATCCCCGGAATGTTGGGCACCCTACTAGGGATTGTTTTCCCCTTAAGAACAGAATCCAAGTACTAATAGAAGCTGGAGTTCTGACGCTTAAGGAAGAGTAGAAGAAGGTCACTGCCAATATGACAACCATAGTGGTTGGAACTCATGAGTTCCTCGCAGGAGCGACCCCAATCCCAAAGGGTAAGATGGTTACAAAGAACCTTGATCCTCACAACAAAGCCCAAGAAGGACTTGTCCCCGTGACAACCCAAAAGGGGGAAGTCATGTGGGTTCACCCCGATTTGCTGGAGGATGAGCAGTGGACTACTGCAGGAGGTCAAGGGAAGAAGCGGACTGTTAATGTCATTTCCGCAGAAATAAAGGAAGAATATATAGCTTCGGGAGCCTTTACAGATTCTGAAGAAAAACCCGAAACTATGGCCACCCATCAAGATGGGGCAGGCCCTTCCGGTACTCGATCTGGGAAGACATATCTTAAGGACTACACTATATTAGATCCAAAAGACATCTATGCGGAACTTGCAAAGCTTGCGAGACAGAAAAGACTTCGTTTCCAGAAGAATCCTATTAGAGATGAAGGAGACAAGGAGTCTACCTTCAAATTCGACATAATTGCTCAGCTGGCCAATATTCCAGCACGAGTAACGCTTTATGAATTGTTGAGATTATCAAAATCAACACGTGAAGCGTTAAGAGAAGCCTTGGCAGACTCTGAGTCATTCTTAGCTCAGATAGTCGAGCCGGCCAATGAAGAACAGGACTCTTGCCCCCGCTGTCACTAAGTGAGGAGGCAAGTCCCACAAATTATCTTCTCTCCAGAAGACATGCAGGTGAGGAATATAAAGCATAACAGGCCTTTGTATTTCACCGGATATGTCGGATCCACAAAGGTGGACCGAATTCAGATTGATCCGGGTTCTGCGCTAAGTGTCATACTCAGAAGGTTGATGCAGTAGTTAGGGATTTCCCTCCATTGTCTGACACCAACCAATACAATGATATACGGGTTTAATGCCAATAATAGCCGTCCCCTCGGAAAAATCCGACTCCGATATCAAATCGGGGATTTGAGGACGGAAGCTACATGCTACGTTATTGATGCAGATACCTCATACAATATTTTATTGGGGCGGCCTTGGATCCACGCTCACATGATAGTCCTGTCGACTCTTCACCAATGCATGAAATATTGTGATGAGGAAGGAGAAGTCCGGACACTAATTGCCAATAAGCAACCATTCAAAAGGTAGGAGAATTACTTCACGGATGCTGCACTTTATAAACCAGCCCATGAAGTCTCTAATGACGGGCCTAGCAAGCTTCAAGAGCCCGATGACAGTGGCAATGAAGCAGACACTGAGTACGAGCTTCCTGGAGAAGACGATGGGGGTGATTATGAAATCAACCCTCACTTAGATTTTAGTTTAAGTCTTGATAATATAATGGATGTAATAGAGAGTGAATGGGTTATTAATGAAAATATAAAGTTAGTCTACGAGCATGCTATAGCTACTGACTCTAAACCCTTTTGTACTTCCACTGAAATAGATGGCCTATTCGAACTTGAAGTTCTGGCGGCATATCATTTGCCACTTAGGTCATCCCTCCTCTCCCGGTCTAAAATAGTTGAGGAAAAAGGTCACTACTTCGAAGTGCCTCCCGGCGAGGATCCCAAAGGCCGATTATGTTCGGTAGGGTAATTACGTCACCCCGATGAAAACAAAGCAGTGAAAGTGATGAGCAAGCATCACACCAATTTCACTTGTATGAACAAAAATCTCGGCAAATGATGGAGAAGATGGGTTATAATTTTACCCAGAAATCGGGATTAAACTTTGGGAAAGGGCGACGGAATCTTATACCCTCGTTCAGACCGAGAGGAAAGAGCCCTGATTATCATCAGAAGACTCGCATGGGGTTGGATTATGTATCTACTCTACCCTCATCACCACTGAAAGATGAAGAGAGTTCTTCGGCCAAAGAAGATATATCTTCACCCGACCATGATTAGGATATAAGCACCGGTGATTGGTTTCGATTATTGACAGCCAATATGGTTTCAGCCGCATTAGAAAGCGACGAGGAACCAATTGATGTCCAAGATGATTCCTGGGCTAAGAATATGGATACTCTCTGGGATGTACGCCTTGAACAGCGTGATCCGCCTACTGAAGACAAATTGATACAAGTCAACATGGGAACGGAAGAAAATCCGAAACCCATCTTCATAAGCGACACGCTAACTCCATTGGAGAAGGAGGAAGTTATATCTCTTATTAAAAAATATATAGACGTGTTCGCATGGAATTATGAAGACATGCCTGAGCTTGACCCTCAAATTGCCACACACCGGTTAAATATAAAAGAAGATGTCAAACCTGTTAAACAACAACAGAGGCGTTTTCGACCGGAATTGATGGAGGCAATAGTTGCTGAGGTCAACAAACTTATAAAATCGGGATTTATCCGTGAAGAACAGCATCCTGATTGGGTGGCTAATATAGTGCCGGTTCGTAAAAAGAATGGCAAGATCCGGATATGCATCGATTTTCGAGATTTGAATGCTGCATGTCCTAAAGATGAATTTCCACTTCCCATCACCGATGTGATGATCGATAATACTTGTGGTTAAGAGAGGATGTCCTTTATGGATGGCTTCTTAGGATATAACCAGATCAAGATGCACCCGGATGATGAAAAGCATACAGCTTTCAGAACATCGCTGGGGGTATACTGCTACATGATGATGTCATTTGGGCTGAAGAATGTCGGTGCCACTTACCAACGTGCGATGAGCACTATATTCAAAAAACACCTACGCAAAATAGTAGAGTGTTATGTGGATGACTTGGCGGTCAAAAGTAAAAGTAAAGGGGACCACCTTTAGGACTTAAGAACAGTCTTCGATCTCATGAGAAAACATCATTTAAAGATGAATCCCACCAAGTCATTTATGGGGGTGTCGAGTGGGAAATTCCTTGGATTCATAATAACTTCAAAAGGAATTTTCCTCGACCCTGAAAAGGTAAAACCAATTAGCGAGATGCCGCCTCCCCTCAATCTTAAAGAATTGAGGGGGTTACAAGGAAAGTTCGCCTATATTCGACGCTTCATTTCCAACCTATCAGGGCGATGCCAGCCGTTCTCTCGACTTATGAAGAAGGGGGTTTCTTTCGTATGGGATGAGGCATGTCAACAAGCGTTTGACGACCTCAAAGAATATCTCACCAAACCTCCCATTCTTATGGCACCGGTCCCTGGGCAGCAATTCCTTATATATGTAAGGGCCATGGATAATACCTTAGGAGCATTACTTGCTCAATATAATGAGCACGGCCATGAACATGCCCTCTATTATTTAAGTAGGATAATGATCGGGGCCGAACAGCGGTATACCTCGATTGAAAAGGAGTGTTTAGTCCTAGTGTTCGCTGTTCAGAAAATGCGATACTATCTTTCTGAGCAAACAATTCACGTCATATCACGGGTTAATCCTCTGAAGATTCTGACGACAAAATCGGGATCCTTAAATGGCCAGTTAGCAAAATGGGCTCTGCTATTGTCGCCCTATGACATACACTTTGTCCCTCAAAAAGCAATGAAGGGACAGGCAATTGCCGATTTCTTAGCAGACCATCCAATCTGGTCTAAACAGACGTCAGAGTCAACACAGTTAGCAAGGAACAACCATGGCAAATGTTCTTTGATGGTGATGCCAGACGATTTGCTGCTGGAGTGGGGGTTGTACTGATCTCCCCACACAAACATATATTGCCTAACGGTTACTCATTAATAGATCCGTGCATGAATAATGTGGCTGAATATAATGCGCTCATTATCGGCTTGAAAATGCTCTACAACTGGGAGTGAACTATCTAGAGGCATATGGAAACTCTAAACTCATTGTCAACCAGATGACGTGCGAGTATGAAGTCAAATATGAAACTCTCATCCCCTATCATCAGCTAGCCATTGAACTAGCAGGGTACTTTGAGCAATTTTACATCTCTCATATATCTCGGAATGAGAATGTATATGCAAATGCCCTTGCCGCATTAGCAGCAACATTGGCGATCCCGCCAGGTGAAGCTAAAAGCATCACCATTGGAAGCAGAGAGCTCCTCCATCCAGATACTGTTCTTCAAAATAAAGAAGTATGCCAAGCAGGCTTAACTTTGGAACCTCGTGATTGGCGATTTTCGTTTGTGAATTATGCTTTACATGGGATATTACCAGAAGATCCAAAAGAAGCCACCTCGATAAAGAGGAAGGTCCAGAGATTTTATTATGACCATAAGCTTCAGACTTTATATAGAAAGTCAAGAAATGGTCTGCTGCTACGCTGCATATCAAAACCAGAAGCAGACGAAGTACTGAGAGAAACACACTATGGAGTATGTGGAGCTCATCAGCCCGGTCCAAAACTTGGAGACCGTATAAGAAGGCTGGGATACTACTGGCCGAACATGATTACGGAAGCAATGGCATACGCTAAACGGTGCCATGCATGCCAAATACATGCCAATTTCATTCATCAACCCCAAGAATACTTGCACAATACCGTTGCTAGTTGGCCATTTGAGGCATAGGGAATGGATATTGTTGGGCCTATAACTCCCCCATCATCCAGAGGGTATCGGTTTATTCTTGCAATAACCGATTATTTTTCAAAGTGGGCCGAAGCTGTGCCCATGAAAGAGGTGAAAACGACAGATGTGATCAAGTTCGTCAAGCATCATGTCATTTACCATTTTGGCATTCCCCGACGGATCATTCATGATAATGGTCCGCACTTCATCAGTCGGGATTCTCCAGATTCTGCAATAAGTTCAGAATCAAAGATATTGCTTCAACGCCATATAACCCCACAGCTAATGGGTTGGCCGAAGCCTTCAACAAGACGATTATTAAACTCCTTCGGAAGTTCGTCTCTTCCAATAAACGAGATTGGGATGAGAAACTAGGAGAGTGCCTGTGGGCTTATCGCACCACTGTTCGCACCCCTACAAAAGCTACCCCATTCTCTTTGGTCTATGGATGCGAGGCCGTCTTGCCTCTCGAAATCCAGATACCTTCATTAAGAGTGGCTTTAGCCACAAAGATGACGACAGAAGAACGCCATCGACAAAAATTGAAAGAATTAGAGGCGTTGAATGAAAAGCGTCTCAGGGCACAACAACAAATTGAGTTGTACCAAGCCCGAATCTCACAAACGTTCAATAAGAACGTTAAGCCAAGGACCTTTAAACAAAGAGACTTGGTTCTGGCTGTTAAAAGGCCAATGGTTTTAACCCACAAGACTAAGGAAAAATTTGAACCCAAGTGGGAAGGACCGTTTGTTGTGGAGACAGTATACTCCAGTGGAGCCTATCACTTAATGAATCAGAATGGCGATAGGATGATGATGCCGATCAATGGCAAATTTATGAAGAAATACCATTCTTAATATCCCTGGAGGTACGCGTATCCTTCTTCTTAGGCATGCGCAGTTGAGCGCCTCTGACCTAAACCTGGTGTGCCCAGTCCTTAAGTTTGAACCGCCTCTAGTTTTCTTTTTAGGCATGCTCAATTGAGCGCCTCTGACCTAAACCTGGTGTGTCCAGTTCTCAAGTTTGAACCGCCTCCAGTCTTCTTCTTAGGCATGTGCAATTGAGCGCCTTTGACCTAAACCTCGTGTGCCCAATTCTCAAGTTTGAACCGCCTCCAGTCTTTTTCTTAGGCATGCGCAGTTGAGCGCCTCTAACGTAAACCTGGTGTGCCCAGTTCTCAAGTTTGAACCGCCTACAGACTTTTTCTTAGGCATGCGCAGTTGAGCGCCTCTGACCTAAACCTGGTGTGCCCAGTTCTCAAGTTTGAACCGCCTCCAGTCTTCTTCTTAGGCATGCGCAGTTGAGCATCTCTGACCTAAACCTGGTGTGCCCAGTTCTCAAATTTGAACCGCCTCCAGTCTTCTTCTTAGGCATACGCAATTGAGCGCCTCTGACCTAATCCTAGTGAGCCCAGTTCTCAAGTTTGAACCACCTCCAGTCTTCTTCTTAGGCATGCACAGTTAAGCTCCTCTGACCTAAACCTGGTGTGCCCAGTTCTCAAGTTTGAACCACCTCCAGTCTTCTTCTTAGGCATGCGTAGTTGAGCGCGTCTGACCTAAACCAGGTGTGCCCAGCTCTCAAGTTTGAACCACCTCCAGTCTTCTTCTTAGGCATGCGCAATTGAGCGCCTCTGACCTAAAGCTGGTGTGCCCAGTTCTCAAGTTTGAACCGCCTCGCGCCTTTGACCTAAACCTGGTGTGCCCAGTTCTCAAGTTTGAACAGCCTCCAGTCTTTTTCTTAGGCATGCGCAATTGAGCGCCTCTGACCTAAACCTGGTGTGCCCAGTTCTCAAGTTTGAACCGCCTCCAGTCCTGACCTAAACCTGGTGTGCCCAGTTCTCAAGTTTGAACCGCCTCCAGTCTTTTTCTTAGGCATGCGCAATTGAGCGCCTCTGACCTAAACCTGGTGTGCCAAGTTCTCAAGTTTGAACCGCCTCCAGTTTTCCTCTTAGGCATGCGCAGTTGAGCGCCTCTGACCTAAACCTGTTGTGTCCAGTTCTCAAGTTTGAACCGCCTCCAGTCTTCTTCATAGACATGCGCAATTGAGCGCCTATGACCTACACTTGGTGTGCCCAGTTCTCAAGTTTGAACCGCCACCAGTCGTTTTCTTAGGCATGCGTAGTTGAGCGCCTCTGACCTAAACCTGGTGTGCCCAGTTCTCAAGTTTGAACCACCTCCAGTCTTCTTCTTAGGCATGTACAGTTGAGCGCCTCTGACCTAAAGCTGGTGTGCCCAGTTCTCAAGTTTGAACCGCCTCCAGTCTTTTTCTTAGGCATGCGTAGTTGAGCGCCTCTGACCTAAACCTGGTGTGCCTAGTTCTCAAGTTTGAACCACCTCTAGTCTTTTTCTTCGGCATGCGCAATTGAGCGCCTCTGACCTAAACCTGGTGTGCCCAGTTCTCAAGTTTGAACCGCCTCCAGTCTTTTTCTTAGGCATGCGCAATTGAGCGCCTCTGACCTAAACCTGGTGTGCCCAGTTCTATAGTTTGAACCACCTCCAGTCTTCTTCTTAGGCATGCGCAGTTGAGCGCCTCTGACCTAAATCTTGTGTGCCCAGTTCTCAAGTTTGAACCGCCTCCAGTCTTCTTTTTAGGCATGTGCAGTTGAGCGCCTCTGACCTAAACCTGGTGTGCCCAGTTCTCAAGTTTGAACCGCCTCCAGTCTTTTTCTTAGGCATGCGCAGTTAAGCGCTTCTGACCTAAATCTGATAAATTACCCAACGCCGATAAGGCAAAGGGAAGAGGAAATATTTGGCATTTAAGCCCAAACAAAATTCTCGACAACTCACCATGTTGAGGGGAATAACATGGCTAGCCCAATTCAAACGGTAGTTGGTAAAGGCTAATCAAATCCGTTGATAGCTGGGGGTTTGCTAAAAATCCCATAAACCCTATCATGTTAAACTCTTATCTCTGACAGTATGATTCGAAAAACTGTACATGAACAACTAAATCATTTTGATGACAAGTTATCTGTTGTGCAAACAAATTTTGTAGCCAGCAGGTAAAAGAATCAAATGATTATCTTTATTTCATCAACAAAAAATTGAAGTTACAAAAATCTTTCTTTTATTACAAGTTCTTATTACAAAAAGAATGAAGAATAAAAGAATAGAAAAAAACTATGGATCTCCTAGATGCTTCAGCTTATTCATTGCTTCGTCAATCACCTGACGACGAGTTACTTCTGTGGAGTGTTGAGCCTACTGAAGTAAGACATCGTCATTTATTGCAAGTTGATGAGTCAGACGCTGACGAGAGTCTTCTATAGCACGGCTTCTTATTCCCTCCTCCTGCTCGACCTGCCCCCGTTGGAGGATTAGCGCTTCCTGCTTTTTAACGGATTCCCCTAATTTAAGCTCGTTGGCCACTATGACCGCCCGAGCTTTAGCAATGGTCTCCTGAGCTCTAAGGATTTCGGCCTGACTTCTCCCAATCTTAGTGTCCACAGCCTCCAAGCTCTTAAGAATGGACTCCCGATTAGCCTGACGCTCTGCCAACTCCCGAGACCATACTTCTTCATGTTGTATCAGTTCTTCTCGATGCGCCGTTAATAACTCCCGAGGCATCGCCAACCTCTGAAGGTAGATCAAGGGGTAGCTGTGATCCATCCTAGGCATAAACATTAAAGCTTCGCCAGAGTTTTATAGCCACATGCGATCCTCTTCAGATAGGATCTCGTCTGATTGCTCTATCTGGTCCCCAAAGAGAAATGCGGGTTTTTCTAACGCTTCTCTGTTCACATCTTCAAACGCTGCATCAGTGATAATTTCACGTGCAGTACTAGGATGATATTTAATCAACTTCTCTCTGCGCCCTCTCGAGTCTGGTTTGTATGCGGCCAGGATGGTGGTGAAGCGAAATGGAGCTAAGGATCAGAAGCACCAGCAAAGCCAAAGTAGTGCTTATGGGGAAGAACTTCCGCTGAGTACCCTACTGCAAAAAGAAGCACCAGAGTTAGAGAAATTTCTATAAAACAGAATTTTTTTTCTAAGTATGGACGCGCGAAGCTAAAAATTAGAATGCGCGAAGTTAAAAGTAACTCCGTGCGAAGCTAAAAATTAGACCTCGCAGAAGTCAAAAAGAGCCTCGCGTTTCAACGCGACTGCTACTTAAAATAGCCTCACGTTTCAACGCGACTGCTACTCAAAATAGCCTCGCGTTTCAACGCGACTGCTAAATCAAATAGCCCCGCGCTTCAAAACGGGAGAATGACGCGATAGCTTCGCGTAGGAAGAAAACCAGAGGCTTTTCTTCTTCTCCATGCCTTATGACCGGAGTACAGCGATCTCGCCAATAAAAGAGGTGATTGACCAGTTAAAATCAAGCCAAATCACTTTAAAAATGTTCTAAAAGAGTCTCGATAGAGAGATTCTTACCCCCAATAGGTGAAGTGTGGGCTGGCGCATCGTTGCCGTGGCCGCTGCTACCACTGCTTGCGCCAGTCGCCGACGATGGGGCTGCACGAGAAGTAGCACCAGTCTTGGGCGTCATTTCTCAAAAAGTTGAGGAAAATCGACGGAAATTGAGAGAAAATCGGTCAGAGAACGCTCGGGTCGCCTGAGCTCTGATCGCCTGAATCTCTAGGGTTTCTAGAAAATTCTCAAGTGAAGTGAGAAGAAAAGAAATAGAGATTTCATTTAAATGAAGGAAACCACCTCTTGGAGTTCGGTGCAAATTTCGGAGAAAATGACTGATCAGTTACTCTCCAGAAACGCGAAGCTATTAGCCTCGCGTAACAATGGAAAACGCGAAGTTATTAACTCTGCGCAACTCCGCGAAATGTTAGGATAACTTGGTATTTTAGCTTCGCGTTCTCATGAAAAACTTGGATTTTTGGCTAAGGATCTAAGTTATGCAAATGAGCCTTAGATTATTTTGCCAAAATTATAAACCATCTATTTGTTGAGCAAGCAAAATTATTGAAGCCGACAGATAGAGAGGAAAATAATTTGGCTTTATTCATAAAGGAAAAGATTACAAAAGAAGAGGGAGTTATAGCTCTCCCAAAAGCAACTACATATTCATTGACTCATCAATAACCTAACGACGAGATTCCTCCGCGGGGTGTTGAAGTTCAATTCCAGGATTCAAATACAAGAGATCTCCTCTGCAAATGTCAACTATGATCTGTCATCTGAAATGAAGCACAAGTTGAATTTGAAGTGCTGCAAGCCATTACATGATTATCTAACAGAAATGATCCTCAAGAAAACTTAATGGGCTGCCGCAGAGTTCTTGTAACTCCTTCAAAAGGAGCCAGAGGCTAGAAAACTGCAAGGCATATGTTTCTGGCTTCCTTAGAGTTACTTTCGCTGATGAAGATCGGTGCACAACTAGCTTTTGAAAATATACCAGGGAAAAGCTACACTCCACGCTGGCTAGAGATGTCAGCGAGTCATCAGGCTGAATCTGGTTCACTGCAAAAGAAGAATCAGGAGTTCCACAAAATTTGGAAAAAATTTCTAAGTATAAGAACGCGGAGCTAAGCTAACTTCGCGTGCAGCTGAAGAAATAGCCTTGCGTTTTAAAACGCAGAGGATGACGCGATAACTTCGCATAGGGAAAGATCAGAGTTTCTCTCTGACTTCTCCTTCTCCTTCAAGCCTTGCGGCTGGAGAACGGCGATCTCGCCGGTGAAGTAAACAATTGGCTGGAGCTGAAACATCTCAGAATGATTCTAAGGAGATCAAAAGTCAAGGTTTTTACCTTCAAGAGACGCTGCATTGACTGGTTCGCCACTGCGTCTACTTCCACGGCCGCTACCATTAACGCCGGCCAACGTGTATAAAGCCATGCTCTTCTGGAGAGACATCCTAAAGATGAAAATCTATGGAGAGTTAAACGGAGATCAATTGAAGATCGCTCGTTGACATCACTCACTCGGTTGCAGGAGTTGAGAACTCTTCAAATCTCCGAATGAAGAAGAAGATGAGCCGAGAGCTCTATTTAAACAGGATTTCCGCCGCTTGGTATTTGACATAGAAATTCGAGAGTAATTAATGAAATAATTACTCATCTCACTTAAAATGAAGTGAAGCTGATTAGCTCCGCGTAAGCGAGCATAACGCGAAGGAGACTTGGTATTCTAACTCAACGTTTCAGTTTAAGTATCCAAAGTATTTCAAAATTTGCTAAATACTAAGCCATTTTGAAAACTTTGGAGGAGGTTCTGTTGGCGGTGAAAATTTCTAAGGAAAAGTAGAGTTTTCCACAATAGAACGCGGAGCTAATCTATAACTCCTCGTCTGGCTATTTTTAGCCTCGCGTTTGAGTAAAACGCAGAGATGATCAATAGCTCCGCGTTAGCTCCGCATTCTGGTTATTTAGCGCCGGGTTTTGATGCGATTAAATCTCCGCGTGAGCAGATAACCAGAATCTCAAATTGATTGAGATTATGATTTGGGCTTATCCAAATACCCAAATCAAGTCCGATTAGAATCCTTGATGAGAGCAAATTCTATTTAGATAGAAACTCTCAAATCTTCCTGGGGCTATAAATACCTTCTTGGTGAAACCCTAGGGGTCTTCTTTTTGGCGTCTGAAATCTTCTTTTTGATCCTTTGGCAATTCAAGTACGCGAGAGAGCTTTGAAGCCTTTGGTAATCATCTTCTTTTCGGCGTCTTAGAGAATTCAAGTTACCCACAGAACCTTGAGTTCGTGAAAGACCAGAGAAGATCGTCTATAGCCGGCCGATATCTTCAAAAGAGAAGAGCTTGACGTTCGATCGTCCAAAGGAGCTGCTTGACAGATCCCATCGCCACAGATCCCACAATACATTGTAAAAGAGAGAGATTGAATTATAAAATCCTCTCGTTTGTTCTCTTTATCTCTTGTTCACTTTCGTTGTAATCTAAGCTGTATTCAATGGGAGGAAGCAAAGAAACTTTTGCGGCGAACAGCGCTCAACTACGCATGCCTAAGAAGAAGACTGGAGGCGGTTCAAACTTGAGAACTGGGCACACCAGGTTTAGGTCAGAGGCGCTCAACTGCGCATGCCTAAAAAGAAGACTGGAGGCGGTTCAAACTTGAGAACTGGGCACACCAGGTTCAGGTCAGAAGCGCTCAACTGCGCATGCCTAAGAAGAAGACTGGAGGCGGTTCAAACTTGAGAACTGGGCACACCAGGTTTAGGTCAGAGGCGCTCAACTGCGCATGCCTAAGAAGAAGGAGAAGCGTACCTCCAGGGATATTAAGCATAGTATTCCTTCAGAAATTTGCCATTGATCGGCATCATCATCCTGTCGCCATTCTGATTCTTTAAGCGATAGGCTCCATTGGAGTATACAGTCTCCACAACAAACGGTCCTTCCCACTTGGGTTCAAATTTACCCTTAGTTTTGTGGGTTAGCACCATTGGCCTTTTAACAGCCAGAACCAAGTCTCCTTATTTAAAGGTCCTTGGTTTAACGTTCTTATTGAACGTTTGTGAGATTCGGGCTTGATACAACTCAATTTGTTGTTGAGCCCTGAGACGCTTTTCATTCAACGCCTCTAATTCTTTCAATCTTTGTCGATGGCGCTCTTCTGTCGTCATCTTTGTGGCTAAAGCCACTCTTAATGAAGGTATCTAGATTTCGAGAGGCAAGACGGCCTCGCTTCCATAGACCAAAGAGAATGGGGTATCTTTTGTAGGGGTGCGAACAGTGGTGCGATAAGCCCACAGGCACTCTCCTAGCTTCTCATCCCAATCTCGTGTATTGGAAGAGACGAACTTCCGAAGGAGTTTAATAATTGTCTTGTTAAAGGCTTCGGCCAACCCATTAGCTGTGGGGTTATATGGCGTTGAAGCAATATCTTTGATTCTGAACTTATTGCAAAATCTGGAGAATCCCTGACTGATGAATTGCGGACCATTATCATGAATGATCCGTTGGGGGACGCCGAAACGGTAAATGACATGATGCTTGACGAACTTGATCACATCTGTCGTTTTCACCTCTTTCAAGGGCACAGTTTCGGCCCATTTTGAAAAATAATCGGTTATTGCAAGAATAAACCGATGTCCTCTGGATGACGGGGGAGTTATAGGCCCCACAATATCCATTCCCTATGCCTCAAATGGCCAACTAGTAACGGTATTGTGCAAGTATTCTTGGTATTGATGAATGAAATTGGCATGTATTTAGCATGCATGACATTGTTTAGCGTATGCCATTGCTTCCGTGATCATGTTCGGCCAGCAGTATCCCAGCTTTCTTATACGGTCTCCAAGTTTTGGACCGGGCTGATGAGCTCCACATGCTCCATAGTGTGTTTCTCTCAGCACTTCGTCTACTTCTGGTTTTGATATGCAGCGTAGCAGCAGACCATCTCTTGACTTTCTATATAAAGTCTGAAGCTTATGGTCATAATAAAATCTCTGGGCCTTCCTCTTTATCGAGGTGGCTTCGTTTGGATCTTCTGGTAATATCCCATGTAAAGCATAATCCATAAATGGAAACGCCAATCACGGGGTTCCATAATTAAGCCTTTCTGGCACACCTCTTTGGTTTGGAAAACCGTATCTGGGTGGAGTTCTTGGCTACCGATAGTGATGCTTTTAGCCTCACCCGGCGGGATCGCCAATGTTGCTGCTAATGCGGCAAGGGCATCTGCATATACATTCTCATTCCAAGATATATGAGAGATGTAAAATTGCTCAAAGTACCCTGCTAGTTCAATGGCTAGCTGATAATAGGGGATGAGAGCTTCATGTCTGACTTCATACTTGCCCATCATCTGATTGACGATGAGTTTAGAGTCTCCATATGCCTCTAGATAGTTCACCCCCAATTGTAGAGCCATTTTCAAGCCGATAATGAGCGTATTGTATTCAGCCACATTATTCGTGCACGGTTCTGTTAATGAGTAACTGTTAGGCAATATATGTTTGTGTGGGGAGATCAGTACAACCCCCACTCCAGCAGCAGATCGTCTGGCAGCACCATCAAAGAACATTTGCCATGGTTGTTCCTTGCTAACTGTGTTAACATCTGACGTCTGTTTAAACCAGATTGGATGGTCTGCTAAGAAATCGGCAATTGCCTGTCCCTTCATTGCTTTTTGAGGGACAAAGTGTATGTCATAGGGCGATAATAGTAGAGCCAATTTTGCTAACCAGCCATTTAAGGATCCCGGTTTTGTCATCAGAATCTTCAGGGGATTAACCCGTGATATGACGTTAATTGTTTGCCCAGAAAGACAGTGTCGCATTTTCTGAACAGCGAACACTAGGGCTAAACACTCCTTTTCAATCGAGGTATACCGTTGCTCGGCCCCGATCATTGTCCTACTTAAATAATAGAGGGCATGTTCATGGCCGTGCTCATTATATTGAGCAAGTAATGCTCCTAAGGCATTATCCATGGCCCTTACATATATAAGGAAGGGCTGTCCAGGGACCGGTGCCATAAGAACGGGAGGTTTGGTGAGATATTCTTTGAGGTCATCAAACGCCTGTTGACATGCCTCATCCCATACGAAAGAAACCCCCTTCTTCATAAGTCAAGAGAACGGCTGGCATCGCCCTGATAGGTTGGAAATGAAGCGTCGAATATAGGCGAGCTTTCCTTGTAACCCCCTCAATTCTTTAAGATTGCGGGGAGGCGGCATCTCGCTAATTGCTTTTACCTTTTCAGGGTCGAGGAAAATTCCTTTTGAAGTTATTATGAATCCAAGGAATTTCCCACTCGACACCCCCATAAATGACTTGGTGGGATTCATTTTTAAATGATGTTTCCTCATGAGATCGAAGACTGTTCTTAAGTTCTGAAGGTGGTCCCCTTTACTTTTACTTTTGACCGCCAAGTCATCCACATAACACTCTACTATTTTGCGTAGGTGTTTTTTGAATATAGTGCTCATCGCACGTTGGTAAGTGGCACTGACATTTTTCAGCCCAAATGGTATCACCGTGTAGCAGTATACCCCCAGCGGTGTTCTGAAAGCTGTATACTTTTCATCATCCGGGTGCATCTCGATCTGGTTATATCCTGAGAAACCATCCATAAAGGACATCCTCTCGTAACCACAAGTATTATCAATCATCACATCGGTGATGGGAAGTGGAAATTCATCTTTAGGACATGCAGCATTCAAATCTCGAAAATCGATGCATATCCGGATCTTGCCATTATTTTTACGAACCGGCACTATATTAGCCACCCAATCAGGATGCTGTTCTTCACGGATAAATCCTGATTTTATAAGTTTGTTGACCTCAGCAAATATTGCCTCCATCAATTCCGGTCGAAAACGTCTCTATTGTTATTTAACAGGTTTGGCATCTTCTTTTATATTTAACCGGTATGTGGCAATTTGAGGGTCAAGCCCAGGCATGTCTTCATAATTCCATGCAAACACGTCTATATATTCTATAATAAGAGATATAAGTTCCTCCTTCTCCAATGTAGTTAGCGTGTCGCTTATGAAGATAGGTTTCGGATTTTCTTCCGTTCCCATGTTGACTTGCATCAATTTGTCTTCAGTTGGCGGAGCACGTTGTTCAAAGCGGACATCCCAGAGAGTATCCATATTCTTAGCCCAGGAATCATCTTGGACATCAATTGGTTCCTCGTCGCTTTCTAATGCGGCTGAAACCATATTGGCTGTCAATAATCGAAACCAAGCACCAGTGCTTATATCCGAATCATGGTCGGGTGAAGATGTATCTTCCTTGGCCGAAGAACTCTCTTCATCTTTCAGTGGTGATGAGGGTGGAGTAGATACATAACCCAACCCCCTGCGAGTCTTCTGATAATAATCAGGGCTCTTTCCTCTCGGTCTGAACGAGGGTATAAGATTCCGTCGCCCTTTCCCAAAGTTTTAATCCCGGTTTCTGGGTAAAATTATAACTCATCTTCTTTGTTCATACAAGTGAAATTGGGGTGATGTTTGCTCATCACTTTCACTGCTTTGTTTTCGCCGGGGTGACATAATTACCCTGCCGAACATAATCGGCCTTTGGGATCCTCGCCGATGAGGCACTTCGAAGTAGTGACCTTTTTCCTCAACTATTTTAGACCGGGAGAGGAGGAATGACCTAAGTGGCAAATGATATGCCGCCAGAACTTCAAGTTCGGATAGGCCATCCACTTCAGTGGAAGTACAAGAGGGTTCAAAGTCAGTAGCTACAGCATGCTCGTAGACTAACTTTATTTCTTCATTAATAACCCATTCACTCTCTATTACATCCACTATATTATGAAGACTTAAACTAAAATCTAAGTGAGGGTTGATTTCATAATCACCCCCATCGTCTTCTCCAGGAAGCTCGTACTCAGTGTCTGCTTCATTGCCACTGTCATCGGGCTCTTGAAGCTTGCTGCAATCATCATTGGAGACTTCATGGGATGGTTTATAAAGTGCAGCATCCATGAAGTAATTCTCCAACCCTTTGAATGGTTGCTTATCGGCAATTAGTGTCCGGACTTCTCCTTCCTCATCGCAATATTTTATGCATTGGTGAAGAGTCGACGGGACTATCATGTGAGCGTGGATCCAAGGCCACCCCAATAAAATATTGTATGAGGTATCTGCGTCAATAACGTAGCATGTAGCCTCCGTCCTCAAATCCCCGATCTGACATCGGAGTCGGATTTTTCCGAGGGGACGGCTATTATTGGCATTAAACCCGTATATCATTGTATTGGTTGGTGTCAGACGATGGAGAGAAATCCCTAACAGCTGCATCAACCTTCTGGGCACGACACTTAACGCAGAACTCGGATCAATCTGAATTCGGTTCACCTTTGTGGATCCGACATATCCGGTGAAATACAAAGGCCTGTTATGCTTTATATTCCTCACCTGCATGTCTTCTGGAGAGAAGATAATTTGTGGGATTTGCCTCCTCACTTGGTGACAGCGGGGGCAAGAGTCCTGTTCTTCATTGGCTGGCTCGACTATCTGAGCTAAGAATGACTCAGAGTCTGCCAAGACCTCTCTTAACGCTTCACGTGTTGATTTTGATAATCTCAACAATTCATAAAGCGTTACTCGTACTGGAATGTTGGCTAGCTGAGCAATTATGTCAAATTTGAAGGTAGACTCCTTGTCTCCTTCATCTCTAATAGGATTCTTCTGGAAACGAAGTCCTTTCTGCCTTGCGGGCTTTGCAAATTCTGCATAGATGTCTTTTGGATCTACTATAGTGTAGTCCTTAAGATATGTCTTCCCAGATCGAGTACCGGAAGGGCCTGCCCCATCTTGATGGGTGGCCATAGTTTCGGGTTTTTCTTCAGAATCTGTAAAGGCTCCCGAAGCTATATATTCTTCCTTTATTTCTGCGGAAATGACATTAACAGTCCGCTTCTTCCCTTGACCTCCTGCAGTAGTCCACTGCTCATCCTCCAGCAAATCGGGGTGAACCCACATGACTTCCCCCTTTTGGGTTGTCACGGGGACAAGTCCTTCTTGGGCTTTGTTGTGAGGATCAAGGTTCTTTGTAACCATCTTACCCTTTGGGATTGGGGTCGCTCCTGCGAGGAACTCATGAGTTCCAACCACTATGGTTGCCATATTGGCAGTGACCTTCTTCTACTCTTCCTTAAGCGTCAGAACTCCAGCTTCTATTAGTGCTTGGATTCTGTTCTTAAGGGGAAAACAATCCCTAGTAGGGTGCCCAACATTCCGGGGATAGAGACAGTAATTGGGATCTTTGGTCTTGCTAGCGTCTTCTGGCTTCCTATTCTCCGGAAGTTTTAGCATTCCCTTCTTCTGGAGCAGGTGAAAGAGGATAGGCGTCTGTTCCGCCTTGAAAATATAATTTTTCTCCTCCTGAGATCTATTTTGCCTTGTGCCCTGCTGATTTTGGGGCTTCGATTTTGGTGAAGGGTTTGACTTCTGAGGAGCAGCTTCTGATGCCATCACGGCTTTTCCTTTATTCTTACTGCTGCTATTTTGGGTATATGATTTACTACCCCCAGCACTTCTTGATCCACAAGATTCTTCAACTCGACGAATCAAGTCCTCAGCTTGCTCTCCTTGTTTGAGCAAATCCCTCCATATCTTAGACTCTACGGCCCCCATTTTTAGGAGCACGTTAGTCTTAAGATTATGTCGACATGTTTCGACTAGAGTTTCCTGGATCATTCCGTGTTTGCAATGCACGAACTTCTCCCGGAACCTTTCTACAAATTCCTTTACTGTTTCCTGTTCCCCTTATCTAGTTGCAAGGAGGGAATGAACCGTAATCTCGGTATCATCCTCAAAGAAACGTAAGAGAAATAGTTTCTCAACATCAAATCAGGCATTAATAGTGCCTGGGGGCAACTGCATGAACCAAGTAAAAGCAGGCCCTCGCAAAGTACTTGCAAATACTTTGGTCATAATCGGGTCATTACCCATCAAATGTCCTGCTTGGGACAAGAAGTAATATATGTGCTGACTGGGTGATCCCTTCCCGTCATACGGCTCTAACTTGAGCGGCTTATACTTCTGTGGGTAAGGTACCATATCCCATTCAGGTGGGTATGGTCTTGAGACCCCTGACTCTTTCAACTCCTTTTTATGCATCAAAACTTCGAGTTGATTCTGTAATTTTTCTATCTTTTCTCCATATGGATCGTGAAAAGAGAATCTATCCTCGTCCTCGTGCATCGAGTGGGCTTTCTCCTCTTTTTCTTCTTCGTTTGGGGTTTCTTTGCCCTTTTTGGCATTATCCTCAACAAATATCGATAACATGACTTTAAGGTCTTCAATCGTCTTTTGTTGCTCGCGAATCATTCTTTCTTGAGCTTCAAATCTCTGATTGATGTCATCAGATTTATCTGCCATGTGCGATGCTGACTTCTATAGTCGAAATGACGTAGAGGATGGAGGGGAAGCTATAGCTGAATTATCACTGTCATCGTCATAAGAACCCCTTGCAAGCCTCTTATAATTTCGAGGCGGGACGGCTCCTGATTTAAGCCTAGTGATATGAGGAGGTTCTTCATCACTCGATTCCAAATCATCTGTCTCTAGAATCTTCTTCCCTTTCCCCACTATATTGGAGGTTACAGCTCTCCATTGTTTTAGGGAAGCAGTCTTTGGCTTCTTAGTAGGGTTCTTGTCCGACTCGGTTAATCGATCAAACACAGATACTTTGCTCTTGCTGCAGCCACAGTTGTCCATCATGGCAGATACTGCCATCATAAGCTGCTGGCAGTGACAGGCAGGTTCAGCTTGAAGTTGGTCTATGCATGTCTTCTTGGACAGATACTTCCTGAGTCGTGGGACCCATCCAACTTTTGAGAGGGTCTAGGAACCCACTGAAGTTTCTTAGGACTAATGGAGCCCAGTTCTGATCTACTGATGCGAGGATCAGCTCTGATTCCGTAGTTGCGAAGTTCAGAAATAGCTCCGCATTTTGTATTGCGGGCCTGAAGGGTAGCTCCGTGTTTATCTACGCTAGCCTCGCGTTTTACGCTGGCTTGGCGTGTTTTCAGAAGTTTCTCTTCTGTAATCTTAACCTCGCGTGGAATAAAATTCCTATACGCTGGCCTGCTCCTGTGTTTATCACAAGTCATGACTTCGCATCTAGCGCGATTTCTACAACTGACAACAATTTGCCAATCATCTTCGCGTTCCTCGTGAGTATTATGAATCTTGCGTTTCTCGCAAGTATTACTGGCCTCATGTTTCTTGCTTGGCTCAGTATCAGCCTTGCACAGAGAATCATACGCGGGCTTTTAGGGATTTACGCCTCGCTCTCCGATTCCTATTTCGGAGTTGGGTTCTGGTCAATCCAGTTCCCAGGTCTTCTTCGGCAGTCAGAAGCTCAGCCTCTGTTAGGATTTCTTGTGCGAACTCCGGCCCTATAGCCGCAGTCTCCAAGGATCCCCGTCTCTCGGTGGATACCTTTCTACCCGTTACTCAGGTACTGGAGTACATGCGACGATAGTGTCGTGTCTCATCCAAGTCACCTAATTCAGAGGAGAGGAACTCCTCATACTTCTACTGGTCGATTTCAACGACCAGCGTGTCTACTTCGGATCTGATCATGCCAACGTCCGATTGCGCCACAATCTCTTCTTTAGTGAAAGAGATGGCTCCCACTGTGGTCGCCAGTTTGTTCGCCGCAAAAGTTTCTTTGCTTCCTCCCATTGAATACAGCTTAGCTTACAACGAAAGTGAACAAGAGATATAAAGAGAACAAACGAGATGATTTTATATTTCAATCTCTCCCTTTTACAATGTGTTGTGGGATCTGTGGTGATGGGATCTGTCAAGCAGATCCTTTGGACGATCGAACGTCAAGCTCTTCTCTTTTGAAGATATCGGTCGGCTGTAGACGATCTTCTCTGGTCTTTCCCGAACTCAAGGCTCTGTGCGTAACTTGAATTCTTTAAGACGCCGAAAAGAAGATGATTACCAAAGGCTTCAAGGCTCTCTCGCATACTTGAATTGCCAAATGATCCAAAAGAAGACTTTAGACGCCAAAAAGAAGACCCCTAGGGTTTCACCAAGAAGGTATTTATAGCCCCGGGAAGATTTGAGAGTTTCTATCTAAATAGAATTTGCTCTCATCAAGGATTCTAATCAAATATCTTAGTTTTGATTTAAATCTCTTGATTTAGAATTCTGATTGGATTTGATTTGGGTATTTAGATAAGCCCAAATCATAATCTCAATCAATTTGAGATTCTGGTTATCTGCTAACGCGGAGCTTTAATCGCATCAAAACGCGGCGTTAAATAATCAGAATGCGGAGCTAACGCGGAGCTATTGATCATCTCCGCATTTTACTCAAACATGAGGATAAAAATAGCCAGACGCGGAGTTATAGATTAGCTCCGTGTTCTATTGTGGAAAACTCTACTTTTACTTAGAAATTTTCACCGCCAACAACACCAAGGTATCTCATCCTGAATGGGTTTAGTAAACTCATCCATAACTATAGCAAATAAGAATGAGTTCAATGCAGATTCTTGATACAATCCAATTGTGATAGGAAAATCACTTGTTAAACACCACATGTTCTGACATTGACCACTACTCTATTATACATGTTTTTAATTATGTCGATATATTTGATGAAAACTCTTTTCTTTATCAGTGTCCACAAAACTATCTCTCCTGGAACCTTATCATAGGCATTCTCTAAGTCAATAAATACCATATGCAAATCTCTATTTCTCTCCCGGAATCGCTCTATAAGTTGACTGAATAGCTTCTGTCGTCAATCGTCCCGGTATAAATCCAAACTGGTTCTTTGATATTTTAACAGTTTGTCGCAATTTATATTCAATTACCCTTTCCCAAAGCTTCATAGTGTGGCACATGAGTTTTATTTCTCGATAGTTAGAACAACTCTGAATATCGCTCTTATTTTTATACAGAGGTATTAGAGTACTCTTCCTCCATTCATTTGGCATTTTCTTAATTTGCCAAATCTTATTAAAAGGATCTGTTAGCCACCTCAAACCAATCCCTCCTAAATATCTCCATACATCTATAAGAATTTTATCTGAATCAATAACTTTTCTTGATTTTATTCTCTTCAAAACCTCCTTTACTTCAGACTCTTTAATTCTGCGCATAAAACTACGATTCATTTCCTCACATTGAATAGTAAGATCTCCAAAATCTTGAATAAAACTACCATTATATAATCCATCAAAATAATTTTTCCATCTTTCTTTAAGCTCATCGTCTCGAACTAGAACCGTCTGATTCTTATATTTAATACACTTTACAGTATATAAGTTTTTAAACTTTCTCTCTCTTATTCAAGCAATTATATATATATATATATATATATATATATATATATATATATCTTTTTCTGCATTTTTATTTTCCAACTTCTCGTACACTTATTTATATAATTTAGTTTTTGCATCCCGAATAGCTTTCTTAGCCTCCTTCTTTGCTAGTTTATACTTCTCAAAACTTACTCCATTATTATTATTACTCTTCTTCAAATCTCTATAAAGGTCTCGCTTGATCTTAATAGCATTTTTTATCTCTTCATTACACCATAATGTATCCTTATATGGTGGAGTACCGCCCCTCGACTCACCAAATATATTTTTAGCTATCTTTTTAATGCAGCTAGCCATTTTGTTCCATGTTACATTAGGATCATCATGATCTCTCCAATCTGCTTCTTGTATTACTCTATCTACAAAAACTTTTTGATTACCTACTAAACGCCACCACTTAATCTTAGAATCTAAATTACACTTAACTTTCTAAATTTCTATCTAATATGAATATTTAAAACTAAGAGTTTATATTGGGTAACTACACTCTCACCTGGCACTACCTTACAATGATACAACTAACTTTATCTACCCTCCTAATTAAAAAAAATCTATTTGGTTTGCATTCGATCCATTTTTAAAAGTAACTAAGTGGGAAGCTCTCTTTTTAAACCAAGTATTCGCTAAAATTAAATTATATGACAGAGCAAAATTTAGAATTGAGTTGAATGCTTCATTTCTTTCTCCAAAACCAAATCCTCCATCAAACCCATTACAACTAGTTCCTACATGCCCATTGAGATTACCACCAATAAATAGTTTTTCTCTAACAGGTATTCCTTATACTATCTCATCTAGATCCTCCCAAAATTGATATTTACTGGATTCATCAAGTCCTACTTGTGGTGTATAGGTGCTAACGACATTAAAAATCTCTCTATCTAAAATAATTTTAACTAATAAAATTCTATCACTCTTCCTCCTAATCTCCACTATATACCCAAGTAATTGTTTATCATGATCACATGTACCCCAATACCAAAGTTTATAACCCCAAGCCTCTATGACTTTAACTTTCTCACCTATCCACTTAGTCTCCTGCACGCATAAAATATTAAAACTCTTTCTAATCATAGCATCAACTAACTCTATTAATCTACCTATAAGGGAACTTATATTTCATGATATCAACCGAAATTTATATTTATGAACTAATTTCTTTACTCCCACCCGCTCATTAAAATGTGTCAACCCTTTTATATTTGACACCACATTCGGACGCCGACATGGCGCGATGCTTATAGGCGATGGCCTAACAACCCTCACACATTTTTCACTATACTCGGGCTCTAATATAGCGCGTCGCTTAGTAGGGAACGCTCCAACGAAATTCATATTTTGGCTCATGTTATAATATGTGACAATATTTTACGTTGGCTGTCACTGGCCTACCACAACCCTCCTCCTTTATCCTGGTTTGGGACAGACAGTGCATAATACTGGCGGAGTTTTCAGATATTTGTAGATACGTTTATCAAAAACAAGTTCACTTGGTTTTAGAACGCTAGCTACGCTGTTTTTTGGTATCCATTTATCATCCATTTTTGCCACAATTCCTGTTTGTTAAGGGAAATTATTTGTACATAATGAGGCATATTAATACCGTGGATTTTATACCTGAAGGAAGATTCTTCATCAGATAAATAATTCAAATGGTGATAGATTACAATAGAAGTCTGTCAACATTTTAGCTTGCCCACGCAGTTGGCGCACTGAATTGTGGGGAAGGCATTGAGTTCAAGTTTGTCCTACAAATCATCTAAGTATTGAATTTGTATCTTGCATCCGCTGAGTATTTAGATGTGATCAAGTATTATAAGGAGTTCCAGTTGGATTTGGATTAGAAAATCAGAGTTCTAATTAGATTGGAACACCAATTAGATGGTGATAGTACTATTCTAACAGGATTACAATAGAAATACTATATATATCTCTTGTATGTAATACGAAAGAGATGAGAGAAATTGGCTGAGAGATATGCTTCTATTATTATGAGAGATACGAGAAGTTGAGAAATACTTGGATCTCTTCTTGTAACATATTTTTCTCATACCGTTGATATAGGTCGAATTTGGTTGGCCGAATCACGTTAATTCTTATGCTCTCTTGTATTATATTATTTTCTTCCTCTCTACGATCTCGATGGGAGATTCGATCCCCAACACTAAGGATCTACAAAAGCAAATGAGTAGTGAGCTCGGATCTATATTAGAAAAAAACCGTGCCAGTTTTGATTTATACAAAGTGTACAAGACTATATTGTGTAGTATATAATATGGTTTAAATGTGAAAGCATCAGATGCAAACTAGCCAAATGGAATTAAGGTTTTGATCTGTAAGATACCGAAAGATTTGCCATCTTAGAGATAACTAACCACCATATGTAATAAGCTTTTAGTCAATATCAAATGCCTCTAAGCAACAAGAACTATAGAAATATCATGATCTTAACAATAATAGGATAAAGGACCAATAACTAGAAATATGTCACGATCTCGCACTACAAAGTGACTCTGCACCAACCCATCTGTATCTTGACCACCACCAGTTATCCTTGCAGATATAAAAGAAATAGTTAGAATGTTTCAATGTCTAGAGTCCTCCAAGTGAACCTCATTTTTTTTTTTTTTTAATCATTTTTGTTTGAAGGTAACAAGAGGATCTTGTGCTCAGTGCGAGAAATTTTCCTTGTACTTGCTTCCTTAATTCCAAACTGCTCGTCTGCCAATTGTCATTGTTGTCAGCTCCACTAGATCTTGAACATAAGGGATCGAGTCTTATGTTCCAAATGGCGAACTAGATGTCTCAAGTCCAAGCAATAAGAGCCAGTTTCCAAGTCTCATTTCGGCAAAAGTCCAATTGGAGAGCAAGTGACCAGGTCCACCAGCTAAGGAGCTTTTCTTCCTGGCTGCTGGCCATGATTTCAGTCCATGGCTCGGCTGTTTGGGAACATTTCATGTAGAGGTATCAATATAGCTTGAGTGTCAGCTGACAATTGTTATTAGGATAGCTTGGGTCCTGCAGGCATCACGGATGCAATCTGGTTCCTGTTACAATTGGCAAGTTCGTTCAACTTCTTGGTTTGGAATCATGCCGATCCTCAGCCCATTTGCCTATTCCATTTGTTGCACCATCGCACTCCTCCGTCAGGGATGAGCAAATTTCGGTTAAAACTGAGACTAAATCGACTTGAATAAGCAAAATCAAACAGAACTAAAATAATTTGGTCGGTTTTCGATTTTGAGCTGAATTATTTAATAATTATATATATATATATATATATACAAATATATATACATATATACATATATAAACATACATATATAAATAAATAAATTCATATGTATACACATGTATGTATGTGTTATACATAATAAATTCAACACTAATGAAACTGACACATATATAGCTTACTAAAATTTTAGAATTATATTTTTAAATGAGTTTTATTTAAAATTCAATTTCTAACCTAACCGTTAATATTCGGTTAGGTTCAGTTTTGACGATCGAAACCAATCAATGCTCGCACATACCCTCTACCAACTTTTTTTTTATTTTTTGGATAGTCAAAGCAACATCCGATGACTGCAAATAAATGCTTTACCGTTGAAATGTCGGATTGGCTTCGTTATCAATTACTATAACTCGGTGGATAGTTGGCCAGTTGGTCAGACCTTGTGCTCACAAGCCATTTTCCCATTAGAATTTATGATACTTAATTATACTTGACATTATTTCTTCTTCAAAATTCAGTACTATAGCTTGGCAAGAAACAATTCCAATTAAATTATGGATTCTGATTTCTTATTAAAACAGAGAGGTCATGAATGAATGATGTCATCATAAAAACATATTAAAATGCTAAATAATTTCGCTCAATGCTCAACACAACTTCAAAGTTTTATTACAGTGATGAGAACTTTCAACACATATTTGTTTCTATTGTTACTTCATAGAAAAAGAACCCTACCAACTACCTAGTGGCAGGGACTTTCAATACATATTTGTTTCCGCTGTTGCTTTGTAAAAAAAGTTCTGATTGTTTCTAATTATGTGATACAAGGTTTAAAATATTGGACCAACGGTGTATGGCTTCAGAATTGATAGTATCAGGCATATCCTAATGGTTATATTAGGAATCTTAGCAATATTAGTCTAATATTATACGTTCATACGTGGGTACCTCTTGATACGATATTCATGACAGATATCGGTATATGCTGATATTTAAATCTTTGCTAATTATCTTTAAGTTATTTTTCGTTTCTTATAGTTTAGGAGAACTTCAAACGGTGATAATCTGATGTTTATTTTTTAGTATAGCCATATAGGCTCTCTTTCAATATCTCATGACATCCTTAGCAGTAAGGTTCTAAAAATTAGCCGGGGCTTATATATATCACGCATATATTATATCAGATTGTGAGGTACCAATACAAAATATATCTATATAGTGTCGGTCTGATATTACCGATATTTCTGATATCATTGCCACGATATGTCAGATATTTATCAATTTTGATACTATAAATGATCTATTAATAGTAATACTAATTTCAATTATAATATTTTAAATCTTTTGTCATGCTCGATTAATACCAACCTAGAGTAACTAAACTCATTTCGATATGCCCTATAACAAGATGTATTGACTCAGATTTGTGCACTGTTGCTGATTCGCCTCTCGCAAAGAATAATTAGAACGATGCTGATGTCATGATGATTATTTTTCCGTCAAACTCTTTCAAAGCAATCAGAGACTTGGCGAGCTTTTGCACCGATAAAACAACAATCCAAAAAGAGCCTGTGACCTTCTGGTGAGGAAAGGATGATATGCTGACGCCAATACATGCTAGCCGATGGAGGAGGTCGAGGAGATCCACTACGTGTTCATGGACTACAGATTTATACCTGCTTGTGTACCTTTTTATATGACAGTATGTATGTAGGACAAGTTAAAAAGAAAACGAAGGAAAAACCGAAAAAAAATATGGATAGAGGTGATACGAAGAAAACATGTATATATGATAGTCTGTACATATAAATAAGTTAAAAGAACGAAGAGAAGACAGAAGAAAATATGAATTGAGATGATACGAAAAGATATGGATTCCAGATATTTAAATGAGGAGATATTACTTGATAAAAATGAATGGAGAAGGACTATCAAAGTGATCGATCTGACGTGATTCTTTTTTTTTATTTATATAGTCTACCCAAATACTTGGGATAAAAGACTTTGTTGTTGTTGTTGCATTCTGTTGAAACTATTAATGCCGTAGTGGAGCATTTCTATTGACTTTTGATGTAGGTTTTGTCCCTTGTTGAAACTTTTGTAGTTCTTTCCTTTTCTGTATTTTTTATTGTTTTGTTTTGCTTTTGTATTTCAACTCATTAATAGAATGCGGAAGCTGTTTTAAGTAAAGAAAAAATAAAAAAGAGTCTATGACCGAGCTTAATGAGGCACGTATGTTATTGCTATCATATTTTTCTTCCTTTATGAGCTTCTTGTTGATCCATTCTTGTTTTATTTTTTTCCTTTAAGAATTTAAAGAAGCTTGTTGGGGCAAACTTTGGCAAATTTAATACTATTTTTGTTTTTTTTTACTAATTTTATCAATGTTTGTTGTGGTTGTTTCCCTTGGGTCATACATATTGCATCTCATTCCTCGTCCTTTTTTTTTCTTTTTTTTTCTTTTTTTTATTTTTATCCGTAACCTTCGTTGTTCTCGTTGCTGCTGTTGTTTTTATGGCCAATTTTGTTGGTGCTTTTTTCCCCCTTTCTTTCATTCTTCTTGTATTTTTGTGAGCAAGATATTGGACGTACATATTGTTGATAATTCACTATTTTTTATTTTAATTTTTTCCCATGTCATTGTTGCTCTTATTGTTCTAACTTGTGATTTATTCTTTTATTTATTTATTTATTTTCCTCTCCTTTTGACAGTACCTCATTATTGATTTTTTGAAATAAAACGATAGGTGTAATCCCTCCGTGTTCCATTAAACAAGCTTAATGAACATTTTACAAAAGAAATTTCCATATGAGCTCAACAAATCACATCATAACTAGTGCATGTTACTCTATACCGAATATCGAAATACATCATAATTAAACTATATCAAATCTAAAATATGTAGTGTCATAGGTTTCCTGTCAAAATGACCAATAAGGTGATGTGATGAAGGCTGGATCAAGTGTAGTTCCTGTCTTCGTCCATCGAGGAGTTGTCGCACCGCTGGCACCGGGTTGGGGTGTGTTCATCTTCCAGTGGCTCACTGCTCTCCTCCAACCTGCATCCTTCAGAGAGCAAACCTGTCCAGTCGCTAATATCAGAAAATACACTAGTAATACATTCTTCAATATGGCGTGCGGTATCTCTGAAAATTCTGTTATTTTTTTCTTTGCATATGTTCCAGCATGTCGAAGTAAGTGTTTAATGTGTTCTAACTCTCTCATATTTAGCTGAGAATATTTTGTCTCATATTCCAGATGTGTGTGGATGGGAGTATATTGAGCAACAGCAATGCAGCCAAATAGACTGAGAAAAGTGACAGTGTATCTTGATATGATCAATAGATAGTTTCCTCTTTAGAAGCACAAAGTACACAACGCGTAGAGCCCTCCCAACCCCGACATTGTAGGTTGTTCCAAGTTAGTATCGCCTTCTTTGCTCGAGCCCTCCCAATACCTCATTATTGTTCTTCTTGGTTTTTTTTTTTTTTTTAAAGCATAAACGGTGCGTATTATTCTGGGCATTTCCATGATGTTCTTCTAATATTGTTAGTTATACTGGTTGCTAGTATTACGTATTTTATTGTTTTCCGTACATATCGAGTGCAGCAAGTTACTGATTTATGAGCTCATATTACCTGTTGTTTTATGGATTTTGGTAATGTTTCATCAACTTCACCATTTCTTCTAGATTCTTCATCTATTGTATTTTTTTTAATTGGAAAGTTGGTTTAACGCCAAACGATTTCTTAATTCCCTCAAATTTAAGAGCTATTTGTATAGAGTACAATCAATTGTAATGCAACCATAAATATTAATGGAAATGTATTGGCAGAAAATGTAACTACATTGAGCACATTTAGATTTTTTTTCTATTATAATGGCAAGAATGAAGATGTTTTCTATTGTTTGGTTTGAGAGAAAATTAAAAAAAAAAAAAAAAAAAGGAAAGTAAGAGAAAATTGATTCAAATTGTTTTCTTATTTGTTTTCTTTTCTTCTATCATGTAGAAAATGTTATTACTACTACATGAGATTATACTAGAAAGTGGAAGGAGTTTGGAACAAAAAAATTTTTTAGAAATTTTTAATTTTTATTTTTTCTATTATATATATATATATATATATATATATATATATATATATATATATATATATATATATATATATATATATATATTCAAAGAGAATCTTATTTCCTTTTTCATTTCTTTTTTTTTCTCTTTTCTTTTTTTTTTTTCATTTTTTATCGAACCAAATATAGCCTTCGGTTCCGTTTGGTTTGAGGAAGAAGCAATTGTCTGGTTTGAGAGAAATGTAAAAGAAAAGAAAATAAGAAATAAGATGTTTTCTATTTTAGTTTCTTTCTACCAAAGATTTTTTTTTTTTTTCCCTTTCTTCCCTTTCCTCCTTCTTTTTCCATTTCTTTTATTTTATTTTATTTTCTTACCAATAAGAAAAATCAATTTCCATCTCTTTTTCTCTTCTTTTTTCTTTCTCTTTTTTTTTTCTTTCTATTTTCTATAAAAAAAAAAAGGAGGTTTAAAAATGTAGGAAGAAGAGAGAGAGAAATCTGAACAAGCCAGGGGTATGAATCGGTCGGTTCGGTTAGATTTTTTGCAAAAAAAATTACAACTAACAACCCATCTGAATTGCAATAACCGAACTCGACTGACTTCAAGTCTTCAGTTTGGTTATCGATTTCTTGGGCCTAGGCCAAAAGCCCAGTTAAGGGAATAAAAAACTAATCTATTTTTAAAAAACAGTCCATTCACAACAGCAGCCCATTTACAACAAAGCGGGTTTTGATTGAGTAATTTAGATAAATGGGTTTAAGAATAATTCGGTTTTTTCAGTCGGTTTCAGTTTTGGCGCTTGGCTACCGAAATCCGACTAGAAATCCATTTTATAATTTGATTTTTCAATTGACCCGACCCGAAAACCGAATAATCCAACCCAATCGGTTCGGTTCAGATCACTTTTGCGGGTCGGGTCGGTTTTTTCAGATTTGTGCTCAGCCATAGAACAAACCGTAGCTGAAGGCTCGAAGTGGGAGTTTCCAAAGGAGCACACCATTCTTCCTAGTGAGCCCATTTAGAAAGGGCCAGTCTCGATCAAAAATACACTAGACAATGGGCTCACAAGAAAAAATTGCGTGCTCCTTTAAAAACTCCCCTCGAAGTCCTTCTATTTTGTGAAGCGCTGGCGGGCTGACCCTTTTGGTACCAAAGTATGGTTGGGTATCTCAAACAAGCTAGTGGGCTGGCCCATTTGATTCAAGCCCAATTTTTACATCAGACACATATTATTGGTCCATTTTCTAAAGCTTTTTTTACCGAGTACAATGCTAATTTTTATCTTAAGAAAATCAATATTTCCCGAAAGAAGTCAAGAACTAGCAATTAAATCTAAAACCTTCCTCTTAGGAGGAAAAGCTATCACATGCTAGACTAACCTCTTTCGGATTACAATGCAAATTAGCCTTATTGAAGAGAAGCACGGGCTTTTTAAAAAAAATAAGGGGGAAAAAATCTTCAAAACTAAGGTGGAGTTTGGATATTTTAACATGCGAAATCAAATTGTTTTAGTATTTAACAGATTTAGGAATTATAGGATTATAGGAATTTTTATATTAGTTAATTGTTTGGTTTCGGTATTATAAAGATAAAAAAGGAAATAAAATCATGTGCACATATAAGAGAATAATAAATTAGAAATTCTAATCGAAATATAAATTCTATTTCTTTATTGTTGCTTATCGGAATACTCACATAAAATTATCATGAATTATATGTTTTTTAAAAATTCAGCAAAAGTTATGTAATTCTGAAATTTTGTTCGACAACCAAACGCAGGTTTTTTTTTTTTTTTTTTTTTTAAAGAAAGAACTTTATATTAATACCCTTTATACGGGCTATGCATCCTATTCAACTTACACGTCATAACTTGAGAAGTGTGCTTCAAAGTGCACTCGTATAGAGATGAGGCCAAAGGTTACTATTTGTAAGTCCTGTGAGATACCAGTAGAGTCGGAGGAAATGAATATATAGAGTGAGATGTACGGATGGCAATGTTCCACTGTAATATACAAAATTTTAAATTAAAAATAAATTTTATTTTTCTAATACAAAATTTTATATATGAAGGGTTAAAATTTTGACCGTGGACGCGTACACTACATCCCTAGTGAGATGTCCAAATACTGGGAATTTCCACCCCACTTTGCCCGGTAAGCTCACTTTTCTAATTCAAGAATTAGTCCTTCGTATGGCTTTCACACCAATCGAGATTAGTTCCTGATCGGATTTAACATCGTTGAAGGATTACATCCCAACCATGAAAAAGATAAAATCACCTTGAGGTGGAGTCAGGGTGTGCTCAAATAGAATTACCCAAATACAATGTCTTAGAGTAGCTTGAATGGTTCAAGAGAAATACATGAACATTTGTCCTCCTTGTTATGCATGTTGAAACTTGAGGAGTAATTTTGTGGCTCCAGCATATGATGTGCATTCATGTCTCCTTTCTACTTTGTATATGCCTACCTCCCCTCTCCTTTGAAATCACCACAATATTCAACAATTCTATGCTCCAGCGCCTCGGGTAGGGGTGAGCAAATTTCCGAAAAATTCGAATAGAATCGCTAAATCGATCCAAACCGAACCGATTGGTTCGGTTAGTTCGGTTTTCTGTTCGGTTCGGATAAAAAACCGAAAATTTATTCGGATATTGGGTCGGTTTTCGGTTGGCGCAAACCTACCGAAAAAACCGAATTTGTATAAATATCCAACCCGTTACCTCATTTGTATGGTCTCTCTCCCCCCTCTCTCTCCATCCCTCTCTCTCCCCAATTTGGTTTCGGTTTTTTAAAATTGGGCCAATACATATTTCTTTTTCTTTTTTTTTAATTCTAGTGGGTTTGTGGATTGCAGGTCCAAAAAATCGAAACCCGACCGAATAGAACCGAACCGAATTTTCGATTTCGATTTCGATTATTAGTGGATTTCGGTCGGTTTCAAGGTTTGGAAACTCGGTTCGATTTTCAGTTGGAATTTTTCCACCAAAATCTGAACCGAACCAACCGATACTTAATCCTAATATCTAGTGCGTTTTTTTTTTTAAATTTTTATTTTTCTAGCTAATTTGCTGAAATTCTTGATTAGTTCTATAAAATACTCATCTTGCCATTTTGATTATAGTTTTATTAATATCCTAAGTTGGGAAAAGCGTCTGATGAGCGAGAGTAGGCCTACAAAAGCTAATCTCCTACAATGGATAGAGAAGTTAGAACGCTCATAGGAACTCCATTTTCTATTTAGGGAAGAGAGAGAGTCTTTATTGGAGGCACGCAATGAGCTCTATAAGAGAGAGGAAATTAAATGGAGGCAACCGTGCATGATGCAAATGGCCGGAAGAAGGTGATGCGAATATTGCATTCTTTCACAAATTTGCTAACATGTGTCATATAGCAAATTAAGTTTACACAATCTAACCAATGATTATGGTATAGTTCGTGGAGAGAGGAACCTCCAAAACATACATTTGACTAGATGGAAATGTAATGGGAGATTGCAAATGTCCTATGAGAGTTCGGGACCAGTTATGGATCTCACGATGTAGAGACAGACTATACGGAAAAGGAGATCAAAAAGACAGTGTGGGAGTTAGGGCACATGGTCTGGATGGTTTTCCTATCATTTTCTTCCAAACCTTTTAGAAAGAGATTAAATAGGAACCTCTTCGGTATAACCGTTGGAGGTGGCAAGTGGAACCGCAAGGTTAGACAGAATTAATTGCTCATAGATAGCATTCATCCCAAAGAAAACATCGTCAACAAATATCGGGGAGTTTAGACCCATTGTTCAATAGTACCTTAAAATCATATTGAAGATATTTGCAAATAGACCATTGCCCAAATTGGATGAGATGATAGATGAGTACTAGTCCGGTTTCATAAAGGACAGGAATATCCTAGAAAGGGCTGCGGTGGTACAAGAAGTCATCGATCAAAATTACAAGGCCAGCCGTAGTGGATATATATTAAAGTTAAGACTCTAAAAAGACTTATGATTTCGTCGATTGGGAGTGCCTTTTGGAGGTACTGGAGCTGTAAGGGTTTGGCCAAAGATGGATATTATAGATAGAACTTTCGTTGAAGACAGCTAAAATGCCAGATTATGATTAATGGGGTTGTTGGTAAAGAAATTATGTGTAGATGAGGCCTCCGACAAGGGAAAGTAATGGAGACGGATGGACTCAACTGGCTAATAAATAGAGCAATGGAATCCGGCCTAATTGATGGTCTCCATGGATCTAAATCCACTGTTTTAATAAACTTATAATATACAGACAACACTCTAATTTTTGGGAAGTGCAATATTAGACATTTGCCATCGTATTGAAATGGACCATGTGTTACTTTGAGGCGTGGTCTAGCCTCAGTATCAACTTCCATAAGACCTTTAGCAACATGTAACGTGATGGTATCAATGGTTTCGGCTCATTTAGGGTTGTTCGATAGAGGCTTTTGCCGTTAAATACATGGGGATTCGGTCCGAGTCGGCTATCTAACAGAGGAGAATTAATTGAGCCCCGACCTCCATTTAGGATGTGTTTGGGTGTTTGGAAATAGTAGAAGTAAGGAAGAAGATTAGAAATAACTTTCAAAAATAATAAAGTGGAAGTATCGTATTTCATATATTATTTGTTTTTTTACATTTTGAAAGAAAGAAGAGATGGAAGAAAAATAAAATATTTATTTTTTTGAAAGGAAGAAAAAAAATAGGAAAACACAAGATAATAAAATATTATTATTTTTTACTTCTAATTCTACTTCCACCCAAAATCAATATGAAGTAAAGTTGAGAAGTAAAGATGTCACGAAGGATCCATCTCACACCTATAGAAGTAACTTTCATTTTACTTCTTATACAAACAAACACATAAAATAATAGAAGTGACTTTATTTCTACTACTTTCTTTCTATTTTCATGCAAACAAACAAACCCTTACGAGTGGAATGTGAACTGCCTTTTCGCAGGGCGGGAGATTTATCCTCTTTAACGTTATACTTACTGCTACACCGATATATTTCATATCCATTTTTGTTCTCCCTAGATGGGTGTGGGTGCGCATTGACTGGTTCCGGAAAAGGTTACTTTGGGATAGTGGAAGTATTAAGTTTCATTTGATTTCTTGGGGGACAGATGAGCAGACCCAAAGATGAGGAAGACCTAGGGGGATTCATGGACCTTCAATATGGCTTTCACAACAAAGTGACGGGGCCATATTATAGCCCGCCCACGAGGAGTGTTGTAGATGCTACTAGCAACAAATTACGATCCACGGCGAGAACTTGGAAGTTTGGCTCACTCAATATAGCCAATACCTCTGTCTTCTAGAAGGGAGTCAGCATTTCAAGTGTGATCTTCTGGCTAAATGTCTCATTTCGATTAGATCGAGGAGACCGGATCTCCTCTTGATATGATAGGTGGTGCTAAGAAATTCTAGATTGAGTTTGCATTGGAAAAAGAAGCAGTGGTTGTTAAATATTGGCATTGCAGCAGTTGGAGAATACCACTGGAGAGGCAGTGAACTTTCAGCACATGATCACAGGAGATTCCCCGTGCAAAATAAGAACGACGTTCCTATATAGAGTAGGGAGACCGACTGGTAGGTTCTTAGACTGCTCAATTTAAAATAGAGGTATTTACAGATCTGTCCATTAAATCTTTATAAATTATAATTTAGTCAACTAAATCTTCATATTTAGGATTTAGTCCTCTAAATCCTTTAAGTTACTACAATTTAGTCCCCAAGTTTATATTTTGATCCGATTTTTCCGTTTTATCCCTGATTTTCTTCAGTTAATTCTCTTTCCCTCTTTCCCTTCTCTTCTTAGTTCTTATTGGGTTCCTCATTGTTCTTCTCTTCTCTCTCTATTCATTTATTGGGTTCTCACTCTTTATATTGAAACCAAATATATTATTCTCTACTAAATGTATTAAACATTTAAGTCTCGATATAAATTTATTTATTAGATTCTCCCTCTCTATATTGGATAAATTCATTTCTAGATTTAATACATTTAGTGGAGAATAATACATTTTGTCTCAATATAGAGAGGGAGAACCCAATAAATGAATGGAGAGAGGAGAGAAGAAGAATGGGGAACCCAATAAAAAATAAAAAGAGAGGGGAAGAGGGAAAGGGGAATTAAGTGAAGAAAATTAAGGGTAAAACGGAAAAATTGGACAAAAATATAAACTGGGAGATAAAATTGTAGTAACTTAAAAGATTTGAGGGACTAAATCCTAAATATGAAGATTTTGGGGGACTAAATTATAATTTATAAAGATTTAAGAGATAGATCTGTAAATACCCCTTTAAAATAACAATAACAGTAACGTAACATTTTGTCTCTGTTAGATTATATAGCATATAGCATAAACAAAAGTTGCGCGATTTTCTATTTATTTAATAAAAATAAATATAAAACTATGTAAAATAAATTTTATAAATTGAAAATTAAATTAAAAAATTCTAAAGAAGATATAAAAAATTATATCTCAGTATTAATTCTAAATTTCTAACAAGTTTCATAGTAATTATCATATTCATCTTCATAAATTAAATTATATTCAAACCCACAATTTCAGTCATTATCTAAATAAGAAAATAAAATTTCAAATTTATTTTCAATTATTAATAATATTCTAATTTATATTTTGTAGTGCTCAATTTATGTTATTTTTAATTATTTATTTTAGATTAGCTGAGCATTCAATTTAATCAATAAGTAAGAAATTTCAGTAATTGGAAAAGAGTTATAATAAAAAAAAAATTCAGAATTGGAAAGGAATTATAATAAATAAATAAAGATGTATAAGTTAACAATACCACAAGCAATCAAATAAGCAAATAACAAACCGTCAAGTGAAAAAAAAAAAAAAAAAAACTACAACAATTCGTTAACAATCAAAATAAATAATCGTAGTCAAACTATTTAAAAATTATTATAAATAACGTAACATAACGTTAACATAAAATAACGTAAAATAATATAAAAAATACATCGTTGAGTTATTTTCGACTATTAAGTAATATTAATTTTGTTTCATAACGCAACATAACGGATTTCATAACGAGTTATATATTTTCAACATTGATTCAAACACATCATCCAAGGGGACGGGGATTGCTCTAGGCAAATATTATCTGGAAAGTAAAATGCCTTTAAAAGTACAAATACTCCTTTAGCTACTTGCTGAGGACGCTATTTTTTGATGACCCAAAACTATAGAAAAGGAGT
The DNA here is from genome assembly GCA_036321105.1 of Dracaena cambodiana. Taxonomy (NCBI): domain Eukaryota; kingdom Viridiplantae; phylum Streptophyta; class Magnoliopsida; order Asparagales; family Asparagaceae; genus Dracaena; species Dracaena cambodiana. The sequence goes on from JAYEPQ010000012.1 coordinate 15,643,772, forward strand.
TAGCAGGAACCGAACATATGTGTGCTTTGTAAGTCGGATGCCGAGGACAGGGCTATCCTCTTTCTTAACTGTGGCTTCTCGAAGGCAATCTGGAGAAAGTGTGCAACAAACTTTGAAGTCTCATTCAATATTTGTCGAATCGGAGAACATGTGGCAAAATTTGGGAAGTTTCCAAAGGAGCACAATATTTTTCTTAGTGAGCCCACTTTTCAACTAAAAACTCAAAATCGAAAAGAACTATTTAGTGGCTCACTAGGAAAGTGTTGTTCTCCTTTAGAAAACTCCCAAAATTATTACGTGCATGAGGCCAGCGCAATGAGTGGTTTGTTTATATTGTGTATGAGTTGGCTCGTTTTGTATTTTAAATTAAAAAAGAAATTTATTTTCTTATTTAAAATTTTAAATAGAACAAATCAAGAGCAGGTTCCTGACCTGCACCCTTGACCTGTACATTTCCATCCCTACCCGGTGAAAATCTTTTTCATCTAAGAAATAGATTAGATAGGCTCCTTGCAAACAAAAATTAATCCAGAATCAAAGACAAGACGGGGACATATAATAAGTATATAAGTCTATTTATTCATTAATAACATACAAGATAAAAGGAGCCAACAAGATATAATTTTTGATCCTTAGAGCACCAAATATCAAGTATCCATATATCTTCACCACCCTGCAATAGCAAAGAAGTACCACATGAGAAACGAAAACAAAATAAAACACATCTAACAAAAAATAAAAATAAAACCATAACCACCTTATGATAATACTAATAATTCATTATTAAGCATATAGCTAGATCATAAGGATCTAATCGCTGTCGCTGCTGCTGCTGCGGCCATCATGGCCATCACCGTGCTTCTTCTCCTCCTCCTTATTCTTCTTCTTCACTCCGAGCTTCTTATCTCCATGCTTGCCGCCTCTGCCGTGGATCTTTTCCTTGATCTTGTCCATGATGCTCTCGACTCCGCCCTCCCTCTGGTGGTGCTTCTTCGCCCCCTCCTCGATCTTGTGCTCATCCTTCTTCTCACCTCCTCCCGTGTGGAACTTCTCCTCAATCTTGTGGATCATTCCTGCCATTGTTCTCTTCTTTGCTAAGAGAGATGATTTTGGTTTGGTAGGGTGCATGCACGCTCTATTTATAGCCAAGGAATTGGTTTGTTTGAGGGGAAATTCTAAATGCGCACCGAACTTGACTTAGTGAGCACCATTTTCCTCTACATTGTAAATCATTTTACGATAGGATGTGGTGCTCACTAAATAAAAAGTCGTGCGCATTTAGAATTTCCCTTGTTTGAGAAAAGAGGGGGCTAGTTAGATTTTCCCTTAGTTGCCCTCACTTTCAGTAGAATAAATCATATTCAGTTAATATAGGGGATTTCTAAAGAAGCACACCACTCGTGTTAGTGAACTCATTAAGTTCTCCATATTTGCAGGGAAATTCTATTTACGCACTGTAATTTACTTTTGACGCCCTGAGTGTTTTTTACACCAAACTTTCATTTTGAAATGTCACCAATTTACTCTATGCACCCAAATTTTTTTCAAAGTTTAATCATTCTCCTTCTCTCTATCTCCTAATGTCCTCCGATTCCAAATTTTTCGAGTCGGATATTAATTTCCAAGGTAAAAATATGTTGGTCGGGTATTAAAACCCGACCAAATAATCGGTTGTCAGGTATTAATACCCGACTAAAAAATCGTTTGGTCGGGTATTAAAACCCGACCAGCAGCCGACGTCTCCCTCAAAAAAATCATAAATAATAATAAATTGCAAACAAATACACATAAAAAATTAAGAATAAATTTAAATTGTAACTTAGATTTGTCCCCGACGCCAATTGCATGTTGGAATTTTCCATTTGAATAAAAAAAACTCAAACTAAAACTTCAAATCCTAATTTTATTTGTTACAGTGAATTCAAAGAATTTAAAATTTCTCCTGATCTTTTTAGGAACATGAATTTAAAAAAATTAAGAGGTTAAGAAATCAAATCAATGGATTTGTGCGAGATGTATTTTTTTAAAATTAAATTCCACTAAAAAATATTTTTAAAAGTTCTAGAGAAAAAACAGAGGAAGAAAACGATGAGTTGTAGTTCTAAATTTTAAAAAGTCTTAATTTGTGGTTTAAAAGGATAATTTAGTCAAAAAAATAAATTGTAAACTTGTAATTATTTACAAATTTTAAACCCGTGCGTGAAAAGTAAATTTCCGCGTGTAAATAGAATTTCCCATATTTGCAAGTTTGCTATTTTTTTGAGACAAATTTGTCCTTATCTTCATCCCCAAAACTCTCTCTCAATCGCCCCAAGAAAACTTCTCACCCAAAAGATTTGAATCTATAAACTCTAAAAGAAATCTCTTGCTTTCTTCTAATTTTCTTCTAAAAGAAATCTCTTGCTTTCTTCTAATTTTTTTCTTTAAATTTGAAGCGGATCTTTCACGAGATCTCGACATGTTATTTGGTCTAAAAAAATAAAAAAAAAATAGAAAAAAAATAGAATTGGAGGTTAGTTCAGTTATCAGGATCCGCTAGAAATTTGAAGCAAGAGGCATATCCCACTGATTGGACTCTAAATCCGGACCAAATAATAACCATCCAGGGATAAAAGTTTGAACATTTAATTGTTTAATCCAGATTTAAACTCCAACCAGTAGCAGTTCGAAATCAAATGACATACTCACTAGGAAAAAAACTCCTTTAGACAATGGTGTGCTCCTTTAGATATTCCCATTAATATATGCACTAAGACAATGGTAATATAAAGTAATAGTTTTTTTAATCTAAATAAAGTAGTGATATATTGTTATTGATTTGATGAGAAACGAACGTTGAAACTCGGCCGTTTGATGTGTTTATTTTTACTTATTTACTTATTGCTAAATAATTCTCCAAATATCTCCATATAATAGGATCGATATCCTTTTTGCTAAGCAGTACACGATTAATATATAATGCAGTCGATTTTTGAAGTATAATTAATTAGCACATCTAGTAGTACTTCGCGTTGAAGTTCCCAAATATTTTTCTTCCGCTTGGCCATATGCTAGTAACTATTAGAAACACTAATAGATAATAGAGAGGCTGGCTAGCTAACGAGTCATGTCATAGACCATTTAGCATTTCAATTTTACAAAAGTTTGTGTTTACTTCCTAATACATCATGGCCGATCTCTAAAATAAATACTTCTTTACAAATAAATTTGATCAATTTTTTTTTCTCGATTGAATCAAAAACTTCAAGGAACTGATCTATCAAATGATGATGGGTTAAGAGTTGCTATATATATGAGTGTAGTTTCATATCAAATAGAATAAAAAAAAAATGTTAAAACAAATATCTAATATAGTCAAAATTTTGAATCTAATTTATTTCTTCTTCTTAGTGTGAAGCTCAAAGTATCAACAGTGACTTTAGGGAATAATCATGATGAAAAACATGCAACACCAAAGCCAAGATTGCATATAAAATATAAAATATTTAATTTTTTAATAGAAAAATGAGGGGAAAAAATAGAGAAAATTAATGAAAACGGACGTTAACTCACTAATATGGTAATGTAGACAAATCTAAAGTCTCAAAAAATGTAGGGGGAGGTGGTGCATTGCACCTATTTTGTGCACCCCCATGCCGACGCATGGGGTGCACTCTCTCACTAAGAAAGTAATCAATTAGGGTATATTTGGCTCATAGAAGTAACAGAAGTTAAGAAAGAAATTGAAAAATAAATTTCAAAATTGAACTTAGAAAATAGTCTTCTTTTTATGCTTGTTTGTTAAAATTAAAAGAAAGAAATATATTAGGAAGTAAAGGAAACATTATTTAATTAATTAAAATATACATTATCTGTCTTATTTAATTTATTTTTTTATGAAAAAAATACCACTTTTGAATAGTAACAATGATATATAAATAAAAAAAATATTTTCTTATATTATTTATTTACTTCCTAAGCTCTTCCTACGTAAAAGTGTGAGAAAGAAAATTTTGAAAGTGAGATGCCATATAAGTGCCACCTCACCATATAAGAAGTAATTTCAAACTTCTTTCTTGACTAAACAAAGATTTGAAGTAGTAGAAATATGCTTACTTCAACTACTTCCATTTTACTGCTATTACTTCCATTTTACTGCTATGCAAACAAACACATCCTTAATAACTCACTCGCTCAGTCCACAGACTTCGCCGGGGAGTTTCCAAAGGAACACACCACTTTTCCTAGTAAGTCCACTTTTCAACCGAAAGCCCAAGAAACTCTCTAGTGGTCGCCCTAGGAGAATTGGTGTGCTCCTTTGGAAACTCCCACCTCGCGACGAACCTCATGGACCTCCTTACATTGTACCACGTGGAGGCCGGTGATAAATTATTTTAAAGACACGGATCCGGTAGAACCCCAGCTACGTTTGGATGAACGGCTCAGATGAACAAGGCGTACAACAATCACGTCACTGTTCGATCATTGTCGGCCATGATCTGACCCGACCGGCGCCCGTATCCAATTCCTTCCCCGGCACTACGTGTTAGCGAGCGAACCACTTCGTTCCACGTTGCTGGGTGGAACACAACAAGACACGTGTTGGAACAACAGCGGTCTGTTGCTTCCAATGACGGAACCAGATGATCCGAGGAAATAAAGGTTAAGAGATGAGGAGATTCGATTCGATGGAGGTCTCGAGAGAAGTTAAGAAAGCTGGGAAGTGGGCTGACCCATGATTTGACAAATTGATGGGGAGGGAGAGATGGGCTGGATCACAAGCTTCATCGTGGGCCGACGCCCCCACGATCCTCCACCAATAAAGAAGAAACTAGAGAAAGAATCTGATATTTTCAGTTGAAGATAGAGACAGAAATAAGTCCTGTCTGTTTCTGCCACCGACAAATGTTTTCAGCTCTAATTAAATGTTAACCCGAACCCAATCCAGCAAGCCTAATGTGGCCTGTTAAGCTACCTATCTACATCATTGTCGAAAGAAAGTTCTCGATGACTGTTTTGTTAGTTGCAATAATAAGGGCCGACTAAATGCCCCTTTCAACATAGATGAAAATCAACTATAAAACCTTCCTCTTCGAAAGATATGGAGTGTTATTGATTAGGTTAACCCGCTTTCATTATATCTGATAAACAACATATTTGCTAACAAAGTGCCAATTTCATAATTATTTCTATTTGAGAGCATATGTTCTATGTAGCATAACAATGCACGTCGCATAACAAGCTTAAGCATTTGCTACTGCAATTTCATATCTAGCCAACCAAAGAGCAATCATATTGGCTAAAAATATTGGCTGGAACTAAATGGTCATCTACTAACATTAATATTTCATATAAGTAGAGTGTGACTGGGTCACATATACATATAGAAAGCATAGACCTGAGAAGTCTGATCCCATTTCTGAAGACCTGCAGACTTGCCTAACCTTGGGTAGCAACATAACAAGGCTTCATTGCAGATATTTATAATAAAAAACATATAATATCCAACGGACACGAAAGGATCACTGGTATAGATTTCTTCACTCATCCATAACGGGAAAAAAAAAAATTCTCTTAAAACTCACACACCAGAAATCATGAGTTCTAAGATGAAGTAAAAGCATATAATCAGAAATGCTACTTGTTTGAGAATCTACACTATTGAGGTGTTATGCATTGTAAAACATCACCAAACAATCGAAGTTGAGTTTCCTCATTGAGAAAACTATAGCATAACCTCGATACCAGGCATCATCGACCAACCAAAAAAAAAAAATAAAGCATGAGGAAATCAAATATGAGATGAAGATTAGCAAGTTTCGAAATATTTAACAGCCTAACCTACTACGCATATGCAAAGCAAGTATAAAACTACTGCTCAAATATCTAGCTCTTTCTGAAAGTCGATCGCTCACCAAGACACCTTTAGTAGTTTACAGAGATTTTCTAGCTTTCTCTAGGTCAGGAAGATCTGCAAGCAAATAAGGAGAATTCAGCTGGACCACATGAACTAGATTCCAAACAAAATGCCGCAAGATTGTACAAGGTTCAGAGATTGAACTACCACAATTTTGATTTTTAAAGAAAAAAACATGGAGATATATAGGCTAGCATGCAATCCCAACAGTCACGGTTCAAGTAGTATCAAACAAAAAATAATGCATCTCACAAGAGACTTTATAACAAAAGAGAGCAGTCGTAAATGTTGTCTCCCTCACAGACATAAACCGTGCAATAGGTGTGTGCAGATAACTTCTATTCAATGCAATTAGAACCAACAAGATATATAAATTAATGCTTATTTATCACGGTATCACAAAATATATTCACTATTTTTTACAGAAGAACTCAACGTCATTAAATGACAAATTTGGTTCCAAATTTTAATGTTTTTACATGACTAACTAGACCTAGGGATGAAAATTAAAGCTTAACATGATGCACCACTCAAGGGAAAGGAAAAAAGGAAAAAAAAAAAACAGAGAGAGAAGAAAATATCATCCATGGCAGTCATTTGAAAAGCTTTGTTTTTAGTGACGAGGGATATATAATTTATTGGATCTAATGTGCATCCATTGTCTAATTTAAATCTCTTTAAATTTCTCGGCATTACATTTTCTTTATTCAGTTTTTTCCTAGCATGTCATTGATGATGCCTATACTAGTATGAACTATTGGAGACGCAATTGAAACTATTTGTAGAAGATTGACATATATGATTGACCTGAAACCTGAAACAACTAAATCATAAAATATAACTGCAATATATATGATCTATGAAAAATTTTCAACACAAAAGCTAAAATATTTTTGTTAAAAAAAGAAACTTTTCTCTAAAAACTTTTCATAAGAACTTCTCAACTCAAATTTTGTTTAGTTTAGCAGAATTTTATCCACTAGAAAAGAAGTTTGACATTTGCTGTGAAATATCACTAAACAACATGATCTCACCATAAACTCTTGCTAGCTTTATAACTTTTAGATTGTGGATAATGAATTGTTAACCAGTTGTGAACCTTTCAGGAGGAAAGGACTTCTATGCATTAACTCTAGGAAATTATGTCGCCCGGCTTGCTAGCTTCAAAAAAGAAATCTAGATTGACTTCTTGCTAGCTAATAGAACGAGCTCTATATCTTGAGGAACCTTAGGGGAAGGCCTTATTTTTAAACATAAATGTTGGGTACATCTCCCGTGTTTCATTAATTAGAGTCTAACGAAACATTGCTTACATAAGGGCATGCGTAACATAATTACACTAGACTATTGGCAATATGCATTGTCTTGGAGTTGAACATACTTCCCTATACCAGATAATTCTTCTAGATGTTATCCTAAGAGAATCTGGAGGCTACAATTCACCGTTTCGGAACTATAGTAAGCCCCTCTCTTGTCCATAGTTTCCTTGGAAGGAAGTTGGCACTTAACATGAGAAGGCTAATTTCATGTCAGAAATAGTTTATAAATTTTTGCCAAATCCTTTAGGAAAGCTTTCTTCCATAGCCAAAGCCAACCCCATCTCTGTAGAAAAAGGCTTAAGATGGTGCAGATGTTATAATAAGGAACCAGCAAAGTTGCAGGGCTTGCTTACAGTAAGTTACAAAATTTGGGTGCAATTGGTGTAATCAGGGAAAACTCCCCTAGGTTACGAAGAGGATGGCCATGTGCAACTCAAAAAATGTAAGATTCCTTTTTTATTCTCTACTAAAGACATCTACTCTATAACACCTTTTGTATTAGCAATGATGAGTATACACAGATATGGTCCATACGTAAAAATGAGCTATACTTCAAACAATGTCCTAAAATATGGTTTCATTACACATGCAGTCCAAGAGTACATAATACATAAACCAATAATACTAATATACGTATATGTATATGTATATGTGTATACATATTTATGTATGTCTTTGAGCACATATACATATAATATGTGTGTGTACGTATATGTATATGTATGTCTTGGAAAAAGTATACCTAAACTGTCTCCATAGGGAGTTGCCCATAAAGACGCCTCTAAATCTCAATACAGAGAATTTATATGGAAAATACAAATTGTTAATTGTGATGTCCACATTCTAAAATGGTGGTGCTAAAAAACACGTATTTTAAATATATTTTAACCGTATATTGAAAAGGTACAAAATAGACAGTTTTTCAACAATAGAACAAATGAGATTGATCAACAATGAAAAAGTGAGTAAATCACATGATTTTTTATACAACATCTATTTGGAACATGAAAATCATAATCAATGATTTAGATCATCCACATACACTCTATATCAACATCTAGAGGCATCTCCATTGGCAAATCCATATAGAGACACTTTAGGTACACGTTTCCCTACACACACACCCACTCAACCACACTCACCTATAAACGTATTAAAAAGCTATGAAATCCCTAAAAATATGAAAAATATTTTAAAAAAACTCAAGTATAATACAATTTTCAAGACTATAAACATATCAATGTTGTCAAACACATTTTTATTACGCATTTGACCAGAAAAAACATTATGCTCTGTACGTGCATAAGCATGGGAATTAAGCTGAATGATTTTTTGTATGTATATTTAAACATATGTCTATATATTTATACATTATGAGTTTAAAATTCTCAATTAACTAAAAAGCAAAGAATATGATAAAATTTTAAACAAGTAACTCAAAAACGAGGCACCAAGAGTTCTGGTGCTGCTTGTCGAGTGCTATCAACAAGAAGTCTTTAAGAGATTGAGGGAATTGAAGTCATATTGAAGAATTATGACAGAGAAGTCTTTAAGATATTGAGGGAAAATGAAAAAAATAAAGTTCGCTGTCGTAATCTCAGCACTCTCTCTCCTAGAAGAGGGGGAGAAAGTTCAAGTATAAAATCAAGTTTTAAGGATTTTGTTACACCAAGTTTTGGGAAGGGTTCATTTGCATACACTTTTGATTAGAAATGAAATCCAAACAACTGTCGCACCCATAAGTGAGTATTGCAGGTACATAATCCATATGGGCCTGATTATGTAAGGGAGGACTGCATGGGTGCATAACCTAAATCATTTGTTATGCGAGCACATAATCAAAAGTTTTCATCAAACAACTAAACCTTCTATTTTTGCGTTTCAATAACTGCCACCCTTTCAAGTTCTCGCTTATTTTCAGTGGTTTACTAGTAGCTGTTCGTCATATATTTCTCTCATGACCAATTTTATGACTATTTTAATTTTATGTTTTGTGAAGATTAAGTATCTTGCATACATTTGAGTGTATAATGGGCGATGTCATAAGGAGATGAAGGATTGGTTTATCTCATGATTCTCATATAATCTGAAGTTAAAGTAACTTGTTAAACATGTTTCAAGATTATCAGAATTGGTCTCAAGTTGCAAGGCTCAAGTCCTAAGTACACCAAATATAAAAGGTTATGCTAATGAGTTCCCTCGTTAATCCTCAATTATTGGAGGAAAGTGCATCTTCTTGGTATTCCTTCCAGGCAAGAAGTTATTACTTTTGTGAGATGTGCATTGACCCTCATAACAATTTCTGCATTCTAGCAAAACATCATAGTTTTCACAAGTTCTATTTTAAACTAATTCAAAATCATCCACAATTCAAACTAGCAAACGATTACTAAAATTTTTCTCTAAGGGCCCATGTACACAGAACTAACAGTATTTATAAATCTAATGTTTATTTATCATTAATATTTCACAATTTACTAAGTTATGGTCTTTATTAAAACCATAAAAAACTTGCAAATTTATTATTCCATCATATGTAGAGAGCTGCAATATTGTAATGCTCAAGCTCGTGACCTAAAATTATTGAATTTTTATCTTTTACTTTTACACGTATTTTTTTAGTAAGCTTTTTTTTTTTTTTTCCCCAGAGCTCTTTGACTTGTTTGGCAGGAAGAGTTTAAGGTGTACGAGATACAGGTTTAAGAAGAGAGACTGAAGAGAAGTTGGGGTGTCACATCAAGAAGATAGATTTGAACTCCCAACTCTTCCTCCTGAGAAGGTGTATGACTTAGACTGTAGACTTAAAACTCAGAGACGAAAAGGAACAATTTTTTTTTTAAGTAACAGAAATGTCCTTGGCTGCAAAGTCATGATTGCATCTAACTCCTACACTTTTTTGCTGTGTTTGGCTGGAGTTGGAGAGAGTTTGACACCACACCAACTCTCAGATAGCTTCAAAAGAAGACAATGGACCCTAAAATTCTAGGCCTAGCAAATTATACTGACTCACTGAACAACAAATACCTGAAATATGCAACAACTGAACAGTGGTCATATCATCTGAGGCCCAAGAGATAAGATAGCCAGTGACTAGCAATATAAAGAATCAAGTGTTGCTTGAACTTAGCGTAGGTGTGTCCACTAAATGTAGCACCTAGTATATAAGTAAATAAGTAATACCGATACATAAAGTCAAACTAGAAGAAGATACTTACAAAGAAGCCCATCATCATCACTTTCTCCTTCCTGTGAGGATTAGATAACATTAACACCATACACAATGGAATATATACAAAAAGAGCAGAAGAGAAAAGGAGAAAAAGTAAAGTACCTCATTATCGTCATCATCAGAAGCAAGAGAGTCAGCTGTAATACAACAGAAACAAGGAGGTGATATAAGTCATTAAATGAAGAAGCATGAACTATATGGCATTTAAGACTTAAGCGAGCATCATTGTAATTAGCATTGGCTACATCACATGTTAGCACATACAAAACAAAATAACAGCAATATTCCTCTTTATGAAGGAGCTCATATCCATATTCTGATCATTCAGATGCATATGTCCAAAGACCAAGCGAGGCGTATATATAATCAACAGGACACACAATCAAGATATGCAACACGAAGGTCAAATTAAGCAGCTCTCAAATTCACGCTAACCTGATAAAACAGAAGATACACTGTTGAAATACTCAGAGAAAAATGCCAAAAAAAACAGGGGTTTTTTGGTAGGTGGGTGGGGGTGTGTGTCTCTGTGTGTACAGATGCATCTAAGAAGGATATAACTATAGGATCATTATGGTCATAACTAAGTAAAGATAAAAAGATACACTGTGATCAAACCTGCTACAGTGTGAATATGAATTATTATGTACAACTCCACAAGCAGTTATGATGATCAATGGATGTTAAAAGACCTCCATTGCAGCAAACTAGCATATATGCCAGCAAACCTTTCAAATACAATTGCTGTCAGGAAGAGAGAGAAAAGATGGGGGAAAAAGATAAAAAAGTTGTCAAAAAGAGAAAATAAAAAGGGAAAGGGATAAAGAAGCCTCTCAAAACAAGTTGACGAGACTTATGTGGAAATGTGTAGGTTTAAAAGAATTAAGAAAAATGAAAAACATAAATGTCATGGAGAATCTTGTACCAAATATAAAGTGGCCTTATGTTCATAGTATTATAATAAGGATGTAAAACAGAGGTTTGATGATTCCTTTCTTCAATTCAAAGACAAGCAAGTTAATGGGAACAAGATATGCTTGGGAACCCCAACTTCCCATGCCGCAGCAAATCAAGACAAAGCAACTTCTCATTCATGGTGAGTCTGATAATGCTCAAAGAAGATTTTCCCAGACTTGATCACCATTCATTCAGATTTTGTTTTAATAAAAATCACCATATATTTCATGCAATAGTATAAGCAGAAAACAAACTTTTTGATCCTGGTCGCATTCAAACTTCCTTTAAATAAATACTGGCCTCATAACGAATTAATGCACAAAGGCTACATAGAGAATAAGGAAATAGTCTCCCGTTTTATGACTCCATGATATATTTACTCCATGTTAGCCTGTATCACAGTAGGCTGTAATGATGCTACCATAAAGGTTATGGTGCAGATTTGTACTCTATCATGGTGAACTAATATTGAACTAGCATTCGGAAAGAACTAAAGGCATGTTTGGTTTTTTTTACATGCAACAAATATTGCATGTAACATTTGTTGTAAAGAAATAGACCCAGAGACTGTGGTATTCTACATGCAACTTTTGTTGCAAAGAGATAATTAACAGTTAATTAACTGAGGTGGCACACAATTATTATACATAATCAATTTTAGGTGAAAATTTGTAGATAAAATGATAAAATTGTGGTGTCATAATGACTTTTTTGTTGCAAAAGAGTTGAACCATTTGTTGAGACCAAATTGCCTGAAATAAATGTCAACAACTTTTCTTCCAACAAAAACTGCAAAATACAGCTCTTGCTACAATTGGTAGCAAACCAAACTGTGGAAATGCATTTACAGTGGAAATGCATTTACACCAAACAAAACAGCCCCCAATATAAGGTAAGCAATGTTGATGATCCAAATCAAGATATTAAGCTAGGGAAAGACTCAAGGCGAAGAGTCCAAATACTGTGCAAAAGGAAAAGGACTACAACACCCACACATGAAATGCACCATCATGCCTGTTCAGACATCAATAACGAACATTCGGTACGTAAAATCAACAATCCAAACCTAGATAGTAAGCCAAAGGGGAAGTCCTAAGGAGAAAAGACATACTGTGCAAAAGGTCAACGAGAAAATTCTTAACATTTTACACAGATATCCAAAATCCAGACAACTAAAATCAGGATGCTCAGCAGGCTGAATGTCCAAAAAACGAGAGCACAATAAGTGGAAGGATTCATGATCAAGAAAGGTTATCTATGGAGATGCACCTTAAAACTAAATTTGAGATAGAAGGGTCACATATGGCCAGGACAACAATTTGCATGGCAGAGAATTGGCCAGAGGAGGAAGACGACCTACCAGTAAGAAATAACATAACCAAAACCAAATGGTTTGTGCCTTATGTTCAACAAGGCAAAAGGAATGCCCTTTATCAAACTCTTCCCTTTTGGTAATGGTTTCACCAACAAGGAATTTCCTGAATGGCACAACTTCAGGTTTAAAACCTTTTTCTGAGAAAATAAACTGTTAAAAATGCCCCAAAGTTGGGAACCAGAAGAATAATAATAAAGCACCCCAAGTTTTCCCATTCCCAATTTTGGAGCACTCATAATCCATATCAAATTACTATATATTCAAATATGAACAGTCAATTACCAGATTCTACACTTTCTACAACATATTGTTCTCTCCTAAGACCTAATTCCTAAGCATAGTTCCCCTTACCCCAGCAGTAGTCATTTACTTTATACGTTCCTACATTGCATAAAACTCATTTCACTATTTTCTTCTTAATGGAACATGGTGGAATTTTCCACCTTTTCCTATTTAAAACAAAAAAAAAAAAAAAACATATGTGACATTTGAAAAAAGAGAAGAATGAACATTGTTTTCAATTATTTTGTAGCATGGACAAGTTCTATAATTCAACTTCCATCACGATCACATGGTTTGGATAAAGCAATTCTCTGAAGTGTGGTAATGAAGACAACGTTGTGTGCTTATTTAAGTTGGACTGTGTATATTAAAAGTAAAATTCTCTACAAGTATATAATTGCATACGAAATAAACTTCAAGTTGAAAATAACGCGTTATGAAAGTCGTTATATTGCGTTACGTAACCTAACGGAACCCCAACGCTATGTAACAATTGGAAATAACTCAGTGCACCATAATTGTATGTTTTTTATGTTATTTTACGTTATATTACATAACATTATTTTAAATTACATTATGTTACGTTATTTACAATTATTTTTTAGTAATTTATATATTGTTGTTGATTATTATTTTCATTATTAGTGAATTACTGTAATTTTCTTATTTGATTGGTTGTTGGCTTGTTTAATTGCTTGTGGAATTACTAACTTGTTAATTTGCAATTGTTTCCTTATTCGCTTATTATAATTCCTCTCCGATTACTGAAATATCTTACTTTTTGATTCTATTGAATTTTTAATTGAACTAAAATCAACAATTACAAATAAAATAAATTGAGCATTATAAAATATAAATTATAACAATGATAATAACTAGAATGGAAATAAAAAAATTAGAATCTTGTTTTCTTTTTTAAATGGTGACTGGAATTACAGTTGCAGACTTAATATAATTTATGAAAATAAATGCAAAAACTATTGTAAAACTTAAAATAAAATTAGAATAGATTATGTATTACAAAATTGTTTTTTATTTTTTTAGATATTTCAAATTTATTTTTCAATTTGTAAAAAATATTTTATATAGTTTTATATTTATTTTTATTAAATATATAGAAAATTACATAACCTACGTTATGCGTTACACTATATGCGACATAACCTAACAGAGGCAAAACATTACGTTATCATTATTGATATTTTAAACATTGGTTCAAAGTTTTCTAGAAAATTTTGAATATAAATATGATATTTTATTCTGCTAGTAAAGAATTTTTTATTTCTTAGGTAGGCCTTTAAGAGTTGTTTCCAAACCAAAAAATGGATTCGAACTAAATATTCATGGCTGCAATAATTCGTTTATCCTTTATCATTGTTCGTAACCAAAAAAATTCAAATATGAACCTTTAGGTGGAAATAGCTTAAATTATATATGCTGCAAATAATTCAAATATTACCTTTTTAGGTGGAAATAGCTTCTAATTCAAATAATTCCAATATATAATTTGCAACTCATGACAAATATTAATTAAAAAAAAAAGCATCTATATGTTTCAATTTTGTCACAAAGCAGCAGAATAGATTTCAAGATTCAATGTGAATACATAAACAATGTATGCAATTTATACTGAATGAATATTGTATGTAAATTTCTGCTGCATTAGACGTCCTTGCTTACTACTTTAAAACTTGCAAATAATTCTATTCTTTTAGCATTGTAATAATATCCAACCCCCTCCTATATATGCCTATGTACACCCTCCTTTTGTGTCACGTGCAATATTGCAATATTCAACAATGAATAAGCAAGATGAGGAACAAATATATGCTTTCACCTTTTTCTAGGTTCACTTCTTTTACAAGTCATTTCGTGTTATTTTGGTTCTGGCTTGATTAAAAAAAATTACGGCCATTTTAAGTTGCTCTTTTTGTAATTTTCATCCTGATTTTGCAAACTATACTCATGAAATGATGTCATAAGGGTTAGCTTGAGATAGGAGTATAAGAATGTATAATGTTGAAGTAGGATAATAACGATATTTCTGTTCCTTTTATAGTTAACATGTACTTTGGAAAAGATGTATCCTTCTGTAAATACATCAATTTTCAATGTTTGCAATGATCAGATGTTACTAATACGTTATCTAGATGAATAGTTATTTGAAATCTGCTCCATGATATCAGTAATAGGCTCCATCCTCAATTTTAACACATGACAGGGAAACTCCTTAATGAGTATGACACAGGAATGCCAAGATATGACAGTAGAATACATATAAGTAGCTTAAAAAAAAAAAGGGTATATATATATATATATATTACACACACACATGTATGTATGTATGTACGTATGTATGTTTGTGTGTTTGTGTGAGTGTGTGTCTATACATATTTCTAACAATGTAATAACATATACTAATTGCCTATCTTTCAAAAGGAATGGGGCCTCAATGCTTGAACTTTCTAAGATTAGCTCAACGTACTCACTTCATAAATTGAAAGATATACTAACTTCTCATAGTTAAAACAAGTCAAATAGCAGCATTTTTACACTAAATATAGCCTTAAATATATAAATAAAAGAAAATAAATAGTTTAAACAAGTAATGTCAACAAAGACATGCACAGGAAATGAAGGACGCATTCAAGAAGTGCCCAACAAGTGTTCTAAGATCAAGAGATATATGGATAATTAAGGACAAATATTGAAAGTGTCCAACACATGTCTAATGTGTGCCGAAGCAGTGGCAATTTCCCACATAGAATAAGAAAAACTTGGTTCTGAAAAGTGTGTCTAGCCTTCACATTTATTCTCAAGAGTCAAGATAATCTTAGCAAGTCCATTTCCAATCTGAGCAATTTAATCAGGTAAGAAAGAAGTTGACGTAAATGAACTATTATGGTCTTTCAAACGTTACTTACACTTGATTGAATCTTCTTCATCTTCATCGCACCACCTGTTCCAATCAACCTTAATGTAGGGAGCAGGCTTCTCCTCTGACTTCAGCAGTCTCTTCCACCAACCCTTCTTCTCTTTCTGAATCAAGCAGAGTATGTTACGCAGTCCAATATTCACTTTGCTACTCTGAACACAAAAATTAAAAAGTCATGAGAAGCATCAAAACGGATGGCATATTTTAAAATAAGGGTTACGTTTCCTTAACAGAAGATAATCAAGTGTTGTCCTGTTTGACTAACGGTGTCATTATAGAATGCATGAATAGGTAAAATGCTAGCTGATGTTGCAAAGAAAAGTCATCAGATAGCAGTTACGTCATATATAATTGATTAAAGTCTGCTGCAACGACGTAGAAGAAGGGAGATACGAGGAGTTATCCACCTTACATTCAAAAATTGTATGCCACCGTCAAATGAACATATTTAACTTTTCTACATGACTGATCATGTGTATGCCAGTATATGTAAAATAAGAGCTCAAAGAACAAGTAAACATATAAAGAATCTATCACTATCTGGCAATCAATTGGAACTTTTGCGCACATACAAAATTATCTCTCATGCATTCCATCTAATACGTGGTTATTTTCTCAAAATAATTTTGTGAGAATAGCTGTGTATATGTAATTCTCACAATGCTATATAACGGCCATAGAATAGAACATCTCATATGCAAGACAGGCTCTTAATGCGACCAAACAGATTATACATTAGATTTTCCACTTTAGCCAGTAAGTACAATTGTTAAATAGATCAGAAGCTTCCTGATTGACGGAAACATGGTCTTTAACAATGTTGAAAATAACACGTTATGAAACCCGTTATATTGCGTTACGTAACCTAACGGGACCCCAACGCTATGTAACAACTGAAAATAACTCAGTGCACCGTAACAATACGTTTTTTATGTTATTTTACGTTATATTACGTAACGTTACGTTAAGTTACGTTATATTACGTTATTTACAATTATTTTTTTAGTAATTTCTATATTGTTGTTGATTATTATTTTGTTTATTATTGTTGTAATTTTCTTGATTAGTTGTTGGCTTATTTGATTGCTTGTGGAATTGCTAACTTGTTAATTTGCGATTATTTCCTTATTCACTTGTTATAATTTCTCTCCGATTGCTGAAATATCTTACTTGTTGATTTTATTGAATTTTTAACTGAACTGAAATCAACAATTATAAATAAGATAAATTGAACATTATAAAATATAAATTACAACAATGGTAATAAATGTAATTGAAATCTTGTTATCTTGTTTAAATGATAACTGGAACTACGATTGGAGGCATAATATAATTTATTAAGATAAATGTGAAAATTATTGTAAAACTTAATATAAAATTAGAATAAATTATATACTATAAAATGGTTTTATATTCTTTTTTTGATATTTTAATTTTTTGTTTGAATTTATAAAAAATATTTTATATAGTTTTATATTTATTTTTAATTAAATAAATAGAAAATTGCATAACTTACGTTATGCGTTACGCTATATGCGACATAACCTAACAAAGACAAAACGTTACGTTATTTTTATCGCTATTTTAAACATTGGTCTTTAAAGCTGATTAGAAGAGGGTGCATTAAATTAAAGTAATACATACCTTGGGCTCGCCACTGAATTGATAACTATAATCACAAAAGGACATTGGCATTCCATCATCCTAGCGGGGGGACGACATCCATCTCTAATTGGTTGCTGCTAACGTGGGGGGAAAAAAAAGGAGAGACACCTCACCATTGTGCAGTTATAACATATATAGTAGAGCAGGTCCCTGGAACTCCTCATGTTTAGGAGCTACTCTCGTGATTCCCATCCGAAAACCGAATTTTATCTTGCCATGGGAACTTGCTCACATACCACTGTACCAGCCATTCAGAAAATTGAGTCCACCTCATAGCTATCAGGCTTAATGCACCCAACAGACTCTCCATTCCAAGTAAGTATAGGACACATACCAAACCACCTAAAGTTATAAAGTGCTCTCTAGAGAAAACTACTGGCTTTGAGCATCACCTTTCCCTATGGGCTCCGATGAGAGTGGAGATCAAAGGCAGTCTTCGCCCAACCTGGTGACCTACGTGATATACTCTAAGCTTTATTTCACATAACGCATTATTTTCAAAGAACATGGCACATGTTACACCAAGAGGCCTTGACTATTCTATGCACTAGGGCTCAAAAGCAACCCCAAAAGCTTATATGGAAATTGCAAGTTTCAAGTTTGACCCAAGTAATGACCAGTTACCTCTAAAACACCATTTGTACTAGCTCATCACCAAACCATGATGAAGCCATCATCCACCAGAAAATTCACATTCGTGCTTGTTATATAAAAAATTGGTTAAAATGTGTAATACCCCTATCTCAATAGTCTCACATTAGATGTAAGATAAGAAATAAAGTAGTTTATAATATTTCCCATGAAGCTACAAAAGTAATCGTAACTAACCTTTTGGGGGGAGGAATTCATGACTGATTATAAACTATTTTAATTTATGCTACTCTACTATAGCCTTAGCATATTCCTAAGCGAATATGGTACTAGCGTTCCGCTATCCAATTTTCGGATAAGGGGCGTTACAAGTGGTATCAGAGACAAACATCAGTCAAAAATGTGCAAAACTAAGTGTCACATGGAACTAAGTGTTAATTTAAACAAAATTCTACACAAACAGTGGGGGTCACCTCTTGAATCCATGGAAGCCACCTCTAGAACCCATGTGGGTCATCTCTAAAATCCCACATCACCTGGTGAAGTTACTGAGCCCCTCTGACGAGAACGTCATATCCTAAAAGGGGGAGAATGTAATACTCATATCTCAATAGTCCCTCATTGAATGTGAGACAAGTGATAAAGTAGTTTATAATGATTCCCATGAAGCCATAAAAATAATCGTAGCTAGCCTTTTTAGAGAAAGAAATGACTAATTTATAGACTATTTTAATTCATGCTACTCTACCAGAGACATAAGAAAAAATGCGAGAAAACCACCTATAGACTGGCCATTTGCGACATAGACCTATGGATCCCCTAGTTTGGTTAGTGGAGTTTATAAATGAAGGACAAGTTAAAAGAGCAAAAGAATAACTAAAGAAACATGGATGGAGGCAATAGAAAAAATATGGATGCTAAAGGCCTTAACAAAAACATTGCTCTATAGAAATTATTGCAGAAGGATCATCCATGTGAACGATCCAGCATAATTATCTTTTGGCTTAAGGTACCTAGCCCAAATACTTGGGATAAAGGCTTAGTTATTGTTGTTGTTGCTTTTTACATAAAAAGCATCAGCCTTTTTAATCAAGTAAAGATCAATTACAAATGCCATTCAATTAATCTCCCAGTGTCATTATATTAAAATATCGAATATCCATAAGTGTACACATAATCAAATATCAACAGAACTTTTTTTATTGATTTAATATTTTTTACACGATATCAAAAGGTCATGCACTGAATACTAAAATAACCACGATTTTGTGCAATCAAGTGGAAATGTTTCAGTATTCTCCAATCTAACTTCCTTATCTCAAACTAAATCATGATAAATAAAAATTAAAAATTAAAAAAACTATGAAATCAGAACTCGATGGCAACATTAGACTCACCTCAGGAACTATAGTTCCATAGAGCTCAAGGCTGAAGGTAAAGGGCTCCCCTTGGGCCCCGGTGGCCGAGAAGCTGAAGAGGCCCTGAGGCTGGCTCTTCACCGAAACGTCCTTCGCGTCCGGCAAGGAGACGGTCAAGTACACCTTATCCGATCGCTGTGCCCAAAGAACTTCTGGCTGGCGACTGAAAAATTCAAAAATTAGGGTTTAGTTGCTAACCGTAATGAGAGATTTCCAATCGGTGGCGGTATCGATCTCAAAAGAACTAATTTAATTGGAGGAAAGTTTACCTCATTTTGGTTGAAATGTTGAAGGTGATCAAAGAGTGACGAAACCCTAGTAGGGAAGAGGAGACTTAGAAAGCGGGAGAGGAGAAGAGAGTAAAGGCGCGGAAATTAGAGTCAACGGAGACCTGCTGTGCAGTGGGCTGCCGAATTGGCCGAACTGGACCCAGGCCTGACTCGACCCGACCCACTTGAACTAAAGGAGTTAAATAGGAAATGGGAGAAAAGTAGAAGACAACTTATATTTTATAATTTCTAAATGAGCATGCCACTAGTCTTAATGAACCACCATGCCTAGTAAGCCCATCCTCTCTTCTCGGAAAAGAAGAAAAAAAAAAAAAAAAATTTACAGTGACACACCAATTTTTTTCAGTCCTACCCATCTCTTCTCTCCCTCGTCTCCTTTCTCCTCCACCTAAAAAAACCCTACTCACATCTCCTTTCTCCCTACGCGTTTTCCCCAAGTTCACCCTTCACGATTTTTCCAACTCTAGGAATGTCTCAACGCTCCAATTTATGAATTCAAAAATTTGGTGAAACAGGTGAGTTAGGTTATATATTGTAAGAAATGATTGTAGTGTATTGGAGAAGAAGACAGGATAACTCTGTTCTGAAAAATGACAAACTTGTAATTTTTAACAAGTTTAAGAGGTGGGCTCACAAAGATCAATGATGTGCTCATTTAGAAATTCATTTTAGGCTATACTTGGAAAATTAATTTTGAAGTGTTTAAAGGGTATTCTGAAGTGATGTGTTATAAGTATTAGTAAAAATAATTACTTGTAAGTTTGGAAAAAGTATTTTGATGTGCTCTTACAACACTCCAAAATTGTTGAATTTATGTATATTTGAATATTGAATCTTTGAGCTAATTCACTAGTTCAAAAATAAATGAATTAGGTGAATGGAAAATGATTTCAAAGAGAAGTACATAGTAAAGCTAACAAAAAAGAAAGAAGAAAAATAGTCCCACATTTTGCTAGGATGTGGGTTTATATAGAATTGTTTGTTCCATATTATTGCTTATGTAAGAAGAGGATAAACCTTGAGTACCACGGGTGGTGCTACGCACGCGTGTGTGCGAGGGCGAATGGGCGTTTTAGGGCGCATTGAGATCGTCGCAAGGAGCTGAGGAGCCTTTGATTTTTTTGGTGCTATTGGATTCGGGTTACCTCTATTTCCTTCAGCTATTTGGATTCGACCCGCACCCATTAAGAGTCGTTAGGATTTGGCCGTTGAGATCCAACGGTCATCTGTCAACCATTGCCGTTAAATGGTCACAACTGTTAACAGCCAACCGTTGTGACCGTTAGCCCAAAAGCCTATAAATAGGCCTCTATCCAGACCTTTCAAAAAACAGAAAATTTATTTTTGTTCTCCCTTCTTCTACAGACAGAAACTTGGTCATTTTGACAGAAAGTTTCTATTTCCAAAAGAACAATTCTTTCATAAATCAGTCCTGCATTACACCATGCAGAGAGTATTCTTTATCATATTCGCTAGAGCAACAGGATTGTAACTTCCTTCCTGTTGCAGGCCGATCGTTGTATACTGAGAGACCGACGTCTACTGTAATCCAAAAGCAAGCGGTGGAGGGCGAATCGGTTTTAAGGAGATAGTGTCCAACACTAGTCTCGATCATCTTCCAGTCTTCATCCAATCTGCATCAATTTTCAGTATACGCTCATCCTTCAACCGTAAAGTCTTTCTAATCCTGTCATTCTTTCTTTTTATTTTGTATCTTCGTTAGGATAAGAAACTAGTTAAAACAATTTCAGTTTAAATTTCTATAAACAACAGTAAGTAATAAGAATATTCTTCTAATTCAAATCTGGAAAATATAAACTACTATTATACACATATCAATTTTTCTTTAATATTTTCCAACTTAATTTCTGATTGAAATATAACACTGAAATCTGTGCATAATAACAGTATTAATTCTGTGCATAATAACAATAGTAATTGTGTGCATAATAGCAGTAGTAATTCTGTTAACTACTAACAGTAATAATTCTGTCTTCATTAATCTAAAACAGTACTAAATTATCCAACAAACACTTGGGTATGTGCTGATTTTTTTTTTTAGAACACCCCAAATCGGAGCTTTTTGGAGTGTTCTATTTTTTTTTCCCCAAACTAATACCCTTTGTATCCTTTCCTCATTCCATTTCTCTCCCCGCATTTCTTTCCTTTTTCCCAACTAGGATATATTTATTTTTAATATATTTATGAAATCTATAAGAACATATTAGCTAAACTCCCAAATATATATTTGAATATCCAAAAACTCATAGTCAGAATATTACAAGGCACATACCATTAAAACACTCCAAAACACACACTTTAAAAACACTAAAAAATATTTTTGCCTTTGACATCCAAAAGCACCCTTAATCTTTATTTCATGATTAGATAATATGTGCATAATTCACATGATAAAAACAAAAAACTCACCAAAATAAAGAACTAGAGACTCACACATATGTTATTTGAAAGATTAAATTGTAAAGAAGTTTTGAAAAGGGAATTTTTGAGTTGATATGACTAAGTCGATATCATCTTTTTACGGTTACCTAAAATGCAAAAAAAAAAAAAAAAAAAAAAAAAAAAGAAAAGAATTAAAAATTTTATCCAAATAGTATTTGTGAAGATCAAATGCAACCTACTTAAAGTAAAATAATGATGAAACCATGATAACTTTTATATTGAAGATAAAAATCTAAGTGTTTGATTCGGTATCTTTTAATATCATTGCATGAGTAAGTTTTAACTTCATGCAAATTTGACATATATGCACATCACTTTTTTTTTTTTTTTTTTGAAAAATATGAGTTTGAAAATTTTGAATCTTACTCAAGCTTCAGAAATAATGTTTTCTTAAGATTAGATATGGCTGAGAGCAGAGAGTTTTACTTTAAAGTTACTTAAATATATTCTCGAGGGATTTATATAAAATATTTTCACATTTTTGCCCAAAATTATTTATGTATATGATTTCAAAATATATGTCTTCAAACATCAATTTGAGTTCTCCGTCGAATTAAAACAAGAATAGCATATCATATCACATTAGCTGCCGGCCCAAAAAAAAAAATGTTGCTTGGTTTGTTTTTTTTCTTTGAATAAGTAGCTGGGACTAAGAATGGTAATGGACGTATACATAGGTGTCATATATAAAATTTTTGAATTAAATATGAAATTTTTATTTTTCTAAATCAAATT
This sequence comes from Dracaena cambodiana, assembly GCA_036321105.1. NCBI lineage: Eukaryota > Viridiplantae > Streptophyta > Magnoliopsida > Asparagales > Asparagaceae > Dracaena > Dracaena cambodiana. The sequence continues at coordinate 15,666,927 of JAYEPQ010000012.1, forward strand.
TCTATATAGTTATGGTCTAAGTTGCTCAGTTGATATGTCAATTACCATTCCTACCTGGCTAGGATGACCTCTGAACATTTGAGAAGTGCTATGGATATTTGTAATTTAAGAAAATAATGGATATTGTTATTTTCTTTTATTGGTAGTAAAAATATCATTTTTCTGCAAATAAAATCAGTTACTATTTTTTTTAATATTTATTTAGTCAGACTTTTGAACCACTTTAGTGTTTGCTCTTAATAAACTTATACATTTATTAAGTTGATATAAAATATTCCATTTATAAATAATCATTCATTCTTTACCCGCTTCTAAAATTTGATTTTGGATACAAAAAAGCTAAATAATTGTAGATGAAAATACAAATAGTTAGATCTTTATTTTAAGTTTTCAAAAATATTTTTTTTGCTACCGTCATAGAATTATTTAAAAAAAAATTTACGTTGACTGCACACAAATAGTTCCCTTATATTTTATTTGAATATAAACAAACAAATTACCAATATTTATATTTATCAAGATATTGATAAAACCGAACTAGGACCCAGTTATCTTGCAAAATCAAAATAGAAAAAGAGTCTGCTCATGGCTGTTTGCTATTTTTTGAAAGATTAAGTGTATTAGAAAGAGAAAGTAATATTATTTAATTGATTAAATAAAATAAAAAATATTATTTTATAAATTTTTATGTATAAAAATATAATTTTTTTATTAGTTTTTATGTATAAAAATAATTTTTGAATGATAATTATGATATGCAAATAACAAATTAATTTTTTGCCTTGATTCTTGGTTCTTCCAAATCAAAGTATGGAAAAAAAAAAACTTTGGGAGTAATGTGTCAGGTAGATATCATATCACTATATTCACTTTTGGAATAAATAAATACTTGAATTAGTTCCCATGCAAGCAAACATACCGCTTGGCACTAAGTGATAATAATCGTCGCTGCGTTTTATAACGCGGGGTTATAGAAGAAATACGCACACCGGCCAAGGGGAAATAAGAAAAATTCCTTTGAAACGCAGGGGTTATAAAAGAAATACGCACGTAGGACAGTGGGGAAATACGAATTTTTGAGAAATTGCATGTGAAGTAATGACACTGAAAAAATGGGACTGGTTTAAATGTAGCTTGCGTTTTAGTGTCATTTTTTCTTAGGGTTTTGCGATTTCCCCTCCAAACCATTTTGGGAAGGAAAAATGGGGCTCACTAAGAAAAAATAGGGCTCACTAGAAAATTGTTCTTAAATTTTTCTAAGTGAGCCCAACTGTAATATCCTAAAATTCGAGCTATCTGTATTGTTTTTTTTAGACCAGTGGTACCGAATCAGTTAACCGAAATCAATTTTGGACACCGAAATAAATTTCGGTTAACGTAACTTTAAATCCACAAACCCAAATGACATTCGATTTTGGCGATTATTAGTTTTGTAATATTTAGGATTTTTGGAGATTTTTCTTACGAGACCGAAAAATACTCCCAAAATTGCCAATTTAATATTATTAAAATTATTCTTCTAATTATTTCGGAATTTCGATTCATTTATTTCGGACATCGAAACAACAAATGGATAATTTTGTAGTGTTCCTCTCGTCGAGCACTACGTCCTACATATATTTAATTGTATTTGGAGAATGTTACACGAAACCAAAATTATTAAATTATTAAATAAATAAATAAATAAATTAAAATAAATGAGCTGTCGTGATTATGAAGAGGGTGGCAGACCATTTGGTTGTGCTGTCGAGTGGAAGATTAGTGTGGCGGGTTAGGAGGCTACCTGGGTGAACAGTGGGTGAACAGATTATTATTAAGTTATTAAAATTATGAATTTACCCTCAAATTATTTTCTTCTCAACTCTCCACTCCTTTTCTCCCTCACTTTTAAGTTCTTCTCCTCTCGGCCAAACTCATCAGCAGAGAAAAAAACAATAATCCTCTCGGCCAAACTCATCAGCAGAGAAAAAAACAATAAAAAAAGAAAAAGAAAAGGAAAAATTAAACCGAACCGAGAATTCGAACCGAATATTCGAGATCAAGCAGAGGCAAGTAATACTGCTATACTTTCGTTCATCTTTTTTTTATTCAATTTGTATATTTCTTTATTTAATTTGCATTTAATTTATATGTGTATACGTGATTTATTTTGCAAAAATGTTTTGTTCATATTTTGATCTATTAAATGATATTGAAAACTGAACCAAGTTAGTGTGTTAATTTTGATATATATAAATATCATGATATTTGTTTTTTTATATATTTGCAAAAAAAAATAATTCGGTTGTATGCAAAAATAACTTTGCAACCCATGCAAAAATAAAAAGAAAGAAAAAAAATAAAAAATAAACGAGAGGGATGGGTCTGGGCGGCCGAGAGGAGAGTGAAAAAGGAAAAATAAAAAATAAAAATAAAAAGACTGGGCCTGGCCCAGCCCAGAAGGAAAAAAAAAAGAAAAAAGAAAAAAATGGTGAACTGGGCCCTGCCCGGCCCAAAGAAAATAACGGAAAAAAAGAGAAAGAGAGAAAGAGATCATGGGCCTGGGCTGCAGAAAAAAAAAAGGAAAATAATATAGTAGAACTGGGCTTGATAGACTTGGGCCAGAAAAGAAAAAGACATAAAAATAATAATAACAGTGGGCTTGGATTTGGGTTTGGGCCTGACAGAAAAGAAAAAAATAAAATAAAAATAAGTGAGAATTTAGTGGAATTGGGCTTGAGCTTAGTTTTGATTAATTGGGAATAATTGATAGGTAGAAATTATTATTACATGATATACTCGGTTCTCAAATTGGGTTATTGGTTGGCATTGAGAGTGAAATCAGATTATTAAAAATAATTTTAATGATATGCATTGTGATATAATTGTGCACTAATATATTATTTGTTAATTTATCATGTTACAAGTCCTGTGTTTTAATATTACATTTCATGTGCTTTGATGTTACAAGTCATGTGTTTTAATATTACAGATCATGTGTTATGATACTACATGTCATGTACAGTTATGGAAATGCAAGCATGTTATCATGAATTGAAAAACAATAAGTAAACAAATAAATGTAAAATAAAATTTTCATGTGCATAATTCATTATGAACACGGGAATGGGAGAAAATATATGATGGATAAGAGTCTTACCGTATAAAAATTGATTGTATTGTTAGGACCGGAATTATTTAACTGCAGCGGCCTGGGTGATTACTGGATCACCAATTGATATTTATCCATAGTGGTATGTCCGTTACTGTATACAGTACGGAAATTGATTGTAGTGCCTAGCGGCATGTCATGGTTCAGCACCATGAATATTGTGGCCGGGTCCCGGGTATGCACGGGCACTTATACGACAATAGAGAATAGCGCTATCTTATCCATTAATACAGTTTCTATAATTAAATTGGACGATGACTGAGACCAATAGAATATATGATTAAATAGATAGAGTAGTTATTGTCATGTTTATTTATTTATGCATTTATTTATGATTGCCTTCATATTAATTTATATGTTGCCTTCATATTAATTTATATGCACACAAACAACACTACATAAATATGCTCATGCACACTGATATTCCTGTACTATGATAGTACACAATTTCTTTTTTTAAATGTATTATTTGCTCGGTTTAATCCCCTGAGTTTTGAACCCAGATTTGGAGCGTGAAGAAGGGGATCCAACCCCAGTTGAAAACCCGTACTTCGTTGGACAGATCGAGTGACAATAAGCAAGCGAAGTACCCCTGGAGAAGTTTTGTATATTTTGTTTATATTTCCTTTTGTTTGGGCACTGCTTTTCTCTTTGACTCTTTTGTGTTCATATTTAAAGCAGTGTGCCGTTTTATGTAATGAACTTTTTATATAAATGAAATCATTTCAGTTTCAGACATGTTATTTATTCATATGATTGTGGCAGTAGTTACGGTTATTCTAAGATCCTGTGACTGTTGGGTTGTCTAGTGGAAGTAATAAGTAACGTCCTCCGTTTTGGGAAGCAGCTAAAAAATCGGGGGTGTTACACCCACACTTCTTCTTCTTCTTCCTCTCCCACTCTGTTATTCTTCCTTCCCATTTTATTCTTCGTTTCATTCGCTCTTCCCACTCTGTTCTTCTTCCTCTCTCTCTCTCTCTTCAGCGACATTTGGCCCTGTCATTGTTAGCGCGCCCAGTGTCGTGAAGAAGAAGAAGCAAAAACGAGCCGTTGGACCCTGCGAGGAGGTATTGTCCTTATTTCCTTTCTCTCATTCCAATTTTGAACTTCTATATTGTTCAATAGTGGCAGGATCTAGGGTTTAGATTTTGATTTATAATTTGATAATCCAATTTTCAGTAGGATTCGCCTAGGTCAGTTTAATTTAATTTCCAATTATCCCTAGCTTGGGTGGAAAAGCCGGCCAATTAAATAAATAGGTCGGAGTTACAGTCCTTCCTAGTGGGTCTCTATGCCGGTGCTGTAATCCCGACCACTGATATAAAAAAAATTTGGATAAAAAAAATTTGAAATGATATGTAAACGAAGAGATTTCAATTTTGGTGGAAATTTAGAATTTTGGAGTCGTTTCTTCATCTCATTTTTTTATTTTTTTTGTTTTTTTCGGAGCGCTCGTGCAAAAATAAGAGGGAGTTTAAGATATTGGAGCTCACAAGGAAAAACGGAAAGAAGGAAAAAAAGATAGTGGGACTGACTAAGAAAAATCTAAAGATAATTTTGTCCAAATTTATAAATGATAAACTTGTAAATAAAATGAGTCATTGATATAGTGCTCATTGGGACAAATATGGGACGCATCTAGCAACTCCCAACAAATAATTAAACGATGCACATGAGAATGCCACGTTATAACGGGGAGTTTCCAAAGGAGCACACCATATTTCCTAGTGAGCCCAGATTTCTTAGTGAGCCCAAACCATCTCCTCCCTCCCTCTCCCACTTTCTCTCTCTCTCCCACTTTTCCTAATCCTTCCTCTTCCTTTTCCCCTTCCCAACCTCCTCCTCCTTCCAAATTTTTCTCTCTCATTGTTAAAGCAGTCGGTTAATCTCGCACCGCCGCCGTCGATCTCCTGCCGCTACCGCCAGTGAACGACTGCCATTTTACCGTCCCACCGTGATTTCTTGGGTCGAAATGGGTGAGAACTCCTAATGTAGTAATTTTTTTAATTTTGGTCTTTTTTTTTTAAGCAAACAATGGGAGATATTTGGATTTTGTGATCTTGTTGGGTTGGAGAGGAGGAAGAGGCAGCAAATTTAGTTGTAGCAATTTTTTTTATTTTTTTAATATTTTGATTATAATTAATAAAAAATAAAATATTGTAATGCTAGTTGTAAAATATGCAAATTTAATTAATTTTCTAATGGTGGACGGTAATGTTAAATTTTATTAGTTAATTTTGAAATTTTATAGCATTGTCGTAGTGGTTGATTAAGTAGCAAAAGAAGATTTTAGTGTCTTTATACTTTTATATTACATTATCTTGCAGCATAAAAAATGGAGAAAATATTATATTTGTGTTTTGATAGTCTTGTTGGGTTGGAGAGGAGAAAGAGGGGAGGAGGAGGAGGTGGAAGGGTTTTGATAATTAAATTGAGGATGGAGCATTGGGGTTTTGGAGTTGGAGTTTTTTTGTTCATAGAAGAATTTTTTTTTATAAATTTTCCTCACCATTCATTCTTTTTACAAGTGTATCTCACAATTTATATTTTGATTATAATTAATAAAAAATTAAAATATTGTAATGTTGTTGTAAAATATGTAAAATTTCATTAATTTTCCAATAGTGGACGGTATTGGTAAATTTTATTAATTAATTTTGAAGTTTTATAGTATTGTCGTAATGGTTGATTAAGTAGCAAAAAAAGGTTTCAGTGTCCGGATATACTGGATGAGGTAATTTTCATATATATTTTTTTATTTTATGTCTCATATAGTACCAAGTTTAACTGATACCTTCAATTTTTTTGTTCTGGTTCTACAGAGATATACACGCGCAGTACCTATAATTGGTCCATTACTTGTGCAAGGTGAAAAGGCATTCAAGAAGCAGCGTGGGATGTTATTTAGTGCTCTTGCGAAAATTAAAACCGAGCAAACTGGCTGCACTCAACCAGAGGAACAAGCAGAGAAACAAGCCACTCTTGATGCACCCAATACAACGAGAACGACTCGAATCACACGTCAACGTCAACTCCCAAGGAAGACACGGAGACAGTGATTAGTTTAGATTCTAGGTGCAATGATATCTCTAAATTTTTATTAGAGCCCATATATTTAATGTTCAACTTTTATCATGTATCTTCATGGATATTGTAAGAAACTCGAAGACAATGTTAACTGACTTTCAAGAAGATGAGTGACAGTGTTTTTTGTCATACTTTATAATATTTTGATGCGGTTTTACTTTTTACTTGTACTCGATCAAAATTTTCTATTCTTGGATGTCCAGAACTTATTATGTATATTTGTACTGCAATTGAATTGATTTATATGATTGGATGTCCAGAACTTATTATGTATATTTGTATTGCAATTGAATTAATAATTTTTATTTTAACGTTTAATTATTTGATTAAAAATCATACTGATATGGAGTTGCACAAGAAAATATATTTTTTTGGAAAAATAAAATAAAGTAAAAAGAAAATGCAAATAAAGAAAATGCAAAAGAAAATGTATCATTATGTGTTTCATCTAATTTATTTTTGAATTGGAATAAAATAGTGACTAAGGAAAAAAAATGTTTGAGTCCGAAATTTAATTAAATTTGTAATAGTTACATTTGCAGTAGTTGTACAAGAAATTGTATTTATTTGGGAAAATAAAATAAAATAAAAAGGGATTTGTGAATCAAACTTGAGGCACTCACACGTGAGATAAGGATACTCACCACTATGCTACAATGACTTCATGAATAATGGAACAAAAAGAAATTATTTATAACTGTCCCAACTGGAAGTCCGGACAGAACCCTTCTGCCCGGATTTCCAGTCCGGACAATGTCCGGGCAAAAGGGTTCTGTCCAGACTTCCAGTCCGGACGGATATTGGACTGTTCGGACTGTCAGTTCGGACTTTGAGTTTTTTTGAATTCATAATTTTTTTCAATTTGCACAGTTTCTAGGGTTTTTGAGTAAGCAAAAAGCTAATAAAATCAATTTTCAAATTTAATTTGTTAGATAATTTAATATAGGAGAAGATTTGATATAATAGTTTTGGATTTTAGGTTTTTTTTTTTTTTTTTTTTGGCTGATATGTAGTTTTAGAAGAGAAAGAGAAGCAAGATTGAAGAAAGGGCATTTTAGTCAAAAAAATCGATGGCAAACTTGTAATATGCATGATTTTTTAAAGTGGGCTCACTGGGAAAAATGGTGTGCCCCTCTAGAAACTCCCTTATAATATCTGACATCTTCGAGATCCCTAATTCGTCTCCGGCGATCCCCGCCGCCGCATCTCAACCTCGTAAACCGCCGCGTTCTCTGCCTGAACCCGCCCAATTCGATCTCCAATCCTCTCGATTCTTGATTTCTTGATCTATCGATCTCCGATGGAAGGAGGCGGTGGAGGGGGGACGCTGTCGGAGGTGTACCAGAGCGCGCGGAAGCTGCTGCTGAGGGCGAGGGATGGAATAGAGAAGCTCGAGCGCTCCGAGTCGGCCGCCTACTCTTCTTCTTCTTCGTCGTCGTCCTCGTCCTCGTCGTTCTCGCTAGGGCCTGCCATGGGGATCGGGCTGGATTCGCCGCCGGAGCTCGCGTTCGCGATTAAGAAGGACATCGGTCAGGTCCAAACTCTGTGCGCCGACATGGATCGGTTGTGGCGGTCTATCGGTTCCAAGGGACAGCGCGATCTCTGGAAGAGGTAATTTTGATTCAACTTTGTTGTTTTGTGGATCTTGAATCTTAATTTAGAGTATCTGCTTGTGTATTAGCAATCTCTTTCCATTAAAGAATGAAATTGTAGATTTATGTATGGAAAAAGATCATCTTCAAGAGAACAGTGGAAGGGATGGGAGACGAAGTATCCGTTATGGTGGCATTGGTTTATCAAATCGACAATGAGCCCACAAACTAATATTTGAGGAGGGTGAGAGAGTTGATAAATATAAAAACTACATGTGGAAGGCTTGGAGCTATTTCTCATTGGAGTTAAGATAGGGAGAATTTTTTTTTTTTTGCTGATACAAGCTAGAGCTTGAAGAATGTTCAGAATTTGGTAAATATTAATAAGGTCATGGGGGGCAGAAACTGAATATAAACGTTATGAAGTGCTCTTGAGAGCAACTATGGTACTCTTAAGCTGACATGGTCATAGCAAGGCAGTTAACAAAAGTAATGAGACAAATATAGAAGGATCTAACAGAAACCCTGATGGGGTTGCTTGCCTTGTTGAATAATTGTGAAGTCATACAAGAGCAAGTCTGGTGTGCTACACATTAATTAGATACATTTATAGGGCTGAAATTGTGGGCATTCATTGTACAATTCAACCTCCTCTTATATAAGTTCGAGCCATAGAGCTTAAAAATTCAATCTTATTTTATAAATATGCATTAACTTTTTCATTTTTAAGTAATTGTGAAAGTCACACAAGAGCATGTCTTATCGTTTTTTATTATTTGGGAAGTCGTACTAGGACGGGTCCGGTGCACTGCCCAATAATTAGTTAAATGTAAAGGCTATGGTTGACCCATACTATCTGAAGCTATGGAAATTCGTCGCACTATTGAAAAATTCCCTTATACGAGGTTGAGCAAATCTCGTCAACCTTATCTAATGAATATTTAGATGGGCGCTTCAACTTTGAGCTTAAGTGTAATTGGAGTTGGCCATAAATAGGATTAGATTTTGTTACTCTTATTATGGGCTAAGATAAAGTGTATAAAAGAGAGTTCCTTTGAAGCTTCTAACACCACTCAAAAAGTTAAAATTATGTTAAAGAAATGCAAGAAAACCAAATTGAAATGAGAGAGGAACTTGGTTCGAAGGAAAATCTTGTGTGAAATTTCAACTACTGGAAAATAATTACAGAAATCCAAAAGCCTAATACCACAAAGGAAAAGAGCTTAATATTATTTCTATTTAAATCCCATTCTTTTCATTCTAGCGCCCCCTACTCCCCCACCCCCCACCAACCCCTTCTTCCCACATAACCTTCCTCTGCTCCCTCAACCTAGTTTTTTCGTTGGTACAAACAAAAACATTTACCTTCCTCATGAGATATACATTGATAATTTGTCTGTTGTTTTCTCTATTTTTGCTTAGTCCTTTTTGTTCATTTACTTTTTTTGAGCGCAGATTCTTGTAAAGTTGATATTTCAGTTCTCAGATGAGAGTAGTGATCTCTCGAACTGCAATTTTATGTGTTGATTTGCTCTTTCTTTATTTGCTTTTTTATTTTAGAGCGGTGATTTAATATCGTTGTTTTATCTTTCTTTATTTAGCTTTGTTTTTTTTGAAAATTCGAGTTCATGCAATATATAGAGCGTATAGTTATATGATAAGAGTAATCCTTAATCTATAAGTTTCAGATAATGATTCACCTGCTTTCATTGCATTTGTTTGTTTTACTTCTTTTTCCATATTTGGGAATTTGAGTTCTTGCAAAATGGAGCATTTAGTTATCCAATGGGAGCAACTCTCTTGAATTGCAAGTTTCAGGCAACGTTCACCTGTTCTTGTTGCGGTTTTGTGTTGCTTTGTTCTTTTTTCTTTTGAACTCCAAAAAAATGCTTTTAAAAAAATTGAAGCAAAACAAAAATCACAATAAATGTGTGGCAAATCATTTTGTGAATCAAAAGAATGGGAAACTTGTAGTTTTAGAGATACTCTTATGGTAGAATTATGCGCCATTTTGCAATAACTCAAACTTGCAAAAAGGAAAAAGAACAAAGCAAAATAAAAAAAAATTAAGGTTTTAAATGTTGGACAGAACCGATATGTATCACACATATTATACCGGGTTTTGTGGTACGCAGTACGCTATATGTCGTATAATATCAGCCTGAAATTGCTGTTACAATAAGTCATATATTGCCAATTTCAATACCATAAGAGGGTCACTCTCATAGGAGAACTGGCTGGCTTATTTAAAAACATATATATTATCTTGTATGTGAAATAATTCTAATAATAGTGAGAAATGGGGGAGTAATATTCTTGCCAATCGAGGCAAAGAGGAAAGAGGAGAGGCTAAAAGATGATTATAAGGTAACATTTGATTAAAAGTGAAAATTTGGAAAGCAAAAAATTTATAATAAAATAAAGGTTTTTAAATATCTCCCTTGGTATCTACGGTGAGTGAAACTCCTAGATATCTGCTCCACTTTATTGTGGAATTTAAAACACCAACCGAGACCTTTCGTGGAGAGGCAAGAATATTGATGAAATTCCTTAATAAAATAAAATTGTAATTCAAAAGTTTATTCAAAATCTTGCAAATGACACTAAAAAAATATGGAAATAATGTTATGAGACATGCATAAAAAATATTGTAATATTATTAGCAACAAAGTAGTAGTGGTAATATGATGATGATGATGATGATGATGATGATGATGATGATGATGATGATGATTAGCATTTGATTATGATATAATACTTGAATTCACCACGAAGCAAAAGGGCTCAATGCTACTATTACAATTAGCTAGCGGTATTAATTTTCATCTCATATCCCAATTCACCACAAAGCGTTTTTTTTCTTATTTTAACGCCTCTCATGCTTTTCTTGCACTTAACTTTCCTCTGTTCCCTCAATCTAGTTTCTTCATTCCTTCCGGCAAAGAGATAAAGCAAAGAGATAAACCTTTCTGGTGGTGAGGTTTCTAGCAATGATTTGCTCGTAGTTTTTTATGTTCCGCTTAGTCCTCTTTAACTTTTTTTAAGTTTTTGAGTTCTTGCAAAATGGAGCTTTCATTTCTAAGATAAGAGTTGTTATGAAATAATGAGAACCAGCCAATTTGTTTATTATGAGTTAAGAGATACATATATTTATAGGTGTCTCAATACTGTACAAATAATCAAACAGGCGATGTGGGATTAAAATCAAATACAAGATCATAGCATAATCTAATACAGTCCCTCAACTTGGAGCATAAACTCCAATCATACGCAACTTGTTACACAAACTAGAAAACACGAACGTCGTTGCAGTTTTAGTTAGAATATCAGTCAATTTTTCAGACGAAGGAATAAATGGAGTACATATTAATTTGAAGTGGATAAATAATAGCAATAGTAGTAGATGAATTACTTGAATTATCAAAATTCACATGTTACCACCATGGTAGGCCTTTATCCTACCATCAAAAATTGATAGGTACCAGTAACAGTAGCAGCAGTAGTTGCAGTAAATAAACTTCTTACTTACAAGCAGTAGTAGGCAGCAGATAATTTTTTTTTTTAGAAGCAGTAATAGGCAGCAGATAAACTTCTTTCTGAGAAACAGTAGTGGACAGCAGATAAAGTTCTTTTTTAGAAGCAGTGGTAGGTAAAGAAAAGAGTAAAGGATTGCATCAAGACTGATTACACCTTTGCAGTTGAGGAGAGACCAACTAGAATCCCTGCAGTCATAAAACAGAGGAAAAGGAGAAATGAAACAGATGCAAAATCGAATTGGCAATGCGATTGCAGAGTCGGAGTTAGAATCAGAGTCCACATCAAATTGGTGACACGATTGCGGAGTCAGAATAGGAATCGGAGTCGGCATCGGAATCGGAGTCGGTTATCAATTATGATGGTTGAGATTGGCGGTTGAGATTTATTTCATACTGTGCTAAATAATCCAATAGGCGATGTAGGATTAAATTTAAACTAAACTCAAATACAAAATAGTAATCTAATCTAACAAGCGTAACCTTCTCTTGACCTTGGATTTATGTTGTTGATTTTCTTTTTATTTGTTTAGCTTTTCATTTTCTTTTTGTACTTTTTTTTGGGGATTGAAAGGTAGTTTTCTTGGATGTGGTTTTTTTGTCTGCTTATTTCCTCAAGGTTACAGTTCCACTCGGGAAGAAAATTGCCTAGCCAAAAAAAAATTAATGTTTTATATATATATATATATTGCGTATGTTGTATGGGTATGCGATATATTATATGATATCGGTCCGAGATTATTGGTACGACATATCCTATGTTGTCATTTTTGATACAATAAGTGATAAGGAGAAATTGATGTGAATTCTGATAATTTAGAACTTTTGAAAAATACAATCAAAATGGCAGATAGTCATAAAAACCTTCTAGCTAGGAGGGAGGAAGAGGGGCTAAAATGTGAAGAATGAGGTTTAAATAGAAAAAAAGTATTGAACTCTTTTCCTTTGTGTTGAATTTGGATCTTGAGGGAAATGAAATACAATCGGCTGATTTTAACAGTCATACTGAGCCCTTTCACTTAGTGGTGAATTCAGGTCTCATATAAAAATCAATACAACTAATACAAATCATTATTATCATTGTTAGTACTACTTCTAATTGCTAAGAATATTGGAAAAATTTTGCCAATTTGTTGGTAGTATGTCGGTAACTTTGCCTTGCCCTAATATTTCTTAATAATGGAACACAGAGGGTAGCTTAGCTCCCGCCGTTTGGCTAAAAAAAAGCATTGGAAATTTTCTTTTAATGTATGCATCTCCTAATATTATTTTGATATTCTTATATAAGGGCATTGCAGGATTTTTGTAAATTTTTGAAATGTAATTTTTTAAATTAAGAATTTTCATCAATATCCTTTTCACTTTTCTAAAGGTCTCGGTTGGTGTGTTAGCTTCCACAATGATGAGTGGATGTACATGACTTTCACTTGTCATAAATACCAGAGGGTCATATTTAAAACCTTTTATTTTATTATTAGTTTTTTGCTCTCCACTTTTTGCTTTTGCTCAGGCATTCAACTAATAAAAACAAGCAACCTTACCTCATAATCTACTTTTAGTCTCTCCCTCTTCCCTCCCTTTGCCTTGCTTGTCCAGAATAATACTGTTCCATCCATCTCTAATAAAATTATTTAGTATGATCTCTTGTACTGACAGGTGTCTTGGCACACAATTTAAAGTAAATACAATGAAATATGATTCACTCTTGAGATAGTTAATTCTCCTCGAGTGAGATGCATATCTGTTCATCATGCTTACCTTTTCAACTCTGATAGTATAAGAGAACTTTAGAACGTTTTTTTGGTTGTTTAAGCTTAAACCACATGTTCAGAAAAGGCGGTTATTACTGGACCAATTAGCCTTTGAGGGTCAATGACAAAGGTCCTCTATTTTTATAGTTGCTTTGTCCAGAGATTTAGTATCACTTAAAGACTCATAGGCCATGTTTGAGACTTATAAACTTCAGTCAAGATGGATTTATAAAATATTCATGTTTTATTAAAAAATGACAAAGCAGAGACATGTTTGTTATGGAACACCTTTTTGGAAAACAAGGGGGCAAATGTGGCTTTTACGACATGCAAGTTTTCTACTACAACAACAAAAACAAAGTCGTTCTCCCAAGCTTTTGAGGCCATCTACACGAATTCTTTCTCTCCATTCAGTGTTGTTAAGGTCTATCTCCTTAGTTAAATTAGAAGAATGTTATCCTTTTTTAGTGCCCTAATACACGTTCGTAGGTCTACCCTAGTCCTAGCTGCTCCCTCAGCTATGACCCTGCACCCCTCCAAGTATCATATTAGTCAGTCTCTGTTATGCATATTCAAACAATCTCCATTCCTCCTTTATTCAAGCCCATCTCTTATGTTTACAAATGCATTCAATGTTTAAAATAGCGATAACAGTAACGTAACGTTTTGCCTTTGTTAGGTTATGTCGCAAATAGCGTAACGCATAACGTAGGTTATGCAATTTTCTATTTATTTAATAAAAATAAATATAAAACCATATAAAATAATTTTAATAAATTAAAAAAAATTTAAAATATCTAAAAAAATATAAAATTATTTTGTAATACATAATCTATTCAAATGTTATATTAATTTTTACAATAATTTTCATATATTTTCATAAATTATATTAAGTCTGCAACCGTAATTCCAATCATCATTTAAATAAAAAAGCAAGATTCTAATTTTTTATTTCGATTCCAATTATTATCATCGTTTAATTTATATTTTGTAATGTTCAATTTATCTTATTTATGATTGTTGATTTCAGTTCAATTAAAAATTCAATAAAATCAACAAGTAAAATATTTTAGCAACCGGACGAGAAATAAAACAAGTGAACAAGGAAATAAACTTAAATTATCAAGTTACAAATTCCAAAAGCAATCAAACAAACTAACAATTAAGTAAAAAAATTATAGCAATTCGCTAATAATCAAAATAATAATCAACAAAAATATATAAATTACTAAAAAAAATAATTGTAAATAACGTAGTATAACGTAATTTAACGTAACGTTATGTAATATAACGTAAAATAACGTAAAAAACGTATTGTTACAGTGCACCGAGTTATTTTCAGTTGTTACGTAGCGTTGGGATTCCGTTAGGTTACGTAACGCAATATAACGGGTTTCATAACGCGTTATTTTCAACAATGAATGCATTTATTTCGTATCTTATTTTTTAGCTTATTGCCACTCTTCCATCTCAACTGTCATTCCCAATGCATCATTTTCTAATATGTTGGTTTTTAGTTGCCCAACAGATTGAATCCGTCTTACAAGATAGCCCTTCAACTTTACAGCTATTCTATTATAGCTATCTTATTATAGTACTTGAGAACTTCTCCACTTTAAGCATCATGATGTGATTCAAGAACATCCTCAACTTTTTATCATGAAGAATGACCATACCTAAATAGCAAATTTGTTCTCTCATTGTTACCAATTTGAGCTACATAGCACTGTTTCTTGTAATTTTGCTGATATTGTATGCTAATATTGTGAGAAGCACTGGCATTTTTTTCTGAAGTTTATGAAGTTATATTTCATGTATTCTCTCTTAATCCCTACAAATCTAAATCTTCTTTCTACCTTTCAGCTTTAGAAATCAACTTCTTTAGTCTTATCACGTTATACAATTTCCTCAGTGAACAACATGCACTACACAATTTGTTTCTCTTCTTAAACTGGCCACATGATCTTAACATTCACACTATAAGCATTTTCTCTATTTGTGAAATCACACGTGCATCCCTTTTCTTCTTTAAATCTTTCCATCAATCTTCCAGTAAATAGCTTCCATCTAGTTCTCCTTGTCTTTTAAAATTTTCTAATACTGGTTTCAATAGGAACAATCAAATAGCATTTTGAAAGACTCAATTGTGGAAAGACGAAGTTTTATATGATGAAACTTGCAAACCAAACAATCCAGTAGAAGTAGGACATAGTAACAGGTTGACAGTTGATCACGAGACTTGGTCAATTCTTTAGTGGAATTTTTTTTTGACATTTTGTCATGCGCTCATTGAAGTTCCATCTAGAAAAAGGCTTTGATATATGTTCCCTCATGCTTAGCCGCCTAGTTGATCTCCTTACCATTGTTCATACCAAGGTTTTAAATATGAACTGATATCAATATATATCTCAAATATTGTACTAAGGTATCTAATATGAATAGACCCTAAAATATCGGTACCGAATCGATATTGCCAATTTTTGCTGATTTATTCAATATAGCCGATTTATGATACCATAAATTATCGATCGGCCAATACTGACACTGATTACAATATTTTAAATCTGGGCATACTACTTATTTAACCCCTTTGATTCTAGTTTCCTGGGCCTGCTATATGCATTGTGTAGTGTATCTCGTATTACTACTCCAGCAGCGTAGCTTAACAATAATGATCCGTCTGACTAAATAAATGTTAGTGATATTCAGAAGCCATATCTTTTAGTTTGCTATCTCTGACTTGGGTGCTTATCAAAACTCTAGCTTCTTAGTATTCTCTTAAACTGAAACCACATGGAAAAAATTGGTAAATTAGTTTCTGAGGTATGTTCAATCTTATATCATGGTACAGAAAAGTGGAACAAGTAGCGGAAGAGGGTGATTCCTTGAAAGAAAGCCTAGATAGACTATCAGCACGCCAGCAGAAGCGGATGCAGGAGGCCAAAGAGAGGGCAGAATTAATGCAAAGAGCGGTAAGGTGTCTTACATTTGAATGGACATAAATTTTCTGCCCAGCACACATCATCCATAGATTGTAATTACCGCTCCAACGTGGCATATTACTGTCGGGTTTATAAATATGGTCAGTTAGCATGGTCATATGCCACTAAAACAAAATTCCGTATGCAGAATGGGGACGGTGAGCATGTTCTAAGAATTTTTGATGATGAAGCTCAAGCAATGCAGTCAGCCCGCAATTCTCATATGATGCTGGAAGAAGCCTATGCCACTGGAGTAGCTGTTCTTTCCAAATATGCTGATCAGAGGGATCATCTTAAGGTAAGCATGCATGGCTCGACTGCCTAGTCCTTGTCAAGAGCATCTCATGCCATTCACTCAGCCCAACACGACTTAAAGCTAAAACTGTTAAAACTTTAAGACAATGAACTTTGTTTATTCCATTCAACAATATTCCATATTTCCTTTAAATTAAACCTTCATGGTTCAAGGAAACTAAGTTGATGTGCTACTGTCACTCAATGGCGATCACTGTATGTTTAACTTCACTCAATCTGTGTGCAGAATGCCCAAAGGAAGGCTTTGGATATCCTCAACACAGTTGGGCTTTCTAACTCCGTGCTAAAGCTCATTGAGAGGCGGCACCGTGTCGACAAGTGGATTGCATATGCTGGTATGATAATTACTGTCATTGTGGTATATACGTTTTGGACGTGGACCCATTGAGAGTTTTTTTGCTGGCCCTCCAAGAAAACATACCAGAATGTCATCAAATCACCGAAAAAATGTATAAAGAAGAAGGAGAAGATTGTTTTTGACTGATATACCTATTGCTGATAATATATACATCCGGGCTGTTGTTTTAGTATCAAATTGTAGTTTGAAACGACTGAGCACCTGTGATCCGAATTCTATTCTTTATGTTAAATCAACAATTGTGCTTGTGTTATGACTCATTGTGATCAGCATCTCGCGGAGATTAGTGTATGCTTGCATGCATAGAAACATCATCATGTGTTATAATTTTAGTTGTAGTGATGGGATGCAGTTTTTGCCGGCTTATTGCGATATGCAGCTATCAACCCAGTCTCAATTAGCATCCTGAACAGTAGAGAAATTGTTCAAACTTCAAAACTACTTGGATCAGGCTGCAGGATGTGTTCATCCGAGGAATCGATTGAAATTGTACAATTTTTGCGGCTACACCCTTCATTATCGCACGAGCAGGAGACTGTTGAGATAGCAAGACTATTGCTTCAAATCTTTGCTTGCACTGCAGTAACTACAAAATGGAAAATATCTGAATATTATATGCAGATTATTTTTTTTTTATCGGCATTGAAACTTATCGGTAGCTAACAAACACCTTTGATTACCATCCTAAACATGATTCTCGACCGACTCAAATTTAAAAAAGATTTACACCGACTCAAATGTAAAAAAGATTTACACCGAGTAAAAACACTGCAAATGGACATAAGAATTTTGCACTAACGAAATGGCTGGGCGTGAATTTATAGGTTTCTATCCAAAATCATGTCACTTCTTGTTCCTCCAACCTGTAGGTTTCTATCTAAAATCAAGTCACTTCTTGTTCCTCCAACCGTTAAGTCATTTCAAGCTACAATATAGGCAGCTTTCATTCTCAATTCGTATCAACAACGTGCGCACAGATGAAACAATACATCACTCAGCCAAGAGGGTCGCAATCCATGGGTTAGACGCCCCGCATAGCTGAACCATCAACAAAAGGAGAATGACACAGAGCCTCCCCATATCAAACACGTGTGTGTGCGTGTAGACTTAAATTGGAAAGTAAATATAACCATACTATATTTAAGAAAGTAAAATCATACTCCATTCACTGGTTCAGACACCATCGATTATCAAAGTAAGTTGGAAAAGAAGCAACAGCAAACTTGAATATTTAAAAGTCTGATATAACTTCCAATATTTGCATGTAAATTTCTCTTGGCACATATCTTCCCGGGTAAAAATTTTAAAAGAAAGACGGGGCAGGGCATTGGATCCCATGCTTAAGTATGTCTCTGGAGTGTTCAGCGAGCCAGAAGATCTGAACATGCCCCTAAGTGCAAAGCTCGAAAAAGCTCAAATGGCACTGAGGTCCGATAATAAACAGGGGAGCAGGATCACCATATCTTCTTTCTGACCCAAAAGAGGAGCAGGACAACTCCAATCACAATGGCAACAGGTGCCCACTTACGAATCAAGGCCTGAAAAAGATTTTCATACATCAGCCAAATCTGTTCATCTATAAGTACACGCAGGAGCAAAAGATCGAGGGTTTCTGTGAATTGATCGAGTAAAAAAGAAATGCAGCTCCTTTGCAAGAAAATGCCAATTTTCTTTTTCTGAAGTGCCTGTTTCTGAATAACCATAGAAGTAATACATGTCCATGGGCATATTAGACGAATGTGAACCGTGCTCTTAAATGCCCAAGCATCATACATGCTATGCAACATGAAAGGCGTGGGAAATCTCTATCCATAAGAGCTGCCTTGTAAAGGATGAGAAGAGGGAACCCCTTCCTTATCCTAAAGAAATGAAGTTCATAATGTATCCAAAGAAGGGGGAAAAAAAGAAAAAAGAAAAAAAAAAAAAGAAGAAGAAGAAATGTCACTAGGCAACGTGTCTTCAGATGTCATGTAGCGTCTAACAAAATAATCTCCAAAACTCTTTAAAAAATGACCTGTCTATATTTCATACTTTTGCATTCAACCATTTCTCTTTCTGTGTCACTCTGTATAATGAGCAACACAGTTGCGGTCCCTAGTTCTACAAAATATAAAACTTGTATAATCTTTTTAGTTTGGGGTATTTACAGATCTGTCCCTTAAATCTTTATAAATTATAATTTACTCCCCCAAATCTTTATATTTAGGATTTAGCCCCCCAAATCCTTTAAATTACTACAATTTAGTCCCCCAATTTATATTTTGGCCGATTTTTCCGTTTTACCCCTGATTTCCTTCACTTAATTTCCTTTCCCTCTTCTTCCTCTCTTCTTAGCTCTTATTGGGTTCCCCCTTGTTCGTCTCTTCCCTCTCTATTCACTTATTGGGTTCTCCCTCTCTATATCGAAACCAAATATATTATTCTTCACTAAATGTATTAAAACTTTATGTCTCAATATAAATTCATTTATTGGGTTCTCCCTCTCTATATTGGATAAATTCATTTCTAGGTTTAATACATTTAGTAGAGAATAATACATTTGGTCTCAATACAGAGAGGGAGAATCCAATAAATGAATAGAGAGAAGAGAAGAAGAAGGGAGGAACCCAATAAGAACTAAAAAGAGAGGAGAAAGAGGGAAAGGGGAATTAAGTGAAGGAAATCAAGAGTAAAACGAGAAAATCGGACCAAAATATAAACTGGAGACTAAATTATAGTAACTTAAAGGATTTGGGGGACTAAATCCTACATATGAATATTTGGCGGACTAAATTATAATTTATAAAGATTAAAGGGACAGATCTGTAAATACCCCTTTTTGTTTTTAATGAAGGTACTACTTTTGCAACTAGAAAGTGACATTGGACTGTCCTATCAAGTGTCCAAATTTCCTCCATGCTATAGAGCTGCATTTTGAAGCAGGTCAGCAATGGACTAAGCAACTCCAGAAAAATTAGAAGTGAGAATGCGCCACGGCACCCTAATCCCAAGAGTAAACAACATTCTATGTGCATTTTATGGTGAAGGACCGAAGGACAGCCAAAAATCTCTTCTTTGAATCCTACTTTTATTTCTAGGGTTGGAAGAAGGAACGTAAGATTATCTGTTTGGAAGAAAATTTGAAGTGGCAACACGCAGGTTATGGTCTCTACTTTCTTTTTTCCCTCCCACCACACAATAGAAACATGGGGTTTGGAACATCTGCTCAAATCATCGTTACTCGAAAAGTCAAGAACTTTTCACAACTCACTTCCAACCCTTTAACATCTGCTAAAATTATTCAACCCTACACCTCAGGCAGTTTGGTGATGCCGTTGTCTTAAAGATTCCTTTCCCTACAATACTTAACATTTCTCCTTGTTGTTGGGCAAGTTGATTTTGTATCTGTATAAGCCTATCAGCACTAAATTAGTAAATTTACAATTGCCTGTGTTTCAATGTATGTCTTCAAATATGGCCTCAATTTAGATTAGGGTGCATTGAGAAACGTACTTGGCCATACCACTCTAATCAGGATTTTTATTAGTTAAGGATATGTTTAGTTAAATGTTGCGATAAAAAAAATTCCATTTTGTCAACATATGATTTTATTGCAAAAGTACAAAATTTCACTTGGAAAAGAAATTCAAATACCATGATACCTTGGTAAGATTTGCCTATAAAACAAATCTTTTAGATTTAATATCTCAAAATATTATGATATTTTGCAATAATTGTCATTGTTCAAACGCAGCCCAAGTGTGAAAAATTATTCAAGTATCAAAATTTTAGGATATGCGATTATTGGCTCATAATATGACATTAGCTCTATGTAAACCAATTTCTAGATACTTTTCATGGGTAGAATGAACAATAGAAAGCATAAATGCTGTTGTATATAATTTTAACATTCAACATGGATTCTCAATTGTTTCTATTTTCATTTTTTTTTTTAATTGTTAAGGTGGATAGCTCAGAGTATATCCCACCCTCTCTATCTCTGGATAGACAGTGAATAGCCCTTAGACGACTACCTTTTTACAGTTTTACTAAGAATAGAACATGGCTTGATCACTATGCCACAATCATAATTATAGGACGTGACGTCAGTAGTAGCTCAAAAAAAAAAAAAAAGGTGACATCTGTCAACTGAAGTTATTCTATGGGAAATTGTTGTGTACTATGTGAATAATAGCAATTTTTTTAAATTTAGATTTTCATTTGGATTTGTTCTCTCTCTCTCTCTCTCTCTCTCTCTCTCTCTGTGTGTGTGTGTGTGTATGTTTTTTTTCTAGAATCGGGCATACTACACAATCTTAGGTTTACTTAAAGTTGTCAAATTTGGATACATATAACGTATCGTTATTCCTGTGTATCGTATCGTAAGATACACTGATCAATGTATAATAGATAAGTAATAAGCACATAACAATATATAATATAATAATCGTATGAGAAAATTTAAAGTATAAGTAAATAAATAACCAAAAACAAATACTAAAGTTAGTAATATGTTAAATGTAAGTCAATAGTTATATATAAATTAATAATTAACATTCAAAGTGTAATGGCCTGAGGTAATTAATCAAAATTATACTATATTAGTAAATATATTGTTAAATTCACATTAAATTGAA
This sequence comes from Dracaena cambodiana, assembly GCA_036321105.1. Lineage (NCBI taxonomy): Eukaryota > Viridiplantae > Streptophyta > Magnoliopsida > Asparagales > Asparagaceae > Dracaena > Dracaena cambodiana. The sequence continues at coordinate 15,688,311 of JAYEPQ010000012.1, forward strand.
AATTACAATCATTTTCCTCATTTTCATCTTTTTTGCTCCCCACAAACTCCTCCTTAAGTATATTCTTATTTTATTTTATTTTTTCTTCATTTATTATTTACAAATTGCATTCAAGTTAAGATATCCTACCAATAATTATAAAATAATTATAAAATAATTATATTGGAAATTAAATATTAGGAATGAATAACTAATATAAAAATGTTACTATAGAATCTTCTCTTCCTTTTCTTTTTAGCAGATCTATTAACATACATTGAAATTCATCCAACTACCCTAGCAACACCTTTAACTGTATGAACTTCTTATTTCTCATTAATCTATTCATAGTAAAATTTTATATATATCAATCAAATGAGATCATATATTTCTCCAATCTCTTTCCTTTTTTGTTGTCTCAGTTTTGATTGTATGCTATTTTCACAAAAACCAAAACATTGAGCATAAGTTCGTTATCATCCAAATAATTATAAGACAAATAAATATATATCAATTAATCATCCCTTATAGATATATCACCATTATCATCCTTAAGAACTTTTATTTTAATTTCTTCATCTTCTCAAATATATACAAATTCTTCCATTTATTGAGATTTTAGAGTCTAATAATAAACTCATTAGATACTTGAATTGAGAATTACTAATTAAATAATTTATATTGACTATAAATTAATAATATATAAGAGAGAGAAAGTCTAGAGACTTATATACTGTAAATTGTATTAAAAATGAGAATCAAACGGTTCTAGTTCGAGACGAAGAGATTAAAAAAAGATGGAAAGATTATTTTGATAGATTATATAATGATAGTTTTACTCAAGATTTTGGAGATCTTACAATTCAATGTGAGAATATGAATAGTAGCTTTATGCGCAGAATTAAAGAGTCTGAAATAAAAGAGATTTTAAAGAAAATGAAATCAAGAAAAACTGTTGACCCAACTGAGATTTCTATAGAGGTATGGAGATACTTAGGAGGATTTGGTGTAAGATGGCTGACAGATCTTTTTAACAAGATTTAGCAAACTAAGAAAATGTCAAATGAATGGAGCAAGAGTACCCTACTATCTCTGTATAAGAACAAATGTAATATTCAGAGTTGTTCTAACTATCGAGAAATAAAACTCATATGTCACACTATGAAGCTTTGGGAAAGGGTAATTAAACATAGATTGCGATAAACCATTAAAATATAGGAAAACCAATTTGGATTTATGTCAGGGCGATCGACGATAGAAACTATTCATTTACTTCGTCAACTTATAAAGCGATTCCGAGAGAGAAATAGAGATTTGCATATGATATTTATTGACTTAGAGAAAGCCTATGATAAGGTTCCACAAGAGATACTCTGGTGGATATTGACGAGGAAAAAAATTCCCATCAAGTATATCGACATAATTAAAGACATGTATGATAGAGTAGTGGCCAATGTCAGAATATGTGGTGGTTTAACAAGTGATTTTTCTATCACAATTGGATTGCATCAGGGATCTGTATTGAGCTCGTTCTTATTTGCAATAGTAATGTATGAGTTTACTAAAACTATTCAGAATGAGATACCTTAGTGTATACTATTTGCTGATGATATTGTCTTAGTTGATGAGACAAAAGTAAGGGTAAATACAAAGCTAGAGTTATGGAGGTATACATTAGAATATAGAGATTTTAAATTGAGTAGGTCTAAAACAGAATATATGGAGTGTAAATTTAGTAAACGACGGACCATAAACTATAATGCTGTAAAACTGGATGGGTAAGAGATACAAATGAGCAGTCAGTTTAGATATTTGGGTTCTATTATTCAGAATGATAGAGAGATCGATAATGAGTTAACCATAGAATACAAACTGGCTTGTTGAAATGGAGGACAATGGGAGTTTTATGCGACCGTAACATTCCATTAAGACTGAAGAGAAAATTTTATAGGACTGCTATTAGGCCAGCTTTGTTATATGGCACGGAATGTTAGGCTATAAAGAAACGTCATTCAAGAAAATAAGTGTAGCAGATATGCACATGCTCCGCTGAATATGCAGCAACGCTAGGAAAGATAAAGTAAGAAATGAAGATATTCGTGTTAAGATAGGTGTAGTTCCTATTGATGAGAAGATGCGAGAAAACCGATTACGATGGTTTGGTCATGTGCATACAAATACACCAGTTCGACGATGGGAGTTTATCAATGTAGGATAAGTTAAAAGAACGAAAGGAAGACCAAAAAAAATATGGATGGAGGCGATACAAAAAGATATGGATTCTAGAGGTTTAAATGAGGAGATATTAATTGATAGAAATGAATGGAGAAGAACTATCAAAGTGATCGATCCGGCGTGATTCTTTTTTGGTTCATGTAGCCTACCCCAAATACTTGGGATGAAAGGCTTAGTTGTTGTTGTTGTATAAATTAATAATATATCTCTTTTAATGATTTATTTAAATGTTTTTATGAACTAAAGTATCTTGAATTTTGAAATTTTATGTTTTAAAAGACTATACTTGTTCGAAATTTGTACCCCGTATTTAACTCAGAAGATTCATTTGCATGAGTTTGAAATCCATGTATAAGTCAACTCAACATATCATAACATATCGCGTATCGTAAGATACGTATCGCATATCGTAGTTACTGTATCGTAAGATACATAATCGAATAGTATCGCAAATAAGATATGTATCGATTTTCTTGTGTATCATATCGTATCGTACAATACGTATCAAATATCGTAGGATATTGATAACTATGGAATTACTATTGTCAGCATTTTATCTCAGATTAAGGAGACACAAAAATTCCTATCTTTCACTTTAAGCCTACAGTCATTGACAAAGAAAGAATTGCAAAAGCTTTCCAAGTTCTAAATTCCACCAAAAAAGATTAGGTATCCAAATGTCCTTTAATTAGGGTAAAGGTTGCCAACAAGTTCGGTATACAATTTCATATACAACATCTAACTTATCCTTACACTAGCTTCTAAATTTGACTAGAAGATAACCTTTTTTAAAAAAAATCAAAGTTTGCTAGCTCCTTACTTGCACAATGAATAATGTGTCTTGGATTACAGCACAATTATTTCTTCTAAGACAAAAAAAAACTGCCATACAAAATAAGGTTTCAATAGTTTTGCTAAGAAGTAGAGAAGTTTTTGTTTCTATTATACTGTTGCAATGTAGATATTTACTGGGTCTAAAAGTTGGACCCATGCATCAAAATGGGTATGGTCTGTATATTGTTGTAATGGACACAGACCCATTTCTGTATCTAATAAAATTAAATAGATGTAATTGAAATAAATGTGTAAATGCTCGAAACAGATAACCAAACCTGGATTATACCAGCTTATCATCTGAGTATAGAAACAGCAGAAAACTTCCAACCATTACCATGATGATTGATCCATGAATTCTTTTTCTTTTTTCCCTTTATTAAGGGCATCTCCTCCAATTAATTAAGAACTATCATATTCATTTTAACTACTGCAGTCCACATCCATTTATGTCTAGCACTGGTAGCCAATGCCACATCAACTAGAACCATATTGCCTTTCATAACAGACACGTTTACTGGTCTCAACTAGCTATTCCTCATTTTTAACCTCCGCAGAAGTTTATGTCTAACTTCCTACAAGTGCTAAAACTGCATTAAGTTTTTCCAACTTTTCGATTAAGCTACTTATCCATCTCAACAATCTCATTTTAGCTTGTCTAGATATGTTTCTGAATTGGCCAATATTATAGCACATAAAAGCGTAGCTGAGCATACATTTTGTCCTCTAAAATAATCCCTTTCATTTCATGGATGTTTTCACTCACATAATATTCCAAATACCCTTCTTCAATTAAACCATGACACTTTGTTATCCATACACAACGTCCTCCTTAATCTAATTATGAAGACTAACTATTGATCCTAATACTTCAAGGTATTTATTGTCCACCTACATCAACTATTCCTTCATTCTTCTAGTTTTGCTAGAGTCTCGTTTCATATAGTTTATTCCTGTAATATGAATTCTAAATTCCTAAGATTTTAAAGCTTCCCCTCAACCTTTTCAGCCAAGCAAATTATTTATTTAGTCGCAACAAATGAAACATAATACCACTTGTAACAAAAATGCATAAGATCACAACCCTGAATATGCCCGATAAATCCATCTATAACTAATAGTCGATACATGAAAAGAACTTAATGCAGACTAGTGTTCTATAAAAAGATTTACCAGGTCGCTTATCCAGAACATAAACATATACACTCTCGGACCAAACCGATTTGGATTATGCGCCAATAATTCACAATCATTCCGAATGATCAGGTCCAAACAGATCATATACATGCATACTCGCATACACAAGAGGCAATTTGTATGGAATTCTCTGTAATCAAATTTGTTTGCAAGTTGAATCAACCAAAAACTCAATAGGTCAAAATCCTAAAGTGGACTAAAACATTAATCCTACTCTCTAACTCATCCATCTTTCTCTCCTCTTGTAGAAGAGTGGTGAGGTTGTTGTCAAGATTCGTTTTTTCATTTTTCTTCAATCCTTTGAATCATGTCTCACTGTTGCTGCTCTTTGGTAGGACTTCAAATTTTGCAATCACCCCTCTCAATTTCCATTCATTTTTGTTAGTGAAACTTGCTAGCACTCAACACCTTAAAAACAACGAAGAAAAAACTCTTGCTGCTTAGTCACTAAATAATAGAAATTTTTACTTGTGGAAACTTCCCAAACCCATTATGCAAGAACGAGTAAGATTTATCCAAAATCAGGCTTTGTTTCATCATGATGCATTATCAATATAATTTATGATAAGTTACGAAAAGTAGAACCATATAGCGTGATAGCAAATTAGTTAAAAGACAAAAATGGCAAACAAATATATTTACCTGTCGATTTAGATCTTTTGCTTTATCTGCATAGATCCGAGATTCAGATGTCAACCGGCTAGACATTTCACTGACCTCTGCACAAACATCAATGCAAATTAGAAGTCCATATAATTAAGATAAAAGTTTGTGTGATTACCACTTTAAAAAATGATAAAATGACATATTAAAAGAATAAAGATTCCCTGGGGACAAACGATCTTAAAAAAGACATGAAATATAATGCACCTTGGTGTTTCCATTATCTTGGAAATACTACACAATTTGGGGGCAACTAAAACTTTATCACGGTCTAAGAGTTTAACATGATTTCCAAACCTCAAACTTAAGGGACAATATCCATGTGCACAAATATTTCGATTATTGAATTCTTTATGTCAGGTACGAATTTGACTTGACACATCTTGCTGTGTGATTGCTGTTTAATAAGAACCATTTCAGAATATGTTATGTTGGTGAATAGTCATGTATCATTTCCAATGTTGGCATGTTGTTTCCACCTACATGCTCCTTAAAATAATATAAACTAGAAAATGTAGCAAGTTACTTCAAATTTAAATAACTACAAATTTTGATACGTATGCTAATCAAGCATTTTGACGCTTATGCCCATCAAAAATTTTGATGACTCGATCATGATGCCAAGACTAAGTTCTTCTCTGTTCATCTCTCTCTACCTTTCCCATCTCATATCAGTATCAAGAAGAATAAGGAACTATGTTAAATCTATGTTAAAAAGAGCATGTGTTACCATACCACCATCTCTGTTTTCTCCCCCAAGAAATTACACCAGAACTTCCATGGTCACATGATCAAAACTGAAAGAAAAGTTCGTCCCTTATCAAGTGAATGCCAAAAAGACACAATCAGGTACCTCTGACCAGGTTATGAAAAGATTGATCGTTCTTTCATGCCATAACTTCTCGTAAACCATATACCAAATATCCCGCACCATGCATGCCACGGGCCATTGACTTGTGAAGAATCTTTCCCAAATGCATGTAGCAGTTAACTGAGTAGCATGTTGAAATCTATCTGAAGCTACTATTCCAGCTCTAGGCAGTTGTATTATGTCAATGGCAAAAAGAGTTCAAAAGTAAAATGGTTAGGTTCTGCATGATGCCATTGTTACTTTGCACTGAGTTTGGTTTTCTACCAAAATAATAGTTACAAGGACTTAATTAAGGTTCTGGACTTTTGATAACTCAAGTATTGGACTAGGCAACAATAGAAAAGGACATCGGAGAAATAAAAGCATAACGGAGGATGCAAATGCAGATTCACTATCAGCTAGTGCATGGGAAGACTACATTGCATAATTTAAATTTAAGTCAAATAATCGAAAGCTAACACTCATCAATGATAAGATTTATGAGAAAACAAATTAAATCAATTGTAATAAAACATAGATAACTACGAAAAATCTAGGTGAACTCACGATCCAATTTTTCGCCAACACCAAGAACTTCTTGAACATTGCGAGTCATTATCTGGTGGACTTCATACAGCTCATCATTTAACTTTGCGAGGTTCCTCTGGGTACGGGTGTCCAAGTACAGTTTCTTGGTCTTCTGAATGAATGTATCTTTGCAATAGTAGCATGCAACACAAATATTAAGTCAGCAAAGTCAATGCCAATTTTGATCAGCTATGTGCACGTTATATGACACAATGAATTGCATAGTAAACATACCAAATTTGATGAAGGCATATGGCCTGGCAGCAGTCTCAATTTGACTCCCATTGACTCGCTCAAATTCATTTTTGAGGTCCTCTAGGTATTGAAAAGCAAGTTTCTTCGGGTATGACCGATCACACATTGTTAAATAGCAGACTCGGCCTTCAATGATGTAGCTGTGTAGCCGTGTCAAGGATACCAGTGAAAAATAGACTAACTGCATTTAATTAAAAATCGCAAATGCATAACATGGTAGCCATATGTATTAAACAGCTGGTACACTAAAAGTACTATTGGTGTTTAGTTAAGGTTCTAAATACAGCTGGTTAAAAACCTTAGTTATTCACGAGGCATGGACATGGAATGTCAGTTGTAAGCCAGTATATGACAGTATAAGGTAGTTAGTCATGTTAAGGATTCAGAAACAGTCAAATTAATAATCCATTTCATATAATAACATCATATGCGCATTTCCAAACTTTAGTTAGAATTAAACCCTACAAGAAATGGAAATAATTTGAACCCTTTAGAATTCTGCCAACATAAGTTCAATGTTCTCCTATGTGTGGATTGACATGCCAAACTTGTAGTTTTATAAATGCAATCAACCGCAAACCGTCTCACCTAACTAGTATAGTAGCCAAATATAACTGTACTCTCCCACCAAAACAATAAAAAATATAGGTTATAAACTTACAAGAATGAGGGTGCCTTAATTAACATGCACAATTAAAAACTTCAATACCACTTTAGCACGAAACCTTATATCATTAGCCCATTTTATACCAACACTACACTACTTGCTATATTACTGTTATCTTGGATGTGCTTTTTAGAAATTGACGTGGTCAGCATGTTGTGCTGTGCCTGTTTCGGTGAATAGCTGTTTCTGTGTTCCGGTTAATGCCAAACTATTAAACCAAAGGGCTCAATTTAACAGCCTCTAATTCCTAAATCATGTCAACCATGAAAAAGCCCAGACATCTATTAGGTTCAATCAACGAGAATAGATGGACTAGTTTATACTGTTGCAGTGTGGCCTGGTCTGGAATTCAAAAAAAAAAAAAAAAAAAGGAACAAAGGATACTGGAAAAAGTAAGGACCGGTCTCAATTGACATCCTAGAAGCCTCGTTATGCCCCTTAGACAAGTTCTTAAACAAAAGTTTTGCTTGCTGCTTGTAGAATTCAGCGTCTTTCTGATCACGACCGTCATCCAACCCTTCTGCTAATGGAAGGCCATCAGTGACACGAGCAATCATTGTCAGCTTCACCATCTTATGCACAAACAAGGAGACCTAGAAAGGTTACAAGATAGAATCTCCTAAAATAACCTGGGTTAGACAAAGAGAGAAGGATCAGATTAATAATCATGATATTATAACGCGATACTAAATGAAAAAATTAACACAAAAGGATAAGGAGAAACCAATATGAAATAACAAAGACTCTTTAATTACTTTCTATTTCCTCAAAAATGAGGCCCAATGTGCATCAAATTCTAGCATGGCTTAATCACTTTGGAACAAGAAACGTAATTGGTGTTGTCATTTTTCGAACTCCTCGAAAAATAAAATGACACATTTAGTAAGTCCAGATGACAAGTAAAAATAACAACCAGATAGACAAGTACACATCGATTTAATAACTCCACTTGCATGTAGATATTTCTGAAATAGTATATTGGATTTATGTATGAATGAGTACATTATCCACCTCAAACCCCAAAAATCGGAGGAATAATTTGCGACACGCAAAGAGAAATAAGAGGAAAGATGGAGGACTTAAAGTTCTAATACTGTAAGCTTCCATGCATTTACGAGATCCTTAACCCCAATAATCCCTTCTCATAAAGATTCAACATATAACAGGAGAATCATAATGAATGTGTTAAAAGGTACATCCTATATAGCAATGACACTTATATTGTGTATAGATGCGCCGGACACATATTTCGACTTTCTGGAACTTGCCCACTGTGATGTCCAAAATGTGGCACGTTCATTCAAAGAGCAAAGTATATAAGTGCTTATTTTGTACATCATCATAACCTAAATTAGATGGATAATCTGCCCAGTTATATGAAGAGATCTCCTAACGGTCGCCCTGGCGGTGGTTGGCTCGATGATCCCTGCAACATAGTCGTTAAAAAGAAAGAGCAATAATAAGAAAAGTAGAAGAACTAGAGATGAAATAGGGAAATTTGAGAGAATTTAGGGTTTGTATTTCAATAGATAAGGGTTACAATCCATTGCACAACTATATATAATTCTTTCTTGAACATCAACGGTTGTCTTCTCTTTTCTCAACTAAGCAATGGCCTTCAATGGTTAGTAAACAGTGAGATCTAAGTTAATTTAATGGGGTTGAATCTGGCTCTTGAATGGACTTGAACCTGCTAATTCGACGATTGCTTTGAAATTAGGATGGACTGCAACAATCCTCCCCCCTTGAAGGACTCCATCCCCGAAATTGAACACGGGAAATTTTTCGACGATCATCCAATAATCCTCCCATGAAACTTCTGATTCGTCAGCACCATGCCATTTGATGAGCACATTTGCTTGATTGTATCATTTCACCATTCGATGATCCAAGCTCTCTGGCACCTTCTCCTTGATCTCCCAAAAGAAGGCCAGTTCCAAGCTCACCTCCACCGAATTTCTGTGATACTTTCTTCAGTTGGAAGACATGAAAAGTGTCGTGGATCCGTATGCCAACAGAAAGTTGCAATTTATACATCACTTTCCCTTGTCCTAACTATAAAGGTCCATAGTATTGAGGAGCCAATTTTTGAGGCATAGCTCCCCGAACATAGAATCGACGGTAAGATTGTAGCTTGAGCAAGACTTAAATTGCCTGTATTAAACTGTTGCTTCATCCTCTTCTTGTCAGCATAGATCTTCATACGAGATTCTGTCGCTAGCAAATTTTCCTATAATAGCTTGTTTACCCTGTCCCGATCATATAGTGCATCCTCAACCGCTTGCACCCGTGTAGTTTGAAGGTCGCACTGGAGTGAAGGGTGGTGCCAACCATAGAACACCTCACATAGAGTAAAATATGCTGTCAACATCCACTTGGTATTGTGCAAATATTCCGTCCAAGGAAGCCCATGAACCCCATTCCCGAGCTTTGAGGTTGCAAAACTGCGAAGATACGCTTTCAAAAATTGGTTGATCCTCTGTTAATCCATCTGTTTATGGATAGCAAGCGATACTCAACTGCAGTTTGGTTTCATGTATCTTGAATAATTATGACAAAAATCACTGAAGAACACCCTATCCAGGTTCACTGATGGTGGTGTTAGGTAGGCCATATAGTTTGAAGATCTCTTATAAAAATAATTGGACTACTCAAGGAGTGGTAAACGGGTGTTTGATGGATATGAATATTGCAAACTTAGAGAAACGATCCACCACTACTAGCACGGTGCACTTACCATTGCTTTGGGTCAATCCTTCAATGAAATCCAAAGTGATGTCTTCCCATGATTTCTCAGGAACTAGTCGAGGCTCCAGCAAGCCAAGATGTTATTGCTTCAAGTTTGTTCTCAGGAACTAGTCGAGGCTCCAGTAAGCCAAGATGCTCCTGCTTCATATTTGTTACGCTAGTAGACGCCAAAGTCCCTAACCGTGTGTCTCACCTCCTCAATTTCCAGCCACCAGAAAGGTCTTTTGATCCGTATCCCAAGTGACCACCCTGCAGGGGTCCCATGATGGTCATATATTACTTGTTGGCACACTTTGAGATTTAGGGTCTAGCAGGATTCTTCATTTGTAGAACCAGAGTCTAGACATTTTCTTGATAATGTATGCTTGAGATTTCTTCTTTGTTCATCTTGTCTTCCAGCTTCTTAAAGAAATTTGAATTCGTTACCACGTCCTAAACTGATTGCAGCCATGCTGGTTCAACTACCGTTATGCCCTTGATCTTCATGCCCTCTGTCACCTCTTCATCCCTTCTTGAGTGCACGTCAGCAATTATGTTATCAGCAATGTTATCAGAACCTCTTCTGTACTTCAAGTAGTAGCAGCCTCCCAGTTTTTGTAACCAAGAGTGCCGGGACTCTTGACCCAGTTTTTGTAACCAAGAGTGCCGGGACTCTTGACAGAAGCATTGATCTAGTTGGGATTTGATACTAAGGTTATTGAACCTGTGATACCAAAATATATTAAAGAAGGTTTGTGGTTGAGAGGTTTGTTCGGCGAGTTATCTCTACAGCAAGGGGTTATTACTATTTACTGTGATAGTCAAAGTGCAATTCACTTGACTAAAAATCAGATGGATCATGAGAGGACGAAACATATTGATGTGAAATATCACTTCATTCGTGATATCATTGCTGAGAAAAAGGTCCTTATTCAGAAAATCAGTACTAAGGACAATCCTGCCGATATGTTTACGAAAGCTCTTCCTGTTTATAAGTTCAAGTAGTGCTTGGACTTGATTGACATTCAGAGGTGGTGATTCAGCCCGTTGGGGCATTGCCGGAGAAGATGGAGTAAGCCATAAATTGTTCAGGCCAAGGTGGAGATTTGTTAAGTGTGGCCTTTCCTTGGTTTAGTCCCACATCGCCAAGGAGAGAAAATGAAGGGAGGGAGAGGGCTATAAATTGAGCCCTCTCCTCTCATCCAAAAACACACCAAAATATATTCAAATACCCAAAATACTTTTGTATTTGTATTTGTATTCTCCACAAATAGTGAAATTTTTGATCCTTCTCCGGCCGTGGACGTAGGTCACATTGACCGAACCACGTAAGTTTTTGTGGGCCCACACCAGTTTGTTGGGCAGCAGGCCCCACAAGAACTAATAGCCACAAATACAATATAACAAAGACAATAAAGAAAATAACTGAATAAGACAAGAGGCACAAAAACTTACGTGGTTCGGTCAATGTGACCTACGTCCACGGTCGGAGAAGGATCAAAAATTTCACTATTTGTGGAGAATACAAATATAAATACAAAAGTATTTTGGGTATTTGAATATATTTGGGTGTGTTTTTGGATGAGAGGAGAGGGCTCGATTTATAGCCCTCTCCCTCCCTTCATTTTCTCTCCTTAGCGATGTGGGACTAAACCAAGGAAAGGCCACACTTAACAAATCTCCATCTTGGCCTTGGCCTGAATAATTTATGGCTTACTCCATCTTCTCCGGCAATACCCCAACGGACTGAATCACCACCTCTGAATGCCAATCAAGTCCAAGCACTGCTTGAACTTATAAACAGGAAGAGATTTCGTAAACATATCGGCAGGATTGTCCTTAGTACTAATTTTCTGAACAAGGACCTTCTTCTCAGCAATGATATCACGAATGAAGTGATACTTCACATCAATATGTTTCGTCCTCTCATGATACATCTGATCTTTAGTCAAGTGAATTGCACTTTGACTATCACAGTAAATAGTAATAACCCCTTACTGTAGAGATAACTCGCCGAACAAACCTCTCAACCACAAAGCTTCTTTAATAGCCTCTGTAACTGCCATATATTCTGCCTTAGTAGTGGACAAAGCCACTACATGTTGTAGAGTAGCTTTCCAACTGATAGCACAACCTCCAATGCAAAATACATAACCTGTGAGAAACCTTTGTTTGTCGAGATCACCGGCATAGTCTGAATCTACAAAACCAACTAAGGTGTTATTGCAATGTCCAAACTCCAAACAAGTGATTGACGTACATTTTAAGTATCTGAGAATCCACTTCACAGCCTGCCAGTGTTCTTTCCCACGATTGGTCATATATCTGCTAACAACACTAACTGCTTGTGATATATCGGGACGAGTACATACCATTGCATACATTATACTGCCAACGGTACTAGAATAAGGAACTCGTGCCATATAATCTTCCTCTTCCTTTGACTTTGGTGATTGAGCAGCACATAGTCTAAAATGGCTAGCAAGAGGAGTACTAACCGGTTTGGCATTTTTCATGCTAAATCTCTCCAAAACCTTCTTGAGGTAATTTTTTTGGGTCAGGTATAACTTGCACTCCTCTATCCCGTCTGATCTCCATGCCAAGAATCTTCTTCGCTGCTCCTAAATCTTTCATTTCAAATTTACTATTCAATAAGGCTTTCAAATTATGAATTTCTACAATATTCTTGGCCGCAATGAGCATATCATCAACATATAACAATAAGTAAATGAATGAATCATCATCTAACTCCCGGAAGTAAACACAACTATCATACCTGCTCCTGGAGAAACCATGACCCAACATAAATGAATCAAACCTCTTATACCACTGTCTTGGAGATTACTTCTGTCCATACAAGGATTTCTTCAACAAACAAATATGGTCTTCTTTTCCTTCAACTTCAAAACCTTCAGGTTGTTTCATATAGATCTGTTCATCTAATTCACCATGTAGGAAAGCTGTCTTTACGTCAAGCTGTTCTAACTCCAAATCAAACATGGCAACCAATGCAAGCAATACACGAATAGAGCTATGCTTCACAACGGGTGAGAAAATATCATTAAAGTCAACACCTCGTACCTGACTATAGCCCTTTGCCACCAATCGTGCCTTATATTTTGCATCTTCAACACCTGAAGTACCTTCTTTCTTCTTGAAGACCCATTTACAACCAACTGTTTCTTTCCCTTCGGCGGCTTCACAAGATCCCAAGTACAATTCTTTTGGAGAGATTCCATTTCTTCATTCATAGCCACCAGCCACTTGTCTGAATCAGCACTCTGAATTGCCTCCAAATAGGTGGAAGGTTCACCGTCTCCACCTGTTTCCTGTGCCACTGATAAATCATATGCAACATCTTCATACCTTTGTGGTGGTCAAATCTCTCTTCTTGGTCTGTCTCTAGCTATGGAATATTCATGTACTGGTTCATCAAGATTTGGTTCATCAACTTGATCTTTTTGACTCGTAGAGACTCTTTGTGAAGGACTTGCATTTCCAATCTCCAACTCCACCTGCTTCTGAGTACTCTCATCCTTTTCTGAATTACAAGGATGACAAGACTCTTTTCTAGAATACAATATAGATGATTCATCAAATGTAACATCTCTGCTAATTACAAATTTAGGTGATTTGGGATCAGGACACCATAATCTGTATCCTTTCACTCCAGAAGCATAACCGAGGAAAATACATTTCTTAGCCCTAGGCTCTAACTTTCCCTCATTAACATGCATATAAGCAGAACACCCAAATATTCTTAAATTAGAGTAATCAGCAGGAGTACCTGACCAAACTTCCTCTGGCGTCTTAAAATCAATAGAAGCACTTAGAGCACGGTTGACAATGTAGCACGCCGTAGCAATGGCTTCTGCCCAGAAATCATTTGTCAACCCAGCATTTGAGATCATACACCGAGCTCGTTCCAAAAGAGTTCGGTTCATGCGCTCGGCCACACCATTCTGTTGAGGCGTCATCCTGACAGTGTGATGCCGAGCAATTCTTTCATTCTTGCAAAACTCATTGAAATCTGTACTACAGAATTCCAAGCCATTATCTGTCCGCAGCCGCTTAATGTGTTTTCCTGTTTGCTTTTCAATCAAAGTCTTCCATTGTTTAAAGGTCAAGAAAACATCACTTTTATTCTTAACAAAATACACCCAAACCTTCCTTGAATAATCATCAATAAAAGTTAACATATACCTGGCACCACCCTTAGAAGGAACACGAGATGGCCCCCAAAGATCAGAATGAATATAGTCTAAAGTACCTTTTGTTTTATGGACAGCAGGAGAATTGAAGCTACCCCTTTTCTGCTTCCCAAAAATACAATGCTTACAAAAGTCCATCTTACCAGTACTTTGACCACAAAATAGGCCTTTCTTACTTAACAGCGTTAAGCCTTTCTCACCCATGTGTCCCAACCGCATGTGCCATAATCTGGAAATGTCAACGTCTGAGGATGTAGAGACCTCTGCAGTACCTGTGACAGTAGATCCCTGCAAAATATACAAACTTCCAGACCTTTTAGCTTTCATCAGTACAAGAGCATCTTTACAAATTTTTAAAACTCCACCTTCAGCTGAATATCTACACCCAAGAACATCGAGAGTGCCTAAAGAGATAAGATTTTTCTTCAAATCTGGAACATGTCTAACATCAGTGAGTGTTCGGACAATGCCATCATACATCTTGATTCGAACTGTACCTCTACCAGCAACTTTACAGGCAGCATGGTTGCCCATCAAAACAACTCCACCATCAACAGGTTCATATGTGGATAAGCATTCCCTACTAGAACTCATGTGGTAAGAACAACCCGAATTTAAGATCCACTCATTATTAGACTTGACTTTATTATCTGTTGCTACAAATATAGTTCCTTCATTCTCATCTGCTGCTATACTAGCTTCAGCGGTGACACTGCTATTTTGTACATTTTTCTCCTTATTTTTCAATTTATTGCAGTTAGCCTTAATGTGCGCCTTTTTCTTACAATAATTACAAATCAAATTGTAATGTCTGGATTTTGACCTTCCTTTGGATTTGCTACTACTAGGGTCTCTATTTTCAGATCTACCCCGAACAAATAATCCCTCTGCTTGACTACCACTAGTCTCCCCTGTGATTTAATACTATCATATGAGACTGAATCTTTCCCATAAATCATAGTATCCCGAAAATGTTTAAAGGACTGGAGAAGGGAACATAACAATAAAATGGCTTGATCTTCATCTTCAATTTTAGCATCTACATTCTCCAAATCCATAATAATGGAATCAAATTTATCAAGATGAGAGAGTATAGATGTACCTTCTATCATTCTCAACATATACAACTTTTGTTTCAAATAAAGTCGATTCTCCACCGTCTTCTTCATGTACATAGTTTTCTACCGATCCCACATACTTTTGGCTGTCCTCTCATTGGCGACTTCCTGCAAAACCTCGTTAGAGAGATTCAAAATAATAGCAGATCTAGCCCTTTTATTTAGATCTGCAAATTCTTTCGCCGTCATCTCTGGTGCCTTATTCACCTCTCCTTCAAGTGCTAACTCACATCCATCATGTATAAGGATGGCTTCCATTTTGAATTGTCACATACCGAAGTTGACACTCCGATCAAACTTTTCAATTGAGATCTTTGTTACTGTCATGATGGCTATGAAATATAACACTTGAATAGTGACGTGGGCCCCACAAGAGGTGAATAGTGACAATGGGCCCCGCTAACAGAAAGTACTTATTTTCTGATGTGAAGGATCCACGTTTAGTGGCAGCCACAGAGCATACAATAAGCACCTCAAAAAAAAATCTGGCTCTGATACCAGTTTGTTGGGCAGCAGGCCCCACAAGAACTAATAGCCACAAATACAATATAACAAAGACAATAAAGAAAATAACTGAATAAGACAAGAGGCACAAAAACTTACGTGGTTCGGTCAATGTGACCTATGTCCACGGCCGAAGAAGGATAAAAAATTTCACTATTTGTGGAGAATACAAATACAAACACAAAAGTATTTTGGGTATTTAAATATATTTGGGTGTATTTTTGGATGAGAGGAGAGGGATCAATTTATAGCCCTCTCCCTTCCTTCATTTTTTCTCCTTGGCGATGTGGGACTAAATCAAGGAAAGGCCACACTTAACAGAACCAATGACAAAAGTCGACCCAGAAGATATTGTCGCCTTTCTGTACGACATAAAAAAATAGTCATCATCTCCTCGTAAGCGAAGAGCAATAGGGCTTTCTCCTTCAGACCTTAAATAGAATACATTGTCGGTTGGCTATCTTGCATCAATACCATAGCCACTCTGGTTCCAAACAAGTCATATTGGAGAGCGAAGCTTCTCTCAAAATCAAGCATTAATAGGACGAGAAGGGAATCAAGCATTAATAGGACGAGAAGGACAACAGTAAACTTTTGAGTGTTTGAAATCAATGTTCTAAAAAGCGTTTTCATTATACGTACGGTTGGGAACCGCATAATGCATAAGTGGATTTCACGGTGATTAAACAGATTACGCAGTATTATATGAAATATTAATATTTTAATGGAATATTAATATAATATTTAAAAATGCATATATTAAGTGATATAAAATTCTAAAACATGGAAAAAAATCATAAATATATATATATATATATATATATATATTTCACAAACAGTATTCAACATATGCTGATATGTTGTTTAAGACAGGCATCCTACTTTCCACTGTGATTATGGCCTAATAATTAACTGATAATTGATCAGTATTCAAAACATTTCATAATCAATCTTGTTGTTGCAAGTACATTTAAATTCTATAGCATACAGGTAATCTCGTTTGTAATACAAATTTTTTCATCAACATCATCTACCTCTTCATAATAAAAAATTTTCAAAATTTCACTGCATCTTTCTTCA
The DNA here is from genome assembly GCA_036321105.1 of Dracaena cambodiana. Classification (NCBI taxonomy): domain Eukaryota; kingdom Viridiplantae; phylum Streptophyta; class Magnoliopsida; order Asparagales; family Asparagaceae; genus Dracaena; species Dracaena cambodiana. The sequence goes on from JAYEPQ010000012.1 coordinate 15,705,219, forward strand.
ACATTGTCAACTCCTTTCGTTTAAAAAAAACAAAAAGAAAATTAAACTCTACCTATTGAATAAGGAGCCTGATAAATAATCTCATGCATTTAGCAGAGAATTTTTTTTAATTCTGATAATCGAATCCCTGATCAGTGTGCAAAGAAAACATAATCTAGATAATTAAAAAATTATCCATCAGAACAATAATTAACTAATAAGCAACAAGAAGCAGTAGCACTGACTCACTACGGTAGAGTCCACTGACTCACGGAGAAAGAAGATCCATGAAATAAGCAACAACAAAAGCAGAAGCAAAGAAAAAAGAAAAAAAAAAGTTTCCAGACGATGCCGGAAAAGGCACAGGAGGTGGAGAGCTACCGAGTGCGCACCAGAGAGGAGAATATGCTGGAAGACTTTGTTAACCGACTGGGAGAGCTGGAGGGGACTTCAACAGGGAGAGCGGCACCTGGTATATGAGAAACGTGAGGAATTGATCGGGTAATGTTTCTGTTTGGTCGAACGAAGAGAGGAATAAAAGATTATAATAGTGGGTCGGGTCTAATTTTTTTAGTTCAAAATCAATTACCCACGAACCAAATAATTAGATTGTGCGGGTTATGCGGGGCGCATAACCTGCATAATCCAATTAGCGGACGCATAATCACCCTGTCCGCATTGACATGGCGATCTTCTCCATTTGCATGCCTCCAAGTCCGCACACGCTTATGCAAGCGCAAAATCGCCCGCATAAGCCCTTTTTTTTAACACTATTTGAAATGTTATCCAAGCAATATCATCACATAGAACAGATACTTTTTCTAACATGGCGTTTGGAGGAGCAACAATCTCATGTCAATCCTATGAATACCCTGATGGCTCTAGGGGATTTTGGATAGCCATTCCACGATAGTCTCAATCTTCTTCGAATCCACGGTGATATCATTCACTAATATAACATGCCCCAAGTAATGGATCTTCATGCACCCAAATTTACACTCTGATCTTTTTGCAAACAGTTGATTCTCCAGCAGCAATGGGAGCACACTTCTAACGTGTTTCAGGTGCTCAGTCTATGACTTGCTATAGACGAGGATGTCAGTGAAGAAGATTAAGACAAGTTTGTGTAAATAAGGCTTAAAGAGGTGGTTCACATGCCCTTAGAAGGTGGAAGGTGCATTAATGAGGCCAATAGGCATTACAAGAAACTCATAATGTCCTATATGGATACGAAAGGCGATCTTGATATCTTCCTCAACCACGCGTATCTGGTGATACCCTAACCTCAATTCTAAATTCAAGAAGTATTTAGCACTACGTAATTCATCCAACAAATCATTGACTAATGGGATAGGAAACTTATCTTTAATTTTGTTCTGGTTGAGAGCACAATAGTCAATGCATAGCTGCCAACTCCTATTGGCCTTGCATGCTAACACCACCAGTAAGGCAAAGGGACTTGAATTATGTCGTATCCAGTATCTCTTGGATTTGTTTTTGATCTCGTTCTTTTGATACCTATAAGACACTAATATTGGCAGACTAGGTGGGGTTGATTAGTGAAATCCTAATGTCACATGGTCAAGAGGGAGGAAGGCCCCGAGGAGAATCGAACACCACAGCATATTCGTCAAGGATCTGTTGATATCCTTAAGCGACTCCTCCCTGGAGCTCTCCTCTAAGTAAAGCGATTGTACTAAGTATGCAACCCCCTCAAGTTGCAGCAACTTTCTGAACATATTTCCTTCCACCTCATCCAACGCCCCTACCTAAACTCCTCACAATGTGATCGATTTGCCATTTTGCCAAAACTTCAACATGCAGTGGAGGTTGAAATCCCACCGTGTAGTGCTAAGACTTTTGAGTCATACCATGCCCAAAATCATTTGTGGATCTGTTAATGGTACCACCAACAAATCTGCTTCAGTAGTGTGTTTTTGGACTACCATCTTGGTAGCCTAGCAACAGATTCCACCTCCTAATGTCTTGTTGTCCGCCATTGTTACTTTAAAGTCTCCAATTCCCAAAGGTTTTTCCCAAACAATTTGCTATTGTTGGGTTATAAAGTTATGAATAGCACCAGAGTCGACTAAGAAGCTTGCTTCCTTCATGTTGATCTTCCTAATTACTCGTGAAACTTCACCCCTTCTATTTCATTGAAACCATTCTTTCTTATCATATCCTACCATTATTTCTATCTTGAAGAGCTTATGGTTTTTGCATTGATAACCCGTTGTGTACTTATCATTGCAATGGAAATACAGTCCCTTATTCCCTCTCTTATCTCTTATGGTATCAACTTCCTTATAGCAATCAAGTTTGAAGACCCCGTAATGTTGGAACTCTTGGTGGCTGCGTTGTTGGGACTTGAGGTTTCAGGTCCTGAGCATGACAAAGGTGTACTAGCAGGACGAGAGTAAGCACCCCTTTGGAATTCCCACAACAACTTCACCTTTGCTTCCTCAAGTCTTGCTAGCCTCATTGCTTCATGCACAGAATTGGATCTTTTGAACAATAATTCTAGCACTCACCGACTCCCTCAAGCTATTAATAAAACAGCAGCAGCTAACAAGAAACTCTTGTGATGTCAATTGCACCTGATGTGGAAGTCTTATAAACTCCTCCTGGTACTCCTCAAACGCATGTTCCTCTTGTTTGAGCTTAGCCATTTCTCCTAGATAATCCACTAGTGCCAAATCTCCATAATTGCCACAAACCCTTACTCAAACTACATCCAACTCAAGCGATTCCCCTTCAAGCGCAATCCTCTATACCAACCTAACGAAGCTTCCTCCAAGTACAATGCTACTAACCTAACCCATTGTTCTACCTCAGCATTGGAGACGGTTAGAAGCCGCTCGATCCTTTAGAGCCACCCTTAAACATCCTTTCCCGTGAAAGTAGATAACTCCGGGCAAAGAGGAGAATAGTACAACCCTTCAGTGGTTCAATTCGAGGAGAATAGAGGTTCACCGAGGGTTGAGGAACAGATTTGCTCATTATTAATGATAGGTGGTGTATTAAGGATGGGGAGGGTGGGAAGTCGCGGAGCCTCTTTTGGTAAACCCATTAGATGCTCATTTCTATGAGTAGAAGCACATGAGTCATGAGTGACTGGATGCTCATTCCCAGGATTCAAAGTATTAGTGCCAAGAGGTGATGGAGGAAAGGCTCGATTGACAGAGGTGAACCCTGAGCCTTACTGATACTCTAAGAATATAAGCCTAATTTCCTCCCTGGTTGGTTTGTATTTTTCTTTTCAACTCCTCCATCACCAGTCAAAGACTGGCTGATACATCCTCGAGCTATTCCAAATATTGTTGGGTAATGGTTCGATTCACTTCGAACTCCGTCGATAATGCCTCTAGTGATGCTTGAAATCTCTCATGTCTCTTTGGAATCGACATAGGACCAAAGTTGGTCTAATACCAATATCGAGATCTCCTCCTAGTCCTAGTGGTTGCCATGGTGATGATCGGCTCAATGATCCTCGTGGCATTTTGGTTAGAAAAATCGAGGAAGAAGAACTAGCGAGGTGAGATTGGAATTAAGGAGAAGCTAGGGTTTGCATTTCATCAAATAATGGTACAATCCATCACACAATTATATAGTCCCCTTCCTTGAACATCAAAGGTTGTCTTCTCCTCTAGCAACTAGGCAATGGCTTTCAACGGTTAGTATATGGTGAAATTAAAATTAACTTAGTGGGCTTAGGCCTGGCTTCTGAATGGGCTTGAACCTTGAACCTGCTTACTTGACTGTTGCTTCAGAATTAGGATGGGCCGCAACATCACATGAACCACATCATTATGAGATATGCTTGCGAAGAGTTCTATCCTTCTACAATTAAAATGTAGGGTTACAAGACTTTGGTCTTAATAGAGATTTATAAGTCTAAAAAAAAAGAGTAAAAATTCAGGCTAGCTGTTCAATACTTGTGCATTTCATCTGACTTGTATGATAATTCTTCTAATTTCATGCCAAGAATTAGGAACTTACAAAATAAAAACCCTAGAACACAAACACATAAATTAAGCCCTAGATCTACGTCGCAAACAACAAAATCAACGATCAAATTTGCAGAAAAAACAACGAGATCCATAATTTCGGCGAGATCTACGAGAATTGAGAACGGAAACGTAAACAGATCGGTTGAGATGCGTACCGATCGGCCTGAGGCTGAGCACGGCTAGGATTTGGGCTCCGATCGCTGGAGAGAGAGAGAGCTCCGGCCCAACGACTGGAAGCGACGTGAATTCAATCGCGCCTCTTCCTTCGCCTGGGGGGTTTCTCTGAGAGAGACACAGAGTGGAAATGAAAATTCGCTTACGGGGGAGGTGTAATTTATTTTAGGGGTATTTACTGGTTTGTCACTCACATCTTTATATATCATGATTTTGCCCCCCAAATCTTCATATTTAGAATTTTACCCCCCAAATCTCATAAGTTACAATAATTTTGGCCCTCTCTCTAACTTTCCCTAATACAGTTAAATATTTGACCATTTTACCCCTCTTTTCCTCTTTTATTTTCCTCTTCTCTTCTCCTTTCTCTCTTCCTCCTCTCTTCTCCTTTCTTCATTATTTCTCATCTCTTCTTTCTCTTCTCTACCTCCTCTCTTCTCCTCTCTTCCCTAACACATTTAAATACTGAAAGAAGAGAAGAGAAAGAAGAGAGGAGAAATAATGAAGAAAAGGAGAAGAGAAGAGGAAGAGAGAAGAAGAAGAGAGGAGGAAAATAGAATAGGAAAAGAGGGGTAAAATGGTTAAATATTTAACTGTGTTAGAGAGAGGGGCAAAATTGTTGTAATTTATGAGATTTTGGAGGCAAAATTCTAAATATGAAGATTTTAGGGGTAAAATCATAATATATAAAGATGTGAGGGACAAACCAGTAAATACCCCTTTATTTTATTAATTGTTTAATTTCGCCAGCTGAAAATTTCGGATCCTGAAGTGGGACGGTCCGGACAGACCCGCACTATTTTGGTTTTTTTTTCTCATTCTTTATTCTGTTTTCCCTCTTTTTACGGGAACTTCTAAAGGCGCACAACATTTTTCCTAGTGAGCCCAGTTAATATAACAAGTTTGCCCTCTTACTAAAAATCCCATTTTACCCTCCCGCTTCCTCATGTATTCCCCCGCGCGACAGTTAATTTTTTTTTTTTTTTTGGACTATTCGGACTGTAAGTCCGAACAGATGTTAATTGTTCGGACTTACAGTCCGAACAGTCCAGATATGTTCGGACTATCAGTCCGAACGGGACTCACCCATTCGAACTGACAGTTCGAACAAGGACCTGATCCGAAATATACTCCGGACTCCTCATCTACTCTATAAGTTGTAATAAATTGATATATCATTAGTTAAACCAATTTAACGTCACTTTACGGACTTATATTAAGCATTAATACACCGATATAATGATATGCCAACAATATATTGGTTAGCGACCGATACAATGATATATGGATAATCTACTAACAACTAATATATTAAAAACTAATATATTAATAAATAATACACCGATACAATGATACTCCTGATACACCGATACAATGATACTCCTGGTACACCAATACATTGATACTCCTGATACACATATATAATGATACAATGATACATAGATACACCGATAATCTGATACAACGATACGATAACTAATACATTGATATAGTGAAAATTATGAATAAGACCCCATACAAATTAAACAATTACAAACATAGTGTATATATTAGTCGAACAAAAAGCAAATAATTGGGTTCATTACATATAAAGACCATATATATCAAATTCTTCAAAATATTTGAAAGTAAACAATTACACCGGCCACATGAAGTTCCTTACAACGATATATCAATGCACAACTACTATAATCGAATCACTATCTCCTTGTCTTCCTCGGGGGTTGATGTCTGCTTCTGCTTCGTGTCATTAAAGTCGTATCGGGTGCATCAGGAGTGGTTTCATCTTGTCTTTGTTCCTTTGCTTGCTCTTCTGGTGGTTCTACTGGCTGAGTGCAACCAGTTAGCACGACTTTAATTTTTGCAAATGCACTAAATAACATCACATGCCGCTTCTTGAATGCCTTCTCCCCTTGCGCAAGTAATGGATCGATTATTACTTCTATGTGTGTATATCTCTGTAATATTAATGAAGGAAAAATATATGCATCAGATAAACTTGGAACTATATGGAGAATAAAATAAAGGTATTTCATTTTTAAATGTTATTTTTCATTTTTAGATGTTATTTCATTTTTAGAATACAAAGATATTTCATTTTTAGATGTTATTTTTTATAACACTAACTTCTGTACATGTAAGTATGAACTTACAAAGTAAAATTTGCTACAAATATTATTTTTTTGTCTATTTTTTTCTTCTGCAAGATAGTATAATATTAAATTTTAAAGACACTAAAACTGTCCTTTGCAACTTAATCAACCATTATGACAATGTCATCAAACTTCATAATTAACTAATAAATTTTAATAACATTCATGATTATAAAAAATAACTAAATTTTGCATATTTTACAATTGGAATTATAATATTAAATTTTCTTAATAATTATAATCTAAATGTTAAAAATAAAAATTAACAAAAAATGCTACAACTAAACTTGCTACCTCATTCCCTCTTCCTCCTCCCAAACCCAACAAAATCACCAAATCCTAATATTCAAGAGTTGTTTAATTCAAAAATAATAAAAATTAAATTTTAAAATAAATATTACTAAATTAGGAAAACTCACTTAGTAATGGTGGGAAGGCGGCGATGGGAGAACACTTGCAACGGCGGCGGCGGCAAGGCGGGCTGCGGCGGCGGCGACAGGGAGAGTAGCAGGGTCTACGAATGGGAGAGAGAGAGGGCGTTTTGGAAGGAGAAATGAGGAGAGAACAACTATGGAGATGATGAGTGGAAGTGGGAGAGGAAGAGTGGAAGTTTGGGTTAGGGTTTGGAGGAGAAATGAGGAGAGAAGAGGAAGAAGAGAGGAGATATAGGGGAAGGGCATTTTGGGAATACTATATGTGCTCACAAAGAAATTTTACTTTATAGTAAAAAAATACTGGGCTCACTAGGAAATCTGGGCTCACTAGGAAAAAACTTGTGCCCCTTTAGAAGTTCCCCTCTTTACGGGAGTTTTCAAAGGAGCACACCAATTTTACTAGTGCGCCCATCTCTCAGTATTTTGTTTTTATCCGAACTCAAAATTCGGACAATTAAAAAATGGGCTCACTAAAAAAAATAGTGTGCTCTTTTGGAAACTCTCCTTTTTACCCCCTCTCCGCCTAGTTTGGGTACACTATTTTAAAAAAATTAAAATTAACCTTGACCTTGAGCTTTTAAAATTTTAAATCTTTCTATATTACTAAGCCAAGAGGAAAGAGAAAAATTTATAATTTAAAAATTAAATAATTAAAAATTCGAGAAGATTCGGTTTGTCCTTTCCATTTTTTGAGAGTTAATAAATTTTAAATTCTTTAAAATTCTTGTAAGATATCAATTAGTCTCAAAAAAAAATAAAGAGGATATGACCAAAATGTGGAAATCGGTTACAAAGAGATAATGGGTAGTTACTTCCCAACGTAAATAAATAAAAAAAAAAACTCTTAATTATTTCTCTGTTCCTCTTCCTACTCTTATATAAAGTAAATAATTAATAATTAGGAGAAAATTCGGTTTCACCTTCCCTATTTTTTTAAAGAGTTTTAGAATTTTTAAATTCTGTAAAATTCTTTAAGATATTAGTTAGGCTTAAAAGAATAGTGTGAGAGGAAATATGATAAATTAGTTACAAATAGAGCATGGTAGTTACTTCCCAGTATTAAAAAGATAGATTATTTTAAGATTTCTATGAGTCATTATTTTCGTTTTAAGGAAAGAATTAATTTCTGATTACCAAATTTGCAGTGGAAAGCCTGGCATACAAAAATTTAGAAAAAGAGAGATATTTGATGGTGAGGCTTCTAACGCTTTTGTCAAAGTCATTCAATGATCATAACCTAATAAAAAAAGTGTAAACAGAGATCATCTCTTCTTTATTTTCTCTCTTCACCCGCATTTAAATATCAAATATTTGCTTCCATTTTTCATTTTTTTTAATTTATTTTTTGTGGGTAGATTTTGAATTCAATGGTACAAGAGTAGAGCATAGGAGGCCACTATCTACGAATACCAAATTCGTATCTTTCGGAGATGATGTCCAAATAAGGCTCTAATCACTTTGGTTGGTCTTTTCATACTTAAAATTAATGTATTTTTTTCAACATCGTATCCATATCCTAAAAGTTGAAGACTAAAAAGTTTTTTTAATCACTTTAATTGGTTCATTTATACTTGAAAGCAATGTATATTTCTTAGTTTTTGTGTTTTTTTATATCTTATGTCAAATGAACTCTATTTATTAATTATTTTTTTTAAAAGATTTACTTTTTTGAACCTATAATTAATTGTTCCTAAATTAATTAACAAAATCCCCCTTTTACAAAATTTCTAAGTACTTCGATTTTCTTTTTTCTAATCTATTAATCTAATTACTCATGATCATGCGTTATTCTTCCCTAGTGAAAAGTAATCAAGAAAAGATAAAATATCTTAAAACTATTATTTAACTTAAAGTTTCTCAAATAGATTATATATTTTAAGCAAAACTATTGTTTGAGATAAAAATTTAAAAAAAAAATTAAAAAATGGGAATTAAAAAAAGTTTTGCCTTTTTTATTATTTGGAACTTTTTGAAATCTTAAGTATGGATTTGAGTAGCTATATGATATGGAAATATACAAATGTATGATTTTGATTTATTCATCACCATCACTTGAAAAGTAAACTAATGCCAAGAGTTATCATAACCAATAGAAATAATTAATTTCTTACCATCCAGTATAATAATATATTTAACATAATATACATATATATATATATATATATATATATATATATATATATATATATATATATATATATATATATATATATATATATATATATATATATATATATATATATATAAGTTTATAACTGCAAGCACTGATATGCAATTCCAAATTTGTAGCAGTAATTGTAATATTGTACGCCTCTACCATCTTCGCTGAAGGGATTTAAAGATCAAAACTTTAACAGAAGAAGCACAAGCCAAGTTGCCTCTTCTTCATTTTTTATCTTTTCACTCGCTTTTGAGAGATTGAAAAAAATAAAAAATGACAAGTTTTGTTTTTTTAAACTTCTGCTTTTTTTTCTTTTTGTTGTTGTCAGATTTGGAGTCGAATAGAGGGAGCAGACTTGAACCTCTAGGAGATCACTCTCTATGAACACCAAATCTGTATTTATGAGAGTTGGCCTTCAAAAGGATATTTGAATCATTTTATTTAGTTCTTTTACACCTTAAATTAATATATATTTTTTTAACAAGGCTTATGTATTGGTTAGTTGATGGAATGATACTATTGTTGGAATAAATTGACTCGTCCATATTAACTTTCTCTTTCTGAAATTTAATTCCTATTTGTATAAGAATTCAAAATTTAATAGTTTAAAACTAAATTTTATCCATTATGTATTATATTCTATAAATTTGGAGAAAATATCAATGTGAATTTTGTTTCTAATTCAATATCCATTGGTGATATCTACTTCTGAAAACATACTCATAAAAGTTAAGGTTATTATCTTGCATTTCATCGTTTTGTTGCTTTCTGATAAAAATATTGAAATAAATTCATTATATAAAATAACAAATTTCAATAAACCTTTCCTAATATAAAATAATAGATTTCATTACATCTTTCCTAAATCCTCCATATATTTCCTAGCATTTGCACGGATTTTCCACTAGTACCCCAGCTAAAATTATATAAAGTAAAGATTAAAGGAAAAATAAACAAACAAACAAATAAAGACAGTCGAATGTGGGTCCTCAGTAGACGACAAATTCAAATCGAATCGGACGTATCGGGCGATTCAGAAGATAATCGGTTATGTGTCTCAGATCTGCTGTTGCTATAAACGTCGGACACAGACCATATATGTATAATCGGAGAGCCACGTTTATATTTCAAACGAAAGCTCGGACACGTTTCGCAATTATACCAAGATAGGAATATCATGGATAGGTACCAGACGTAGAACTTCTTTACTAATCTTTCTATATTACTAAACAAAATAAGAGAGATAAAATTTGGATTTATAATTTGTGAAAAAACAAAAAACTGAGAAAAAAGAATTGCCTCATCTAAATTTTTCTGTATTTTTCAATACAATTATTATTATCATATACTAAACAGTTTAGGATTCCTAAATTTTAGGAATAACATTTTAACAACTACCCACTTACCCCATAAAAAATTAGAATGAGAGAGAAAATCTTATATTTAAAAGATAAATTCTCTTTGTTTTTTCTCAAAGAAACTCTCTTCATTTGTCTTATCATAAAATTAAAATTTTAATTTTTTTTATATAGTGTTCTTTGTTTCAGATTGCCAAGATATCATTTTCGAAGAAGCATTTTGTGAAATATATTTCTTCCATAAAGGTAAGTAATACTAACTTCGATAATTTTTATATTAAAGATATGTAATTATTATCCCATGTTCATGGATTATAGTTAAAAAAATGCTAAGCATTTGCGTGGGTTTTCCACTTATTTGTGACAATGCAAATTCTAATTTCAAAGAAATTAGTAACGTTAGAAATTTTTCTGTCAAAGTGGATTTTTAGGAAATTAAAGTCAAGTAAAATAGAAATTTAGAAACTCCATTGTAGATTGACAAACGAAATATAATTTTAAAGGCAGAACTTTGTATTAAAATTAAATAAAGCTTCAATTTTCTTAAGTTAAACTGGATTGCGAAATTACATCTCATCTATCTATATATTTTCTCTCATACTATAAAAGCATTTTTAAAAAAAAAATATTCTTCTACATATTAAATTCTAATCATTTATTTCACAAGATAATTACATAAGTTAATGTCTAGAATCCACAAAACGATTCGTAGTGGCAAGTGGAGCGGGCAGCACGCCTGGCCCATCACGGCCCTATAGGCTGTGCCCAAGCCTTAAGTCTCGAGCCAGCTGGTTTGTGCTCGCATGTCTAAGCTGTGTTACAGATAGTTTTTTTTTTTTAGGAGGAGAGAGATGCTCTGTAATTTATTTTTGTAAGCCCCCACCAACTAAGATAATATATATTTTTTAACTATGTACCTTATTCAAAACTCATAATACTCTTGGAAGTAATACATAGAACAAATTTAGAGTAACGGTTATGATTTTCTCCCTTCTCTTAAGACTTTGTATGATATCCAAAGAGTGCTTATAGAGTCAAATTGTACTATATATAAATATTGATTGAAATAAAAATCATTATTTTACTTAAAAACCATCGTTATCCAAATTTGCTCATAATTAAGTCATTTTCTACTTATTTTTACAACATTATAATTGTTTTTTGATTTTTTTAGCACAAATGGAAAATTCTATTCTTTTTTTATAATTTTCCTATTTTTTCCTTAATTTTTAGCCTCTTTTCTATAAGAACTAAAATTATAATTTTTTTTTAAAAAATCAGACAAAAGAAAATTTTCCCACCCTTTTTGCCCACCGGCCCTGCCCAGCATGGTACGGGCACTACCAAACAAGTCATCGGCATGGCCCAGCATAGCGTGCCATGTCGGTAAACCAGTCCTGGGCTTCCCCTCCCCGAAACTATCGTGTTATGCACGACACTACATGGCTGTCTAGGAACCGCTGGCCGCGCTCAGCATGGCCCACTCGCAGCATGAGCATGCCTGAGCAAGGGTTGTGCCAGTGCGGCCTGATTGCCACCTCAAGATAAGATAAGCATTTGATAACGTATTCAAAATGAACACACCGAGACTCAGATATATGTAAACTATATATACAGTATTACCACATCCACATATAAATATATGTAAAGCTTACTCAGTATAAAACAAAAAAAAAAATAATCTATTCAATAAGAGTACCAAAATCAATGTCAAGATCTAAATCCAATAAACAGATACAAATAATAACGATATTTGTCATAGATATGAAAAAAATTGAAAAGAGTTACTACTGCTCCAAATTCTCAATGAAAAAACTAGGACCAACTATTTCGTCCAACAAATCTCCAAAATAAACGAGTTTGCAATATCTCTATATTGAAGTAAAGGTACAACTATGATGATCCACCTCCTTGTCTACCAGCAAACTAATAGAGTAAAGACATGCCCAACTAAGATAGTCATAATCGGACAAGCGGGTGCATAAAATGGAGAAAAACATACATGCATTAACTAATGTATATCTACAAAGTATAACATAATTAAAAGAATAAGTCAAATACCCAAAAACATGCCACGAATTTTGAAATAAACCAAGTACTATGTATTTTTATAGATATAAAATAATTATACACACACATGAGATTAATGTAAATGAACTGCCACTCAGAAAGTTACATCGATTAGCATCAACAAAATAGTACTCCCATTTTTTTAATCAATTTTTCTGGATCGTGATCTCAACCTTCATACCATATTGAGAATCAAATCATGGATTTTGAAATTTATTAGCTATTCCATTAAGTGGATATAAGATATTATATTTACCGAAAACCGTTAATTTTATGTTTACTTGATGGAAAGGTAAATAAAAAATAAAATCCAAAAGATTGGATATGTGGGAACCATAAAATGTTGAGATCACAGTGTAAAAGAAAATTGAAAAAAAATATCAGGATAGTGAAAATAGACTGCAGCTCAAATAATTTATATGAATTGATAACTCATTTCTATTGTGTGTGTGTGTGTCGAATACTATATATGAGCTACCAGTTTAACTAAGACATCAAAGCTAATATTTAAAAAATAAGAAAAAAGATTATTAGAGATAGTGAAAATAAATTACAGCTTAGATAACTTATATGAACTGTCAGTTCATTTCTATTTTATATGAGGAAACGAGAAATACACCGGCGGTGAAGGGCCTTCCTTCACCGCCGCTTAGGTGGCCCAATAAAATTATTACACGTTGCACCACTTAAAGTAACAAATAAAAGAACTCTCTTAAATACCCCTTGAGTGACGCCACGTGTAATAATTTTATTGGGCCACCTAAGCGGCGGTGAAGGAACTCCCTTCACCGCCGGTGTATTTCCCGTTTACTCATTTTATATATATATATATATATATATATATATATATATATATATATATAGACACACACACTTCTCTATAATTGATTTGAACTATTTGGTGTCTTTACTTCTTAAAAGATAGTGTAAACTATCAAGTAGAAGAGACCACATATTTTAAGAGGGTCCTGTACAGGACCATGACTCTAGTATTGTATTGTAAGATACTCAATCAAGTATGACAAGTTGGCCATAAGCTCCTGGGGCTGAAGTTCTCTAGACATATGGCGATCTAGTAATTATTTAGGACTCCATAGTTAGATCCCTCAATTTTGATTATGCAATCTAAATTCATAGGCCTCTTGAAATACCTATATAGGTCTGTCTTCTAGTTTCCCTGTAATCCCATCAATTATTTATATTTCAGTTGAGTCTAGAATGTAAAATATATCAATATTCAAGTTGTAATGGATGTCAAGTCGTACTATGAAATATAATTACAAAGATGGTAAATTAGTTTTAGGTATCGCAGGCATAACTAAATGAGTCATTATCCTGGCCTCGTATAAATTTAATAATAACTTAGTACTTATGTTTTAATTAAATTAATATCAATAAAATTATTTGGGTACATAGTTAATTTACAAAAAGGTCAGGCCATGAAAAAAATATGATGATAACATGCTATAAATAAAGCATGAAGAAATAAAGGAATTATGTGAGTTATAGTATATTATTTTAAGAATTTTCTTGCTATGATAAAAACTACTCGAGATTGTTTAACATGTTAAGAGAATAGAGAAGCAAAACGAAGTGAATTATTAATTTACAACTATTTATATATGGCAATGTAAAATTAATTTAAACAAAGAAAGTTATATGATGGTTTAGAGTTACACTTGCCTCAGTTGGATAGTATAATTTATAAAAATAAATGAAAACGAAACATTTAAATAAGATCTGCTAGATAGGAGACTCTACAACGAACGAAAGAAGGCGGGGTGTAGGATCCACAAACGAGATAGGTGGTAATGGTTGGAGGAGATGTTGGTGCTCTGGAAGGATATGTTAGTAAAGAACAAATAGGAGAAGGAAGAAATTTTTGATTTTTTTAATATGATGGATGAAGGAGGTGGTGGCTGTTTGCCATGGAAATTGAATATATTGACAACTTTTTAATAAAAAGATGACAATTATAACGGTTTTCTATTTACAGAAGATGAGAAAAATCTAATTTTCTTTTTGTTTAAAACTAGATTTTATAGTAGTCTTAGAGGATGATCATGCTCTCCGTTGACGCTCTGGCAGTTAGCATTCTTCGTAAACCTCTTGGATGTAAGGACTTTAGATTTTAGCACAAGTACTCAAATAGAGATGATTAACTGAGTAATCAAGTCTCTGGTGTGAGTAACCCCTTTTCAGCCCAACTTCTGACTATTTATAGAGATTTGGAGACCTCTGAATTCGTGTAGTGGTCCAATTAATGGCCTCCTTAATTGAGAATTAATTTTCTTTCTTTCAATCTGTTGGATTTGTGTTAAATCTACAGGATTTATAACCGACGTCTTTAATCTTCTGGATTTTTAACGCCTTCAAATCTACGTTTTGGCTTTTGGTAGTTCGCGTGGCATACTCAGACCAATATTTGAGTGTCACTGAAGATGATTTTCACATCTTGAAACTCTAAAGTAAAAATGCGACTCTCTGGGGTTCGCGTGTTGGTTGTACTTAGCTTCAATTATGAGCTTAGAAAAGTCAGACGCGGATCTCTCTACAGTAGATGATCCGTGTTTTAGTTCCCAGCAACATGTCTCGCTCGATTAGACTCGCTTGGGTGCAAATAAGGATAGTTTTTATCCTTTAATAGTTTAGAATGAAAACGCGACCCTTTGGAGTTCGTGTAAATTATATTTAGCTCTAGTCATGAGCTCTAGTGATAACTAAAATCACGAATCTCTCTTTAATTGATGCTCCATGTGTTAACTTCTTAGCTAGACCTGTGTTTGTATTGAAATGTGATTATCTTTGACTTTTTAAGTCATTATGAGTCATGATGCGATCTTGCATTTGAATTGCGGATTAGATCTACGTTTTAATACAATTCAGAATCCATATGGATTATCCTTCTAAATTCTAGGTTTTAAGAGCAACACGCGACCCTGTGAGGTCAATCTCTATCAGCCCAATTCGTGGGTCTTTCTGAATAAAGATCTACATTTTGCCTGACTTGAAAAACTCTACTCTGTAAGTGTCGCGTTTTAACCTTTCTTAAATGTGGATCTCTCTATAACATATGATCCATGTGTCAGCCAATTTTTTACTAACATTCTGAATCTGTCTTTTATTTCTTTTTCTCAAAAATTCTGAATCTCCTATTTCAAAATTTAACTCTCTACCATCGACTAAGTTATATCCCATCTTTTTCATCATTTTATGGGAATTTTCATCATAATAGGAGAACTTAGGACTTTCCCCTTTTTTCAGAATCTAAACATTTTTCTTTATTGTTATTGCTTACTTTTCCAAATTATATAGATCTTTGACCTTTATATTTGGTAGGGACTTCAAAAATCCTTTCACTCGTATCTCCATCATCATCACTTTGTATATAAAAGGATGAACGAATTGGTGCTTGGAATGATGCTAAGGAGTATACTTTATCTAGTTGATTACTGACCGCGTCAGTAGTAGTACTTGAGGGTTCAAAATCAACACCAGATGAATAAATAAACTCTACATTTTCGTTTATTATCCACTTGCCATCGGAATTGGCAATGTCATTTACATTTAGGCCTTCAAGGCTTATTACAATTGGTTCAACCTTCTCATTTTCATCATCAGATCTCGAATTTTCGAATCATGATTCAGTATCGGACTCATTACTCTATCTGATTCTTCTAGGGCAGGTTGCTCAGCTGCTTCAAATATGTCTTGATATAGTAGCGCATCTGTAAAGTAGTTTTTAATCCCTTTAAAGGGTTACTTTTCTGCTACCAGGGTTTTAATATTTCCTTCTTTGTCCACATACTTCATACACTGCTGAAGTATGGAAGAGACAATGAGGTTGAGGTGAATCCATGGCTTTCCAAGTAAGAGGTTGTAAGACGTTTCAATATCATTCATAGTATGTGACTTCCGTTTTTAGATCACCAATCTGACATTTCAGTTTCACCTTGTTCAAGGGTTTACAACCATTAATGTTGAACCCGAAAATGGTTGTTTTTCTTGATGCCAGTCTACTTATTGGAACCCCATGATACTGCAACATTCTTCTTGACATTATACTTAGAGCGGATTCATGGCCAATTTGAATTCGGTCAATCTCAATTGACCCTCTGTAGCCTTTGTAATACGGAGGTCGGTGCTGCTTGTTATTCTTTACTTGCATATCTTCTGGAGAAAGTTATGCAGGGTATCGTCTTGGAGGTTTGGTGCCAAACTGCACAAACTTCTTCTTCTTCTATTGTTTCTGAAATCTGAGCCAAAAACATTTCGAAATCTTGTAGAGGTTCTCTTAAGGCTTCTCTGGTTTGTTTGGACAGCCTCAGAAGCTCGTACAAGGTGATTCTTGCGGGAATGCTAGACAATTATGCCAACACATCAAATCGAAAAAGCTTCTTGGAATTTTCCATCAGCTCATTTTCTTTACTTTTAATAGTTTTGTCGAACTTAAACTCTTTCTGCTTGTTCTTCTCTGGAGGTTGAGGTTCAACCACTTAGTCATAATTTTTCAAGTAGTCATTTTCTGAGCGAGTTCCAGAAGGTTTATGTTAGTTTTCATTGACTATTAATGATTCTTTGAGTTTCTCTTCTGAATCTGAGAGGGGATGAACTGCTGTGTTATCTTCAGGGACTACAGTGACAGTATTGGAAGTGCATGTCTTTTCTTTTGACTTCTTATTAAATGAACTAGAAGTCCACTGCTCATCTTTAAGGAGGTCTAGATACACCCATATTATCTCCTCTTTAGATATTTCAAAAGGAGATAATCATTTTTTTTTTGTTGCTGATAAGGATCATAATTTCGACCCTCATTGTGCTTTTAAGAATTGGTTAAACTCCATCTTAAATAGTTGATTTTATCCAGTCTTGAGCCTTTTCAAATTTGAAAGACACCATATTTGCTGTCATCTTCTTCTGTTTTTCTCGCAGTTTGATGACATTGGTGTCTACGTAGGCCTAAATCTTATCTTTTAGAATGTAACAATTTTTGATAGGATGGTTAATGATTTTATGATACACATAATAATTGGGATTATCAACATTTCCTGCTTCTTCAGGTCGCTTCGACTCGGGCAACGTTAACATATTATTTGTCATGAGCAAGTTAAAAATGGTAATGTTGTGCTTATCTTTAAAAGAATATTATTTTTGAGGAACCCGTGATGGACGAGGGGTCCTTGGAGGAGGCTTAGTGGGGCTTGGAGCATCTACTGCCATCGCCTCTTTCCGTTTTGGTCAAGACGACTAAGGTGTTCCTGGATTGTTTCTTTTTTCTTCCTCCTTCCTCAGCCTCAAGCCTCTGTGCAATTTTTTCAACTTCTTCAGCTTGCAGTGAGAGATCTTTCTAAGTGGGACTTCACAACTCCCGTTATGGCGACAACTTTGGTGAAAAGATTATGTCTGCAAGTTTTCACTAAAGTCTTTTCGGACATCCAATGCGAACATCTTAAATAACTATTTTTGTGTCTTTTGACGAAGTCTCGAACCGACTTCCCCTTCTTTTACTTTGTTGCAATGAGTGCTGGTATTGAGATCTCCATATCATCTTTATAGAATCTTGTTAGGAAATATTTTTTCATGTCATTTCATGAGTTGATGGTTCTTGATTCTAATTTTCGGAACCATTCAAATGCTAGGCCCGTGAGGGTACTAACAAAAACTCGCTTGATGATTAGGCCATTTCTGGTCAAATGGCCCGTTTGTGATTTGAAGTAGTAAAAGTACTGATTTGGCAACTCTTTATCATCGAATGACTTGAGCTTCAAAGGCTAGTAATTTTCTGGAAATAGTATACTCTCTCACTCCATCAGATACGGCCTAATGACCCCCAGCTCTTGCAAGTTACTCTTATGCATAAGAGCATTGAGTTTATTCTGGAACATTTCCATCAAAGTAGCATTTGGATTGCCTTCATATTTAGAATTTCCAAATTGATGGTGAGAATGTTCATAACGTTTATCTTCTTCCTCATGATGATCCTCATCGTTGCCATCAGCATTTCTAGGAGGAGTATGAGGTTCATCTTCTTTTCCCTTCCACTTGTATCTCTTCGGTTTGTGGGAACCTTTAGAAGAGGATTCTTCCCTTCTTCTTCTTTCTTTTGTCGATCAGGTTTTGAAGCATGTTCCTGATCTTATTTATGGTGTTTTGCTGTTATTGGATGACCTTGTCTTGTTCATCCATCCTCTTCGCAAATTCTTTCGGAGTTCCCTGCTTCATATGTGCAGATGCAGACTCTTTAAGGAATGAGTTTGAAGTTTGGGATTCGGCTATACAGAGTTTCTGGTTTTTTTTTTTTTTCACCAGAGGAAACTCTGGCTATCTTACTGTTGTTGTACAATAATAATGTTGCTCCTTTCTGAAGTCGGGTGTTTCGAAAGACACTCCGCATCTTGCTGAACACACTCTTCAAATTAGAGAAATGCTCAGAGTCTGATAAGTTTTGTTCGAGGAATGCTCTTCGTTTTCTTCTTCTTTTTCCCCCTGAAGTTTATCATACTGGATTACTTCGGGATACTCTGATTCAGAAAACTCTTGTTTGATGGCACGTCGTTTTCTCTTTGAAAGTTGGACTGAAAATGACACTGTTGAAGACAGATGGCGTTGTAAGAGTTATAACGCAAAGGCAATGAGTGAGCACGGATGTTGTAAGAGTTAAAATACATCTTTTTTAATATAAAATATGATTAATTACAGTCAGACCCTCTATAGTATGGGGGTCTTTCACTTAACACCCCTAAAATTTAAAACTCTCAAAAAAAACTCTGGACATCTTAACGGTGTCAGTGTTTGGGGCACGTGATGTGCGCGTATTATAAAAAATCTAAAATACCCCTCAGACTGTGACTCTCTCTCTTCAGTAGCAATAGCAGCAGCAAGCAAGCTGTTGCTTGCTACTGTAGCAGCAATAGTGCAGCAGCAACAGTAGTGCAGCAGTAGTGAGAGAGAGCTGAGAGCAGAGACACGAGAGAGAGAGCACGAGAGGGAGAGGACGGGAGAGAGAGAGAGAGCTGTTGTAGCAGCAGTGCAGCAGAGAGAGAGAGAGAGCTGCTGCTGTAGCAGTGCAGTAAGCTGCTGCCTGCTGCTGCTGTAGCAGTTTGCAGAGAGAGGGGGGAGGGGGAGGAGAGAAAGAGAGAGAGAGAGAGGAGGGGAGGCGTGAGAGGGAGGGAGGGGGGAGAGAGAGACATGAGAGAGAGTAATGTGTTGGCTAATGAGTAAAATATGTATTAGATAAAATGAGTGTATTTTAATATAAAAGGAGTAATAATAACTAAATGCTCAGTAACATGTATAATGGTGTAGGAATTCTTTTTTAAATTTCAAACTTGGTGGGTATTAATTGATAGACTCCGTACCGCCATATAATTATAAACTATAAAATAATAGATTTCATTGCATCTTTGCCGAGTCCTCCGTATATTTTCAAGCATTTAAGCGGATTTTCTACTGGTATAGCTTCTCTGATCTCTCCGCTTTATAACTTGCCATCCCCGCCGCACACCTCCACCACGGCCGCCCCCCCCACACCGCCAGTTCCTTCGCCTCTCTCTCTCCCTCTCTCTTCACTCTCTCTCTCTCTCTCTCTCTCTCTCTGTCTCTCAGTTTAGTTTCTCTCTCCTCTTTCCAGCGGCGATGTTGTGGGTCGACAAGTACAGGCCAAGAACTCTCGACAAGGTGATCGTCTACGAAGAGATCGCCTCCAACCTCAAGAACTTGTTGAGTTTGTTCTTGATCGATCCACGTATCTAGGGTCTCGATGATCTAGGGTCTTCTAAATTTCTGTTCAATTAGGTATCTGAGCAGGATTGCCCACATCTGCTCTTCTATGGTCCACCTGGATCGGGAATAAAAACCCTAATTGTGGTTCTTCTCAAGCAAATGTTCGGTCCTGGAGCTGAAGAGGTCTCTCCTTTGCCTTGGTTCTCTCTTTCTTTTGGCAATTTAGATTTCTTGTTGATTGATTGATTTTGTTGAACTTGTCTTGATTTCAAGTGAAGATGGAGAACAAGTCATGGAAGATTGATGTAAGCTTCTCAACATTCTTAAATTTTTAGCTGAAAAGTGGGGAAGACAATTTTTGTTTGATTGAAACTTATCTGACACTATTAAGGGCCTTGATTATAATATAATTAGGGGAATCTTAGTTTGTGAATGGTTATCTGAAGTTTTATTTCATAAAGCAGGATTTTTGTAGGATTTGGACATTCCCTCCTTGATTTTAATGACAAATAGATTACAAAGCCTCCAATTTTGGCTGATTGCCTGATAATGTTGAAATTCTTGCAGGCTGGAACACGAACTATTGAATTGGAACTGACAACATTGTCGAGCACTCATCATGTGGAGCTGAAACCCAGTGATGCAGGTTTTCAAGATAGGTATATTGTTCAGGAAATCATCAAGGAAATGGCAAGGAACAGACCAATTGATACAAAAGGCAAAAAGGGGTTTAAAGGTGTATATTCTCTGGTCTGGTAGAGTCTATTGCTGAATGGTTGATTGCCTAGTGTTTTGTGAACCGGGCAAAGTTAGTCATACATTTTCATGTTGCACTTTTGCACATGTTAAAACATTGAGCAACTTGTGTAATTGTTCTAAACAAAGTTGAGAATATCTGATAAATGCCGTAGCTTTAGCCATTAGCATTTATAAGACATGATACATGCCACCTTACATTAACCTGACGAGTATTCCGTCTTGTGGCGAAATGCAATGTTGTTCCTTTAGCTAGGATTATAGTTGTCTCAACAGGATTTGTGAGTTATTTATTAGCTTAAGTGCTAATGACACACACACATACATTTTAAAGTTGGCTAATGACATATGTCCCACTTGTTCTTATTATATTTCTTCGTATTTTGGTTTCCTGAATCTAATTTCTAAGATTCTTTCCATACAGGAAGGTTTTAGACGTGTGGTATCTGAGAGTTTATGGGTTTCAGCTTAAATGTAATAGAGACTTTATAACTGCCTATAATGTGGAACATCATATGCAGAACTGGAATACATCTAACGTTTAGTTGATTAAGCAACATGTTGAATGGATATCTAATGCTTTCAGTTATTTGCTAGATATCGTTTCCAGTAATAGTAAGGACTGGTATCGAGATCAAAGGAAATGTGTACAGATACTTGCTATGATATGGTTTTATACTAAAGGGATAGCATAGATTATTCAGTTTCCACATGGGGCCTTGTTCATTAATCCAATACCAATCACCTTTTATGATCCGAGATTCTGAATTTAAAAAAAAAAAAAAATTAGCTGCAATGGTTGGGCCCATATACCTCTTTTCCCTCTTCTTTCAATCAGGTATTAGTAGACTTTGTTTCCAGAATGCAGTGTTCATTTGCAAAGTTCTTAAATGTTGGCCTATATTATCATTGTAAGCTATAATAGGCAGCAGATTCCCGACCAGAATGTTAGCGTGCCTTATAGGGAGGAGGACATATCTGGCATGCCCATCCATGTCAGTAATTCCAGATGTGTAATCCCTTGAGATGAAGAGTGCTACACACCCTTTTAGCTTAAAAAAAAAAAAAAAAAAAATTATTGTTTTCTAGATCCAATAATAAACTAATTATTATACTGTTTCAGCTTCCTTAATGTATGAATGAAAGCCTATTGTGTGTATTTGATATTTTATGAAAATATGTATTTACATGAAAAACACCCCATCCCCTCTGCCTGCTAACATCATGCAACTCACACAGACACACACTTCAATTTTTTATTAGAATGCATCAATATTTAAAATAGCGATAACGGTAACGTAATGTTTTGTCTCTGTTAGGTTGTGTTGCATATAGCGTAACGCATAACGTAGGTTATACAATTTCCTATTTATTTAATAAATATAAAAATAAAACTATATAAAATAATTTTTATAAATTGAAAAATAAATTTAAAATATCTATAAAAAGTAATATCAAATCATTTTGTAATACATAATCTATTCTATTTTTGGATTAAGTTTACAATAATTATTACGTTTATCTTCATAAATTATATTAAGGCTGAAACCGTAATTCCAAACATCCTCCAAACAAGAAAACAAGATTTCATTTTTTTAAAATTTCAATTCCAGTTATTATCATTATTGTAAGTTATGTTTTGTAATATTCAATTTATCTTATCAATAATTATTGATCTCAGCTCAGTTAAAAATTCAATAGAATAAAAAATTAAGATATTTCAGCAACCGGAGAGGAATTACAATAAGCAAATAAGGAAACAATCATAAATTAGCAAGTTAGCAATTCCACATGCAATCAAACAAGCCAATAACTAATCAAGTAAGAAAATTATAGCAATTCGCTAATAATCAAAATAATAATCAATAAAAATATATATATATTTCTAAAAAATAATAGTAAATAACGTAATATAACGTAATTTAACATAATGTTATGTAATATAACGTAAAATAACATAAAAAACATATTGTTACGGTGCACTGAGTTATTTTCAGTTGTTATGTAGCGCTGAGGTTCCGTTAGGTTTCGTAATGCAATATAACGGATTTCATAATGCGTTATTTTCAATATTGGAATGCATAATACATATTAAGCTGTTTTTGTTGTGGCGAACATTGATATATCTGTGCTCTTAGATTCCGGACCATCATCCATAATGAAATGAGAGCTGAATCAATTCTGAGTTTGAGATAATCAATTACATCACGTATATAGAAGCTGAAAACTTCAGTTAAGAAGGGAAGCATACATTCATCATAGTATTGATATTTGAACTTAAAGCATGCTGTAAAATTAATGACAATTTATAATTGATGACAGTCTTGGTGCTTAATGAAGTCAATAAGCTCTCGAGAGAAGCCAGCATTCTCTTAGGAGAACAATGGAGAAGTATAGTGCATCATGCCGGTTAATCCTATGCTGCAACAGTTCTTCAAAAGTCACTGAAGCTGTTAGATCTCGCTGCCTGAATATTCGTGTCAATGCACCCACAGATGATCAGGTTGGTGGGAGCATTATCATTATATACTTTTATTACCGTTTTTCTGCCTGTTGAATGTTTCACATACCATTTCCAGCACTGTGATTGTCCTTTGGCAATATACTTGATACCCCTTTTTTGGTTCTTAGTCCCAGCAGGTTGGATTGCCTTTATTCATTTTGCTCTTTTGCTTTTCTTTCAACCGTTATACATTGAGCAAGCACAGCCACATGCCTAGTTATTCTATTTCTGTAGCAGGTTGGATTGCATTTGTACAAGTTTGCTTGACGTGCCAAAACTTGTGTTCAAAATTAGCCTATTTCATACCCTTTTTAGCTGACTTTTAGTGTTTGTATTTTAAATTGGTCATGGTAATCTAGCTTAGCTTATGCATCAACTTTCAACTTAAGATTATCCTTTTTTATTTCAGAAGTGTCTTCAAAATTATAAACTTCATAATAGGAGCATTCCCTCCAATATTTTTCTGAACAACTGCAGATTGTTACTACAAGATCAACACCTCATCAGTTTCCAGTTTGTAATCCTTTATATACCCGTCGTTTCTCGATTTCCTTGTGGGATTGTAATTGGGTTGTGTTCAATTTAATTATCTTCTAAATGGTATGGCGTAAGTTAGCATAAAGTTGGTATTGGAATTTATTTTTATCAATGTTTTGATTTCTCAGCCTGAACTTGACATCGGAAGTGGTTGTCAAACTAATGGGGGCATAAGTTGCTTTTGGTCCACCTGCCAAACATAACCAATACCATCAATTTTACAAGTACTAGGATTGCATATTATTTTATGCTCGAGTATTTCAATTGTTTTTGCCCTTCAATTGCAGCTCCATAATAGATTACCATTTCATGAATTCATGCATTGTTGTCTTATAAATCCTGTTGAATGAATTTCTTTTTTTTTTTTTTTTATGTGCAATCTAAATCAAATTCTGATCTTTATATTGCATCAGATTATTCGAGTTTTGGAGTTTATTGGCAAGAAGGAAAGGGCTACAAATTCCTGCTGGATTTACGGCTTGTATTGCATCTCAATCAAACCGTAGTTTGAGAAGAGCAATATTAGCTTTTGAGACCTGTAAAGTGCAGCAGTAAGATCATTCTAATGCAGCTTCTAACTATCAATTACACACACGAACTCCCCTACTTGACAAGTGTAATGCTTAGAAATGCTTAGAAACACCCTAGGTATTTATTTTTGGGTCGGTCCATGCAAATACTTGGAAATATTTAGAGTTGTATATCTTTTAAAACAGTTGACTGACATTTATTCTTTTATGTTATAATAAATAAATCTGGGAAACAGGAATGCTGCTTAAGAAAGTTTGCTATTAATTTTTTCGGATTAGTATTTTGTTATAATTAATTTATATTTTCTATTTAAACTATTGTGCATATCAAGCTAACAAAAAGAATTATCACTTTATTTGGCATGGCAAATCTTATACTGACGTCTTCTAAATTTAATGTTTTAAATGATAAAAATGGACGTAATAATGCTTGGTAAGGAAACACAATGGTTTTCTAGTTATTTAGAATAGAGTGAGTTAATTAAACAAAATTTTCATAAAATAGTGAGTAATTACTTACTATCTAACCTTTATAATAATAAAATCTCAGAAGTAGAATTGTATTTTCTCCAGAAAAAAAGAAACCATACCATCAACATAGACATTAAGAAATAAACATGTAGCAATAATGCAGATAAAATGGGCAATTAAGAATAAGTACCAACATATTTGGATTTCTTATAACAAAAAAGTAGATTAATTAATTATTTAGTAATTCTACTCTTTCATCTTTTCTTTTCCTTTCCTTATTGTGCAGTTGAGTTAAATATAAAACTATAAGATTTCACAAACATTAGTGGGAAGAATAACTAAATAAAGTGATTGGAAAAACTCAATAATTGTAGAAAAATATTTCAATGTATTAAAAGTCAATATTTTTAGAAAAAATAAAAAGAAACTCCTCTATAATGCTCATTAAGCATGAGTCATCATAAAAAGAAAAGGCCATTTAAAAAATGTTCATTATCCATAAATTACGAATAAAACTTCTTATTTGAGATTTTCAAATAATTTGACCAAATCTAAAAGCATTTCCTTCCCATGAAATAAATGATAGGATGGTTAAATTAGTTTAATTTTAAAAGTCCAATAAGATTTACAGCAATACGGTTAATTGCTTTTATAATAACAATATTTTTTATATATTTAATTATAATGACTAAAAAATATTTTGCATATGAACTATCAGTTTTAAATTTGTACTTGGATTTATCATCATTTTTTATTTGAAATAAGGAAATTATGTATTTGTAGAAACTCTGAGAAATAGATAAAATTGATATTTTGTTTCCTTCTTAGATAAATATAATTATGAGATCATAAGTTTGCAATGCACTAAAGGATTCAAAATATATTATCTTACAAAAAGAAAAGAACTTTAATTTAGAAAAGAAGAAAACAAAAAAAAAGGTAAAAAGAAATATGCAACAAAAAAGATTGCAATAATTCTTTTTTCTTTCCCCGTCGTTTTATATTAAACTTTAGTTTCTTGATGTTTATATTTTTTACTATTCAAAATTAGAAGGAAGAATTTTTGTTTAAGAGACTCAAAAAGTTATGTACTCAAATTAGGGGAAAAAAAAAGGATTTGAGTGCTTGGGAGATGGTAAGTAAATTTTATAACCGCCTAAATGATGAAGTGTGTAAACTTATATAATATAAATCCCATAGGACATTATAAATACTCAATATCTGCTAATTTTAAATGGTTCAACTCTATTAGTATTCACCTTCATATTTGAGAGATCCTTTTCTTGTAGTATTCGCTTTTCAGTGTTATTTGAGAGATCCTTTTCTTGTAGTATTCGCTTTTCAGTGTTGCTCTTCAATGTCCTTCAAGAAAAAATAATAAAACTAATGAAACATATAATAAAAAGAGGAAAAATTTTATATCAATTAAGATAATCGAACGAAGAACAAACAAAATGTTGAGTAATTATCTATTGAATGCAAATTCATAAACGATTCATTAAAATATGGCAACTATGATTCGGACATTATGATAATTCATAGCAAATTCCAATTGCCTTGCTCATAGAAAAACATGTTCTATCTTCTTAAAGCGTTTTAAAAGAATATGATTTATATGTAGATGGAGGAAGAGTATTTGGACCAAAAGAGATAAATTTGAATCTAGTGGAATTTAGAAGTTTAGTTTGGAATGGAGTAGAAAAAGATGTTAATGTTCTTCTCTACATGTATATGAAATTAGAAAAATGATTTTACTTTTAAAAAATAGTTAAATGCATAACATTAAGGCCTTGTTTGGTTTGAGAGAAAATGAAGGAAAAGAAAAGAAATAAGAAAGAAAATATTTTCTATTGTTTGGTTTGTGAGAGATTTAAAAAATATATATATATTTTCTTACTAACCAAATATTAAGGCTGTGTTTGGATTGAGGGAAAATGAAAGCAAAGAAAAGAAAAGGAAAGGGAAAATTGCTTTCCATTGTTTGGTTAGAGAGAAAATTAGAGAGAAAATAAAAAGGAAAGAAAGTGAGAGAAAATATATTAGAGTTTTTTTCCTTTTTCTTTTCTTCCTCAAATCCAGTAGAAAATGAAAGAAAGGAAAGTTGAGAGAAAAAGGAAAAAGGGAGAGAAATTTTTGCAAAAATTTCTTTATAATTTTAGTCCCAAGATATTTTTAGGTTTTGTGAAGTTTGGACGTTTTGGTTATTATATGCTTAATTATTTAAAAATTAAAAATTACATCAATAATATGTAAATTAATATTAAAATTTTCTATAGTTTAATTAGAATTATATTTTCCTCTTAATTTTCTATTGAGCAACCAAACATAAGAAACTGCTTTGTTCTAAAATTTCGTTCAGATTTTCTTCTTTATTTTCTTTCTAACTAAATATAAAAAAGAAAACCAATTTCGATATCTTTTTCTTTTCTTTTTCCCTTTTCTTTTCTTTTCTTTTCCTTCATTTTTCCTTAATCCAAACACCACAGTATAAGGAAAAACCAATTTCCATATTCTTTTCTTTTATTTTCTCTTTCCATTTTTTTTTCTTTCTTCCATTTTTTTTCAAACTAAACACAGCCTAAATAAAAAATAGCAAAGTAGTTGGAGAGTTTAAGAAGAAACGGTCCGCAACAAAGTGTCCATTTTTTTCCTTTAAAAAAGATTAGCATGCTGGATAATATAAAATTAAAAAGTATTTTCCCCCGTTTTTCCACCGCATTGAGGATACCTTGTTTTCATTTTATTTTATTTTTTATAACTTTTCTCATTTTAATTCTAATTTTTAAAAGGGATTCTTGTTAGTAATAAAGAAGATGGAATAGGAGATGATGTTGATGTATATGAAATTAGAAAGATGATTCTACTTTTAAGAAATAGTTAAATACAAAAATATTAAGTAAAGATAACATCAAAGTAGTTGGAGAGATTTAAGGAGAACACCGCCTACAATTAAGTCTCCCACTTTTTTTTATCCTATTAAAAAACATTACCATGCATGATAATATAAAATTAAAAAGTATTTTCCCCAATTTTTCCACCGCATTGAGGATGTCTTAATTTAGCATGCAGGATAATAATATAAAATAAAAAATTCTTTTCCTCCGTTTTCCCCTCCGCATTAAGGATAGCCTGTTTCCATTTTTCTGGTATTTTGTATTTCTCTCTTTTTTTTTAATTCTCATTTTTGAAACGGGTTCTGGCCCGGACCGGATCAGATCCTGGCATTTTAAAGCCAGACCTGAAGGGCCCATACCGGCCCACTAGTATCAGTAGTCTTAATATAAAAAAAGGAATTTTTACGTATCGGTTCCTTGCATATTTAAAAATTAGATTTTAGTATCTGAAATTTTCGTATTTTGATTTTAATTTTCCAAATCCTCTAAATTACTTCACTTTAGTCATCTCGAGGCCAGTTAAAATTTTGGCCCGAATTTCTCGTTATACCCCGGAAGAGAAATAAATATCAGTTATTTTCCTTCCTTCCCTCTTTCTTCTCTCTCTTTTAATTAAGTTCCCATTATGCCCCACAAAACCGTCGCTTTTACCGTTTCTCACTACTTCGTTCGAAAAATGAAAGAGAGTAGATCCTAAATCAAACTAAATGACCTAAAACTAAAACTAATTTAAGGTATATCAGTCATTTTCTCTACATGTTAAATATTAAAAATTAAAATTTAAAATTTGGATGGAATAGTTAACGAAGGGACTTAACTGAAGTAATTTAAAGAATTTGGTAGATGCACTCCATACTTGTCCCAGTGAGCCCCATATAAATACCTCACTTTATTTACAAGTTTGTTATTTATAAATTTAGACGAAATTGTCCTTATATTTTTCTTAGTGAGCCACAATACCTCTTTTCACTTTTTCCGTTTCTCCTAGTGAGCCCCAATCCTTTAAATTCCCTCTCATCTTCGCACGAGCGCTCCAGGAAAAAAAAAAGGAAATAAAAGAGAGAGGAAAAAGCGACTCCAAAATCCTAAATTTTCACCAAAATTGAAATCTCATCGTTTGCATGTCATTCCAAATATTATTTTGAAGTTGATGTGATTATTTCCTTGCAAATTTGGTGTGTGTATCTTTCTCTGAG
Organism: Dracaena cambodiana; assembly: GCA_036321105.1. Lineage (NCBI taxonomy): Eukaryota > Viridiplantae > Streptophyta > Magnoliopsida > Asparagales > Asparagaceae > Dracaena > Dracaena cambodiana. The sequence goes on from JAYEPQ010000012.1 coordinate 15,734,167, forward strand.
AGTTTTTGAGTCGATTGAAGAAGATGGAGAACAAGATTACAATATTGGTAACAATCGATGAATCTACTTGTCTAGAGATATGTTTAAAGTATTTAAGGACTCAATAAACCGATGTGCACACCCCGCCAAGAGGATGATTGATTCATTATAAGCTAAAGTTTCTGGTCGGGGTATGGACCCCGACAAAAATAATCTCTGGACGGAACTGTAATCCCATCCAGAAAATTTGTTGGTCGGTGCTGTAAGTCCGGCCACCAATTCCAAATTTTTTTTATCTCAGTGGTTGGGGTTACAGCACCGGCATAGAGACCCGCTGGTCGGGACTGTAACCCTGGCCTATTTATTTGAAAACAACTAATATTGAAAACAACCAACTTGAATTTCAATAATTGGTGAAATAACATATGTTGACAAACATTTTATAATGACAAAAAATTTAAGTTACATAGCAACAGCTATTCATTAGAAACAATAAAGTACAATTACTGAAACTAAATTGTTCATTACATCACAAATAGGAAATTACAAGTAGTGATATCAAATTGTTCATTAGAAACGATAAAGTTACAAAGCAACACACTATCGCCGAACTTGCTCATGCGATGTTCATAGTCCCTCTCCTGAGCCCCCAAGATCGACGTTCGTGGTTAACCGGTTCCTCTTCAAATTGCTGATCAGGTTGAATGTTCGGTGTGCTTGTCACAATGTTCGTCCTCCGACTTGGTGCTGCTTTTTCCTTCGGTGGCTTCGTGGCAGTTTTCTTTCTCCGATTCGAGATCATCAGCCTAATTCGAGATGGTTCAGATTGATCCATCTGCATAAAGGTTGAACATACATTATTTCCAAAATTTTGACAATAACCACACAAAATTGGTCCAATATTGATTTCGGAGACAATACATTTCTCCAAATCCATTGAAAATCCAACTACAAAGTATCACAACAGAGGACAAAAAATTTGGAGGTACAAATTATCAAACCCTAAATTATACTGAAAATTGAATTATCAAACCCTAAATCAAAGTTTAAACCCTAGATCTTATCACTATTGAACAACATAGAAGTTAAAAATTGGAATGAGATGAAGAAAATAGGGAAAATAACTATGCGCCAGGGTTCAATGGCGTGTCATCGTGTCTTCTTCTTCACGATACTGAGCATGCTAACCGTGATAAAGTCGAATATCGTTGAAGAGAGAGAGAAAAAAGAACAGAGTAAAGGAAAGCGAATAGAAGGAGAGAGTAGGGAGGAAGAAGAATAGAGTGAGGAGGAAGAAGAGGGGAGAGAAGGGGTAGTTGGAGAAACTAATTTACTGGTGAGCCGTATTTTTTCTTAGTGAGCCCTATTTTCCCTTCTCAAATAGTTTCAGAGGCAAAACTGAAAAAATTACATAACTCACCGATAAAAAATGGCTGGTTTAAAAGTATCCTGGGCTCAGAATGACAAGTATGGGGCGCATCTAGCAACTCCCTATAAATCCCAAGCTTCTCTCTTCTCGAGCTCTCTCTGGTCTCTGCCCTACGATGCTTAAATTTCCGACGCTGTTATCTGGTAATTTTTTCTGATTAATTCAGTTTTTTTTTTTAATTTTAATTCCTCGATATTTCTTGTTGTCTTAGATCTAATCGGGGTCGACTTCGGCTTTCCTCCTCATTATTGGAAAACTAGGGTTTCTTTTGATATTCGCGATTAATCAGTAGAACGCGGAGACAATCTCCCCATAGAATCTTTTTCCAATTCTAGATGTTTGTTAAAGCTACGGTTTTTCGTTTGCTTTCTTGGGAAAAAAAATCTCTCTTTTTTTTGGGATATTATCATATTAATTATATTGTTAATCCCATCTTGGATTTAGGTTAGAAGAAATCTGAAGGAAACTACAGAAGAAATCAGTTGCAGCTAGGGTTTTTTTCGTCCGCTTGCAATCATGTCGGTAACCGCCGGAGTCAGCGAGGCTGCGATTGCAGTCCGAGACAAGCTTCGGGGCAAAATTGGGCAGACGAAGGTCAAGAGGTATTGGCCTGGAAAGGCCCCGGAGTGGGCCGACGATGTCGATGAGGACATCGACATCAAGACCGCGAGGGCTGCTGCCCTCGAGCAGGCTTTCCCTGCCCGAGAGGACTCTAACATCGTCCGGAGCGACGACCCCAGGCTTCGGCGCCTTGCAGAGAGCAGGTTCGAGGATAAGGAGGAGATTAGAGAGGCCCACAGGAGGATCCGGCAGGCTGAGATCGTGACAACGATCGAAGAGGAGAACAGGAGGCAGGAGGGTTTGGATTTGGAGGAGGAGGACGAGGATGCGATGGAGGAGAGGAGGAGGAGGATTAGGGAGAAGATGCTTCAGAGAGAACAAGAAGAAGCGGCCCTTCAGCCGATTGAAGAGGAGGAGGAAGAGGAAGAAGAGGAGGAGGAGGAGTCTGAGTATGAGACGGACTCGGAGGAGGAGCAGATGGGTATTACGATGGTGAAGCCCGTCTTTATTCCGAAGGCCCAACGTGACACCATTGCGGAGCGAGAGAGGCTCGAAGAGGAGGAGAGGCGGCTCGAGGAGATGGTGAAGAAGAGGTTGGAGGAGAGGAGGGTCGAGACGAAGCAGATTGTGGTGGAGGAGATTAGGAAAGATGAGGAGGTCCAGAAGAATTTGGAAGTGGAGGCGAACATCGAGGATGTGGACACGGACGACGAGTTGAATGAGGAGGAGGAGTACAATGCCTGGAAGGCTAGAGAGTTTGCTAGGCTGAAGAGGGATAAGGAGGATAGGGAGGCGAGGCTGAAGGAGCAGGAAGAGATTGAGAAGGTGAGGAACATGACAGAGGAGGAGCGGAGGGAGTGGGAGAGGAAGAATCCAAAACTGCTTCCTGCGCCGAAGAAGAAGTGGAGCTTCATGCAGAAGTACTATCATAAGGGTGCATTCTTTCAGACGGATGGTGATGATCGTGCTGGTGCAGCTGGTCCTGATGAGATCTACCGCCGTGATTACTCCGAACCTACAGGAGAAGATAAGATGGACAAGAGCATTTTGCCTAAGGTCATGCAAGTCAAGCACTTTGGACGCAGCGGAAGGACCAAATGGACTCATCTTGTAAATGAGGACACAACTGATTGGAACAACCCGTAAGTTGTTGACCTTTAAGTTTTCAACACTTTTTACATGTTTATATTAATGGATTTCGTTTATGATACTAGTATGAGCCTCTTAGTTAGTACTACCACTTCAATAAGTTAAGGCGTGGGCATGAATCATATGGACAGTAAGCTGAGTTCAGTTTCAAACATTTGAAGCACAAAATGCATATGTAAACCTATTGCTAGTTAGCTGTTCATCAACTTAAAAAAGGCTGGATTTGTAAATTTTATGAACTAGAGAAGCATTAGGATGTGGAAATCACTTTAGTGCACCAGAGAAGTGTTAGGATGTGGAAACTGTCAGCAATTACTTTTTTAATGCAGTAGAGAAGAGTTAGAATATTGAAATTAGGAGCTCTAACTTTTTGAAGCAATCATCAACAGTACTTTGTTAAAGGAATCTAGGTATCTAGTCATTTTTCCCAAAAATGGCCATTTCCGATGTCAGGTGATCTCCACTGACGTTTGCTTTCTCTTGTTATTGTTATTGTAGGTGGACTGCTAATTGTCCTCTTCGAGCAAAGTATAATGCCAAGATGGCAGGAATGAATGCACCAATTGAGAAACCCAAAGGTAGCAAGAAGATTAAGGATTGGGGAGCCAGTTAGTTCGTTTCTTTTATTTCACTGTGGAAACTTTTTATGTAGGATAGCTGATTTTATTTCATATCCATCTTGATTACACACCTTGATGCATACAAAATGCATCAAGCTCATGTTATTGTTCTCTCTATGAGTAATAGGATTTGTTATTTGGTAGTATGTACCAATCGCAACTTTAATCATCACGGTAAGGTAATGCATTTTACTGTCTAAATTTGCTTCTGGGTGTGATAATTCTTGCAAATTTGATATCTTGGTTGAGCATAAACGAGTGTAATTGGAGGTTGGATGCAAATTCTGGATCCTAAGTGTAGTAGAAAAATGGATTGGCTGGGTTACCTGATTTTCTGTTTCTTATGTATTTTTAGATACTTTTTTAAATCAGCATTATACTTTTTTAAATCAGCATTTTCATTTGAATTCTCTCCTTTATGTGAGCAAAAATTTGTTAGTGTTTCCACGCTAATTTAATTTAGCAACATGGTAGTTTCCCGGTCACTGTGTTGTCGGTGTCCCAATTTTGATCTTTAATATTTCAAACTTTCAGGTTGAGCATTGGGTTTCTTTAGACTTGTACCTTCGTTTTAATGTTTTTGGCTTTGCTTTTTCTTGGTCAGAGAACACATCGGAGTTCAAATTACTGAGTTCTGTTATTAACAATTTGATCATTGTATTCATTGATCTGCTTAGTTGCTTTGTTCTTCACTTCTTTTATAATTGGAATTATGTACTTTACCAATTAAATGTATCACATGTTAATTTTTTTTTTTTTTTTTCGATTGTTTGTGGGTTTGCTGGATATGGATGATTTGGTTTACTTGCTTTTAGGATTAGCTCCTTAGAAAGCACCTAGTGAAGGTGGTTGTTTGAGAGATCTATCAAGTCTGATATAGAAATGAAACTAGATTAACCTATATAGATATCATCGCAAGAAAAGATTATTGATGGCCTGGTAAGATATGCTCAAGGAGCTGCAAGCCTATAATGAATTGTGTCACAGTTGGATCAAGGAAATTGTGTGTTGTACAAGTTTTTATAAACTGGCAAGCAGCTTTTTGTGATCTTCTGGTCATTATTTCTACCGCAACTCATGATGTTTTCTTTTTCTCATTCTCTGTTATTTGGTTACTTGATAGAAATGAATGGAGAAGGAATATCAAAGTGATTGATCTGGCATGATTCTTTTTTGGTTCATGTAGCCTATCCCAAATACTTGGAATAAAAGGCTTAGATGTTGTTGTTGTATTCTCTGTTATTTGATCAATTCGGTAATTGCTCCTCCATTGTTGTTTGGTATTTTTCAGACTCTTCGTTGGTTAAATCTCTTTGAGATATCTGTTCAGGGTGAAGAAGATTATTGTTTTCTTTTGAAACTATTCTCAGTATTTTCTTCTAAGGCTCATTTATCATCTGCAATTATTTTAACAGAATCCTGCTACTTTAGTTATCTTCTCTACAATATTGTTGTGTATTTTCTTAGGCTATCATGAATTTTAGTTATTGTGTGGTTCTTTGATATTGAACGCCACAGGTCCACAGGTAACTTTGCTTGCATTTTTCTTGTTGCTTTTCCTAGTATTTTTCTATCCTCATTTTATTATCAACCTCTTTGTAATCTTGAATACAAGCTAGTTGGCAATGGGCTCTGTTCATAAGAAGTTGCCTTTTGTGCCATTTCCAGTATCAATAGCTGATGCTGCTGGGATTGCAAATGTTGTTAGTTTTGTGTGCCTGAACTCTGAAGTCAAGATAACTGAAATATAATTGGATTTTCTGCATATTGAATTTTGGAGAATATGCATATTTGTCGCCTTTTTTTAGGGAGAATTCATTGGTTGCTCAAAGTAACTACTCATCAGATGCACACCTCTCTTATTCCTGGGATGGAGCTTTTTTTTTTTTTTTTTTTTTTGCCCTCAGATGAAGCTGTTGAGCAAGTGTAAAGTTCTAATAACAGTTTTGATCAGACAAGTGTATTGCTGAAAGAGTACAACCAGTTGTGCTACATTTAAGACATTTTTAAATTGAGTTGTACTTGCGGACAGCTTAAGCAGTTTCAAGCAGTTTCAAAGCAGTCAGTTTCAAGTAGTTTCAAAGCAGTAGGGATAGTAATGGATGTGTCAATGAATGGATGTGTTAAATGGATGTGTTAATAAGGTAAATTTTGATTTTTTTATACAAAATTTTGAATTAAATTTTGTATAGAACGGACCAAAATTTGACCGTGAATGCATCCATAACTATCCCTGCAAAACAGATTGTATCCAAAAAAAAATTGGGAGAGGCAGCCCTAATAAGCTGAATTTGCACGTTTGAAGTGCTACAGGTAACAAAGTTTATATAGGAAAAATAAGGAAGTGTAAGATGCTAAAAAGAAAAGCAAAGCAAATGAACAGGGGTGTTTCCGAAGGAGCACACCACGTTTCTTAGTGAGCCCACTTGGCCGTGTATTTTTTATTCGGATTTTTAGTTTAGACCATTCTTAAGTGGGCTCACTAGAAAAAATGGTGTGCTCCTTTGGAAACTCCCAATGAACAAACCCAGTCGGAAAGCATTCGCAGTGAAGCCACAAGGGGGGACAAATGATACAATTAATTCGTCCAATAATTTCTGCGGAAAACAAATATTTTCAGCATTTGTTGACATTTCTTCTAGCTATTTACATTTTCCCTCTAACGAGGAATGCATATTTTTTGTAATGCCAGATGTTCTTTGTATAGAAGCATCATGGCCTGATCGACCTTGCAATCAGTCTCGACAACAACCATGTTGTAGAGGTAATGACACTGATACAACAGGGAATTGTACATAACAGAAGGTTGCTTCAGTGTTGTACTAAGCTACATATTCTGAAGAGGTTCTGTATATCTCATCTGCATGGGCCACCGGTACATACACAACATCTGTTAGCGAGCTGTGGCTTCGACCATAAAACAGATACACAACAACGCCAGCCAATAGCCATATTGAAACACGTATCCAAGTTCCAGCTCTGCAAGAAGAAGGTTTCGAAACAACAAATAAGAAACATTGAATCCAATAGTGTCCTGGATATGAACGAAGTCCATGCATAATCATAGTTTGTTGAGATGCTTCTTTTTAATTTATTACCCGATTAATAATCGATATAGTAAGAGATAAGAAATTAGATTGGATGAATGAGAGTCGAGAAATCTTGTCATTTCTGGACTATGCGACTAAAAAAAACTATGATTTGCATGAAATTATACTAAAACAAGTGACTATTGAATCTTAATAGCCCTGGATACGGAAAAGTACTCTGCATGAAGTCCTGCCATAATAATTGTGTATCACCAAAGTCTAACAAGGAATTTGACTGTTTGGTCAAATTCTCACAAATTGTAATGTAAGATTGCATAGCAATCAGAATGTCAAATTCTAAAATAAGATCTAGTGTCAACTTGTGCAGCGTGTAGACCATCAAATTCTCAAAAATTCTTGCGTCAATTTGTGCGGAGCGTACTACCGTCTATGGGATTCAGATAATCCAAGAAACATCAAGTCATTGAATTGGATTTCTCCGAGATGAATTTCAAATTTCCTGATCTCTTGTAACTGCAGTCTTGTTTTTCTTTTAAGTTTTGAGAAATAGGGGCAACCAATTGGGCACCCTTCTAGGATTTGAACCCTCTTTTCACTGCAATATTTATTATTTACAGAACTCTGCATTTTTCATAACCAAGTACTGCCTGAGAGATCTCAGGATATTTATCCCAATGTTGAAAATAACGTGTTATGAAACTCATTATATTGCGTTATGATTCCTAATATAATCATAGCATTATCTAACAATCGAAAATAACTTAGTGCACTATAACGGTACGTATTTTTACATTATTTTACATTATATTACGTTAAATTACGTTATGTTATATTATTTTTTTTAGTAATTTTCATATTGTTATTGATTATTTATCTTGATTATTAGCAAATTATTGTGACTTTCTTACTTGATTAGTTGCTATTTGCTTATTGATTATTTGTGAAATTGTTAGCTTACTAATTTATGATTGCTTTCTTATTAGCTTGATATAATTTTTTTTGGGGGTATTTACTGGTTTGTCCCTCAAATCTTTATATATTATGATTTTGTTCCCCAAATCTTCATATTTTGGATTTTATCCCCCAAATCTCATAAGTTACAACAATTTAGTCCCCCCTCTCTAACTTTCCCTAACACAGTTAAATTTTTGACCATTTTACCCCTCTTTTTCTCTTCTATTTTCCTCCTCTTTTCTTCTTCTCTCTTCCTCATCTCTTCTCCTTTTAGCTTTTTTAGCCTTTAAAGCTTAGAAAAGAAAGGTTTCAATATCCTCCGGCGCCTTCAAAGTTTAGAAAAGAAAGGTTTCAATGTCCTCCGGTGCCTCGGGAGGCTCCGAAGAGGTGGCGATGGATCAGAGGAAGAGGATGATATCGAACAGGGAGTCGGCGAGGAGGTCGAGGATGAGGAAGCAGCAGAACTTGGCCGATCTCAACAACCAAGTGGCTCAGCTGAAGGACGAGAACAGCCGGGTATTGATGCAGATCGATGTGGCGATGCAGCAGTTGCTGGCTCTTGACGGCGACAATGTGGTGCTAAGGACGCAGGTGATGGAGCTGACTGACCGGCTGCGGTCGCTGACCTCGGTGCTCCGGTTCGTTGAGGAGTTCAGCGGGATGGCGATGGACATACCAGAGGTACCCGACCCGCTGCTTAAGCCCTGGCAGCTCCTGTGCCCGGCGCAGCCCATCATGGCGTCTGCAAACATGTTCCAGTTCTGAATGAATGGGTATTAAAGTTCCTTTTTCTCTCTTGGGTCCATTCTACTTAGTATTATATTGCTACTTTGTCTTTTGGTTGCAAAATCGAGTGTGAGCAGCAAATATCAATGGATATGAATATATTTAAGAGTTTATATGGTAGAAAAAACATGAAATTGCTCACTATATATCTCCATATAGGAGGAAGAGAGGAGAAATAATGAAGAAAAGGAGAAGAGAGGAGGAAGAGAGAAGAAGAAGAGATGAGAAAAATAGACAAGCAAAAGAGGGGTAAAATGGTCAAAAATTTAACTGTGGTAGGGAAAATTAAAAAGGGGGACTAAATTGTTGTAACTTATGAGATTTGGGGGACAAAATCCTAAATATGAAGATTTGGGGGACAAAATCATAATATATAAAGATTTGAGGGACAAACCAGTAAATACCCCCTTTTTTTTATTACTTAAATTTCTTGCTTGTTGATTTTATTAAATTCTCAGCTGAAATTATGAACAATTACAAATAAGCTAACTTAAGCATTTGGTAATAGCTGAAATTGAAATAAAAAATTTGAAATCTTTTTTTTTTTTTAAATTTAGGGGATTATTGAAATTAAGGTTATGAAGATAAACTTGAAAATGATTGTGAAACTTGCTAGAAAATTAGAATAGTTTCTATGTTATAATATTTTATATTCCTTTAAATTTATTTTTCAATCTATAAAAACTATTTACATAGTTTTATATTTATGTTTATTAAATAAATAAAAAAACTACATAACCTACGTTATGCATTACGTTAAATACAATATAACCTAACAGGAACAAAACGTTACGTTACCGTTATCGCTATTTTAAACATTGATTTATCCTATGAATTTAAGTTAAATAAATATAAAACTTTTGTTGAAATAAACACACAACCAAATATATATATATATATATATATATATATATATATATATATATATATATATATATATATATATATATATATATCAACAGAAAAAGAACAGCAGTTCGGGTTTAGCTACTCACCCAAGATTTATAAGTAAATATGCATTTATTAGGATGCAACAGATTGGCAGAAGGGGTACAAAGGGGCACATAAATCCTGTAGAAGAAACAGAACCCACATTGTCAATGAGAGTTGTGAAGTAAGCATCAAGTTTGCAAGCTCTACCAATAAGAACAAGGAGTTATGGAATTAACAACTTGGGTACCTCCAGCATGTCCAAAACTGTGCCGACCATCATCTTGCTCGATCCACGAAAGTACAACCAGACCTCCCAGAAGGAGAAAGCCACCAAAACCACATGCTGAATATCGTGCCAAACTGAAATATAAATAAGAAACAGACATTATTAATGGCTTGAGCATTATTCATGGACGATGAATTACATAGATGATCCATGTTAACAACAAGAAGATCCACATATCGAGTCTAAGAAAGTATGACGTCACAAAGACGGATACTATTAGAAAGAAGAAAAAAGAAATCACAAGTAATCAGTTCATCACAATTTATGACATTAGAATGTGAACCCCGATGGATGTTTCAGCTCTGGAGAAACCAGACTGGTTATATTCAAAATTATTACAGCACTTAAATAGTCTTCCTGAGATAAGTTGTCCTGTGATCAGATTATTGATATCACTGAGATTCATCCAACTATACTAATAACTTCACATTTGATGTATGTTCCTGGTGCATGGATCATACACCCAATCTAAGAAGAATCAGTTATCACCTTATACGAATCAACTGAAATTTCTTATCACTAATGGCTTAGAGAATAACTTACAGAGGCAAGGAAGTAACTGATGCTGATGAAGTAAGAATGAGAACTCCAATGCACACAAATGCTATGCTCCATGCTGCATACTTTCGGCGTTTTTGTTCGTTCATTTTGTCTGCAGGACTCAAAATATCACAGTTGATTACAATTTCAGAAAGTTAAATCTAACCAGAAAAATAGTAGGTACAAGGGGAAAGTTACGAAGTTAATTCCTAATCACCTGATTCATCATGCTTGACGATAAGAGGATATTCAAATGATGCCTTCAGACCATTTTTATTGATTTCTCCATCAAGATTTTTCGAACTTCCCCCATCCTTTCCCTGAATACTGTAACGAAATGATACTGAATCAATCGACTCTTGGAATGATGAAGGCATAGGCACCTCATTTGGAGGGACATATCGAAGGATCAAGATTGAAATTGCAACGATGGTGAATGCAAGGAGTGTACCAACACTAACCTGCAGAAATATATATCAACCCAATTACTATTCCGAACTTGCACCCAGCTCATCTTCTACGGTAAATGGTTATAGACTTTTTACTCTTTGAAATGTCTCTTAGAAGGTGCCAATAACAATGCTAGTTTCATAGATTAATATATAACCAAGATAAAACCTACAGAAAATCTTACCATTCCTGCCAACTGTGAAACATCCATGAAAAAGGCTAGGGCGGCTGCACAGATTCCAGTCAAAATTGTGCTCTTCACGGGAACTTGAGTGCGTTTGTTCACATCCGCGAAAAAAGGTGGCAACAGTCCATCTCTAGACATTGCCATTAGTATTCTAGGCTGATAAGAAGAAAACAAGGATATTCACTTTTCAGTGTGCATTATATGGAAGCACCAATAACTTTATGAAGCCATTTCTGGCCAAATTATAGATGCATGCCCATATTGAAGTGATAATTCTTTTTCTAATTATTAGAAACTAGCATGTGTGATGTGCAATAAAACACATCTAGTAGTGATATAACTACAAAGCACTTGTCTTTCAAAAATGATAGTAGAGTTGCTTAATCTATACAATTACATTGCATACAATAAAGGCACAAGGTAGTTTTCCACAGATGAAATTGTGGTCAAGTTACTTAATCTACCTGAAGGTTGTTAGGAAATGATTGTTTACAAAGTATAGCCAGAGGAGCACTCACAAAAGACCAATTCAATTGAAATCTAGATTTGTAAAAGTATTTAATGAAATTAATCTAATCACCTTTTAGATAACTGAGGAAATGTTCCTTGATATGAATTATGAAATATAAATTAGTTCAAAAATCATGAATCATGCTGGAATCTAATAAGTGTTTTGGATAATAAAGGGTAAACAAAATCTAAACATTCAGCTGACAAATAGCCTACATCCTGATTGCCAATGATACAGCTATTTCATAGCCCATATAATTAGGGATGAGAATGGACGCTCCATGGGTCAGTTCTTAGTCGGTTCTATTAAAAAATTTAAATTAAAAATAAATTTTGTATTTTTCTAATTCAAATTTTTTAATTGAACGGGCCAAGGATTGGCCCTTGAATCCGTCTGTTATCATCCCTACACAGTCCATATTACATAATACTCAAATACCAACTACAATAAGACATTTATCTAGAAATTTGTACCTCCTCTTCAATAATGTGAAGCTTGTCTAAACATCATTCTAGAAGTCCCCATCTAAGAACTTAATTGAGCCAGATTATAGATGTTTCCAACTAAGCAAGCACAAGATACAACTAATAATGTACTTCTCCCTAACGCTTTCAGTTTCCTTAGTTTCACCAAAAAACAAACATGTTATTTAGTGTTTCAATTAGAATAGTAGCAATCATTGAAAGTCACATTGGTGACCACGTAATAAAATATTGGGTTGAAGTCATATGACATGAAAGGAACAATCAAATTAAAATCTAGCAAGTAATTAATATATATTGCACCTGCGGCAGAAGTGAGCCCATCAAAGTTGAGCATAGTGCAAGAACAGCACCAGCTGTGATGATGTACCTGTAGTTGAAAACATTAAAAGAACTTAAGATCTAGGCACTGTGGATAATTGATAACAACATAGCAGTATAAATTCACAAAAAAGTTAATTGGAACTGTCAATTTACATTGCCCATTGCATCCCATGTTTAGCGAATGCAGATGAAATTGGAGTATCAGGATCCATAGCGAAGTATGGTACCAGGCCAACCACGACAACAGAAACCATCATATAGAGGAAACAGCATATAGACAAAGATGATGCTATACCCCATGGCAAATCACGCTGGGGATTTTTCACCTGCATGAACATGATAACAAAAGATGAAGAGTCGAAAACATATGCATATGGATCAATGATCAATTACAAAGTCCTTTTTAGCTTCTAATATTCTGGGAATCAATAGCTTAACAACAAGAACTCAATGAAAGGCGGACAATCAAATCCCATAGGTGTAGCAGAAGTAACATTTACCTCCTCAGCTGTGCTGGCAACTGAATCAAAACCTATGTATGCAAAGAAAACCGTTGCTGATCCAGCAAGCATTCCATTAATCCCATAAGGAAAGTATCTGACAGAAACGAAGAATTTCAGCTCGTGTCCATATTAAAAATTGTAAGGTAAGAGAGTTGGGAAAGCTTCTGTACCCGCTTGAAAGACTATATCCCACCCATCCAGTCTTAAAGCCGACATATCCACCAGCTATAACGACAAATAACATGACACAAACATTTAAAACGGTGACAACAGCTTGAACGAATGAACTCTGCAGAGGTAAATCTATCATGTTAGACTTGGCATACCAAAATGACAAAGCATAATAATATGCTATGCATGGAAGAAACATCCATACCTCCTTTATTCCCACACAAAGCAGGCCTGTAACAATAAAGACTAGAATTGCAGCACATGGATCAACAACGACATCAAGCCCTGGAATTTGAGCACGTGCTAGAAAGAAAGGCAAGCTGTCTGGTCCTCCAAAAGCCAAAGCCTAGAAGTTGGCAAGGCAAAGAGTTTTAATCAGCAGTTTGTGAGAACAATTATATGGCCCATAGGGTTTTTCTTCTCTAACTAGTGTCAAGACTAAATTCTAACAAGTATAAGTTCATGAAAAATTGTTATTTACAGGAATTATTAATAAATACGTCTGCCTCAAAATGTAAGGAAAGAAAGCTAAAATATTTCCCTAGGAAATTTGCATGACTATGCTATTTTAATACAAATTCTAGACAGATCCAATTGTTATTCGATGAGCTGAGCCAGCACTCTCAGCTATAAACAAGTGCAAATATCAGGTCACTAGAGCGATGAGTCTTGTTCACTTCCATGGTTAGTAAGCAAATGCTCATTGTTTTTACGTCTAAGTAACGAGTTAAAAGAAAGGTGCTTGACATGCTTCATGAAGAAAGGAGCAGAAAACATACAGCCATCAGAACCGAGAGAAATATCAGATAAAGTAAGGTGCAGTGTAAGGAAACAGCTTATGTAAGGAAATCTCCATACCAAGTTGGGGGTTATGCCGCGTGCAACAGCGGACCCACCAATTGTGTATTCCAAAATTAGGGCCCAACCAATCAACCAAGCAACACTGTAGGAAAAAAGAATTCCAATATGATATTAGTTCTCAAATCACAGAAACAAATGTCCCCAAATACTTGGGATAAAGGGCTTAGTTGTTGTTGTTGTCGTTTGTATCAAAGAAACAAACGTCATATTTATTGCAACTCTTGAGCGAAAACTTTACAATTATCAATATCGCTTTGAGCAATAATTAAACCTTTTGCTGTATATTGATAATCATTTTATATCAATTTAACATGGAAAACTGAGTGATATTTAAAAATCACGCAACGGGCATGATATAAAGATAAGGAAGATTAGCATGATAAAGATTTAACTAATTTACCCTTCTCCGACGCAGATGTATGAATAATGATAAGCACTCCCTGCTGAAGGGCAACGACTGGCAAGCTCTGCATAACAGAATGCCGAAAGTGCAGCAGCTATTCCAGCTATTAGGAAGGAAATGGTCAGAGCAGGCCCTGAATGTTCTCTAGCAACAGTTCCGACAAGAACATAGACCCCGGCACCTATTGTTGAGCCAACGCCTGAGAAAAGTAACAGAAATAACATGTGAGGGATAAAACTGCAAACTAACAAAAACAAGCTGTCTTTTATGAGATTGGCAATGAAAATTTATACTGAATGGTAACTCTCTCAAGACTAAAATGGTCTTTTCTGATAACGCTAATGATTAATAGCAGATCCTGTTGGAAATACAAACGGATGTCCGAACAGAAAACATTAAAACAGATAACTTGAAAAAAATGCAAATATAAGAAAGAACATCAGACTAATGGAAAATATGAGAGATGTCATCTCCTGTGTAGAATACAAGTTGTGATTTATTTCCCTCAAATAACATATTGATTTTTTGCATCTTTACAACACTTGTTCCTTGAGTTGTAATCTCTCATTACCATATTCACCTGTAAGTTTTTTGTGGGAACTATAAGAAGATAAGATGGACTTCATGGATTTATTATGCACGCTCTCCAAAAGATAATTCTTGTTGTAATACTTCAACTTCTAGGTCTGAAAATTACCCAAGTTGAAGTTGCCAATGCTTAGAAATTACATCTCATTGCTCATTGAAACGGTTTATAAGACAAAAAGTGCTAAAAACTGATAGCAGGACACTTAGATACTAGAAATATTATCGCTTAGTTTCACTAGCCTCTCACTTTCCCCCATTATCCCATCAAATTGCAGACTTAAGATGCCACTTTTGTCTTCTAGCAGTCAGCTATGGAGCTCTGCTATAAATGGTAATTGACATAGATTTCATACACCTGAATCAAATACACAAATTGCATCTTAAACCGTCAGGCTCGGGCACTGAAAAATTTGTTTTATGCACAAAATTGTATGCAATAAGAAAGAATCACAAAGAGATGAAGATGTCAAAAGTCCTTTTACTCCGAGTTTGTGATTAAAGATCACGACCAGTTAAAGCATTTCCCTTCCAACGAAAACTATATATCTAAAGATTGAATTTTTGACTATGTGAAAAGTATTTTAAGACTTCAACTGGTCAATATCTAACTTTCCAGCCCTAAAACAAGCATTTTGATGGATTCTAGCGGGTTATGCAGCTAAAATTAACATGATCATAACATAGATTTAAACAACTTGGAGAGTCTAACTGTAACAAATATTTTGAAATGACTACACAAGTTCCCTTTTTGAAAAGGGGCGTTTAGAAAATTGAAAATCGAAAATCTTGTATTGATCATCATTGAAATTAAGAATTCTCGGTGAAATTCAAACAGAATTTAAATTAATCATTATCTAAAATAGATCAAATTCCCAGTCAGTAACCAAAATAATCTCTTTAACATCTGAGCAAATCCTCAACAAATCCAATAGCAGATACCCAAAAAAAAAATGACTCTTTTAATTAATTCAAATGGGTACCTATAGCAATGAGTTGAAGGATAGACAGCTCCTTGGCGAGTTTGTGGTGGCGGGTCTCTGCAGCCGGAACCCTATCCGAATCCACCTGCTTTCTCCTTATCAAACTCCGAAACCCGAATCCGATACCAGCCTTCTCTTTCCCTTTACCAATTCCAATCCCCCCATCTTCTAACACCATATTTTTTTAAAAAATAAATAAATTAAACAAATAAAAGATTTTATTTACAAAATCGAGAGCCTCTACGATCAAAGAAGGAAGAGATTTAGAGAAAGGAGAAGAGAAGAGAAGAGAAATGAATCGGTTTCTTCTTCTTCTTCTTCTCTCTCTCTCTCGCTGCTGAGGCTGACCGTAACTACACCAACGGAGTAGAATTGATGAGGACTTTATAGAGGGAGAGAGATAGGGGGGGATGCCCGGGCTGCCCGAGACCGAAGGGGTGGGGCAGAATCTGTAATTACGTCCACTTTTTGGGGGTAATGATGGTACTTATCTCTGTGGAGGAAAGTATCTCGGGTGCGAAATTCTATTTGCGCACTGCATTTTCCTCTTGGCGGCCTGTTTTCTCTTTACACCAAACTCATATTTTGAAATACTATTATTTTACTTTCTGTGTCCAAATTATTTTCCAAAAATAACCTCCTCTTTTTCTCTAACTCCTCACCCGTCCGATTATATTTAGGAAAAAAAAATTTTGGTCGGATATTAATACCCGACCAAGAAACATTCTAGTCTTCTTGGTCGGGTATTAATACCCGATCAGCAAGCGAACTTTAAAAAAAAAAACTAATTAACGATAAATTTCAAAAAAATACGCATAAAAGCTAAAAAAAATTTAAATCATATCTTAGATTTGTTCTCTAACGCCAATTGCATGTTGAAATTTTCTATTTGCATAAAAAAATTCAAACTCAAATTTCACTTGTCACAGTGAAATCGAAGAATTTAAAATTCTTCTAATATTTTTAGGAATATTAATATAAAAAAATTTAAGAGGTCAAGAAATCAAATCGATAATTTTGTAGGAAATGTGTTTTTATTAAATATTAAAAAAAATCATTTAGGGTTTTAGAGAGAAAATAGAAGAGAAACACGATGAGTCGTAGTTTCAAATTTTAAAAAATCTTAGTTTGGAATTTATAAGGGTAATTTAGTCAAAAAATAATAGCAAACTTATAATTATTTATAAATTTCAAAACCGTGTGTCAAGAGTAAAACGCTATGTGCAAATAGAATTTCCCATCTCGGGTCTGGAATCTAAATATGGTTAGTTTTTTTATTAGATGTTTTTCGAAGTTAAGAAATGAGATATACCGTCGCACTACTAATTTTTTTTTTTCTATGATTATTAATGATTCTATCTTTTGTTAATAAAATAAAATTAGTACACTAATACTGTTACATATAGAGAAAATTTCTTAAACTCTATTCAACTTTTAAAAAAAATAGCTTATTCAAAAGGAAATTCTACCTCTCTCATTATATATTTTCATTCGAAAATAATTCAAATTCAAATTTTATTTCTACATTCATGTTTGTAGAGTTTCGGAATATAAACTAGAAACCAGAGAAAAGATATAAAAATATACTGAAAAATATGAGTTTAGGGGTTGGATTTATACTTTTTGATGATCATGCCACCACAAGTGTCAAGATTAAAATACAAAGAGATTATATGATATTAAGACAAAACGTGGAAGCCTTATCAAAGAATTTTCTTTGCAATTTAATTGAGTTAATCATTAATATTCAAGTTCATTGTGCTAACAACATAATATTTATTTGTTATCGAAGGTTTTGTAATTAAAAGAGATGTTAAGTTTTTTATCTTTTTATTTTAGATAGAAACTTTTTTTAGGTTTAGATCAAAAATATCTCAATGTCTAGTATCTTTCCATCAGCGAGCCAAGTTCCAGGGGCATTATTTCACTTCGAGTTCATGAATATTTTCAATTTTTTTTTTTTTTGCATCCAACATGTGTATTAGATATTTGACATATTACTAGCTTGAGAACCATTTATGGTGAAGCTTGCTTATAAAAAGATATTTGGTGACAAAGTCTTGATGGACCTTGAAATGACTAAGAGATACATTCTTCTTTTGTGTCCCTCATGGTCAAGCATTAAAATGCTACTTCTCCTCCTAATTTAGAAAATTCACACTCAAAATCCTATGTGGACTTTCTTGATGAATCCAATTTGGATAAAATAAAAATCTTCTCTCTCTCTCTCTCTCTCTCTCTCTCTCTCTCTCTCTCTATATATATATATATATATATATATATATATGAGTAAACGGGAACTTAACCGGTGGTGAAGGGAACTTAACCGGTGGTGAAGGGAGTTTCTTCACTGCCGCTTAGTGGTCCAATAAAATTATTACACGTAGTACCACTCAAAGAACGGTTAAGAGAATTTTTTTATTTGTTACTTTGAGTGGCGTCACGTGTAATAATTTTATTGAGTCACTTAAGTGGTGGTGAAGGAACTCCCTTCACCGCCGGTGAATTTTCCGTTTTCTCTATATACTTAAGATAACAAATAATAGAATTCCCTTAACCACCCTTTGAGTGGCGCCACGTGTAATAATTTTATTAAGTCATCCAAGCGGCTGTGAAGTAACTCCCTTCACCGCTGGTGAATTTCTCGTTTTATATATATATACACACACCATTCCTTGCTTGCCATATAAAAATATCTAAATATAAATCTGATCAATATGATAGATTTTTGGAGGTTTTTATAATAGAAAAGAACTTTTTGCGAATAGTCATTAAAACCAAAAATGAAAATGTATAATTTAAATTTTGGTTTCTAATAAATTTTCAACCAAATGAAATCAGATAACCTGATTTAAAGAACTAGAAAAATCAACTGGATAAATGGAGTTTATACATTTATATACACATACAAATTAAGAAATAATACATTTTTTCTCTTAAACATATATGCAAATTTTTTAAAGAATATTTAAAATATGTATAATTAATTTAAGACAGCTAATGTGCAATATGTGGTTTTTCATCCATCTTAATTATGAAATTGAAGGCCCTCCAGGATTTGGCGTGGTACTTGAAAAGTTGTATTTGAGCACACCACTTTGCTCAGGTGTCTCCTGTTTTAAGATTTGTTTTAATTTCCAGGCACAACAAAAAATATGATTAGAAAAATAATGTTAGATTTGTAATTTTTTTACAATTTCTACAGAAAGTGTACCCACTGATGAAGGTGGTGTGCTCAAATAGAATTTCGCATGGTACGGACTCTCTCGCGTCACCCGCGGGTTCAGGAGTCAGGACCCAGTTGGATATCATATCATGTCAATAAATTGGGAGCCGCTTTTTGGACCAATCCCAATGGGCAAAAATGATGGTCACTAAAGCATCAGTAACGGAAATGGGCAATGGCTGCCGTCAAGCTGTGGTGATTCCGTTTTATTTGACGGTGGTGATGTAATATTATTGAGGAGCAATGCAAGTTACTTAACGGAGCGACAAGGACTCAAGTGTTTGGCGTTTTGCCGAGGACACTCAATGAATGGCCATTCCCATGCGGGATGAGAGTCGTAATTAAGAGCTGTAGCTTCTCAATTATTGGGTGTCGCTTTCTACTGAATCTTTTTGCCCATTTGCTCATTTTGAATTATTCGGGGACCAGATTCCTCCTTGGACTCTGTATCTGCACAAATCCAAGTCCCAAGGCTTAATCATTTTCAGCACTCTTTGCATTCAGAGTAGGTTTGGATATTTAGAAATAGTGATAGTAATTTACTTTCAAAAATAAAGAATTGAAAGTATCACACTTCTAATACGTCTGGTGTTTGTTTCTTACTTTTTAAAAGAAGGAAATAATGAAAAAGAAATAAAATAATTATTTCTTGGAAGAAAGAAAAAAAATGATAAAATACAAGATAATAAATTATTAATAAAAAGAATGCGGATTCGAAACTAGTAATAATTATTAATAGTAAATGCAGATAATAATTATTAATAGTTAATAATTAGGAAGTATGCTCAGAATGCGGGTTCGGGTTCTCTCTCACCCATTGGATATCCCAAACCTATGAACATGGAGTTTCTAAAGGAGCACACCTTTTTTTTTCTTGTGAGCTCACTTTATAACTGTTTGGAGTTCTAAAATAACACTATAAAGTGGGCTTATTAGTAAAAATAGTGTGCTCCTTTGGAAACTCCCCTATGAACATAACTGAAATAACATCCTACTTCATCATTTACACTTTTTTTTTTTCACTTCTTCTTCTTCTTTCTTTTTTCTCTTTTTTTTTTTTTCTATGCCTTTAAGTATGAGAATATCTGCAAAGTAATAAATAATTACTAATTGAACTGTAGGATATCTGCAAAGTAATAAATAATTACTAACTGAACTGCCAAATATGCAGTCAATCTTTTCTTTTAGACTATGCTTAGGAGTTTTTGTTTTGAAGTGTTTTGGAGGAATGTGTTGTGAAATGTTTATAAAAACACTTGCTTATGAATATCTCTCTCTATATACTAAGCAAAGAGGAGAGAGAATAAGCAAAATTTTAAAATTAGGAAAATTAAAAATTTGAAGAAAAATTTGTTTGGGTTTTCTTAATTTTCTAGATTTTTTATTTCTCTAAATTCTTAAAGCCTGCCTACAAAAAAAGGTGGGATTGGTTATTAAACCATCTAACCACCTCCTAATATAGGGGGAGATAACTCATATAATTTAACCCACAATTATAGAGGAAGATAACTCATATAAATTAACCCATATAAAATTGACATAAAAAGTTTTTTTTTTTTTTTTTGCATATTTCCTTTTACGTTATAATTTTTTTTTATAAAAAAAAAGAACTCTTTAAATCTACCACAAAACAAATATTTCATTTATTATTACTTTCAAATTGATCCTATTTCACCTATATTATTGAGCTAATTATATATATTTTTTACATACAAAAAGTAAGTTATATATATATAACTTACTTTTTGAACAAAAAATAAGTTATATATGTGTGTGTGTGTGTGTCAGGAGTGAGTATTGATATGAGAAATAAATTTAGTATATTTTTCTACTACTATTAAGCCGTAGCGTACTAGATGGAGTGGATAAGAAGAGACTGGATCAGAAATGACATGTTTTTTTTTTTAAAAATACTTCTTACTTTTTTAATTATATAATAAACTGAAAATGGTTCGTATATATTTTAAAAGAGCGAATGTCACTTGACCTTTTTTTAGAAAATAAATACATCTAAAATTGTAAGAGCATTTCGAGGGTTTCCCACTTGTTTGAACTAATGTTTTGTAGTGTTCTTAAAACACCCCAAAACACCTCAAATTAGGTATTTTGGAGTGTTTTTTAGAACACCTCAATTTTAGATATTTTGAAGTATTCTTAATTACTTATTTAAAAGTACCCTCCAATTATTCTTAATTACTTATTTAAAAGTACCCACTCTTTTTTTTGCCTTTGTTCCAACTATTTCTTAAGTACTTTCTTTTTTCTAATCGGGTATATTTGTCTTTTACAAGTTTATGAAACCCACAAAAATCCATGAGAAAATTAATCTCCCAAGCACAAGTTTAAACACCCTAAACCTATGATCAAAACACTCTAACACATAACACCAAAAATTTCCAAAAACATACTTTAAAAATATCCCAATAGGTTTTCTTTTTATTTTCCTTTTTCAGACAGAAGAACTGACTTATACAGTAGTTTGGTATTGAAGCTCGCTAGATAACAAAGAGAGAAATTTAATCACATAATGCTTCAGAGCTGAGTTCTGATTAGTCGTAGGTTTTTTTTTTTTTTTTGAAAAGGACTGTAGAACAGTGGATATTATTGATAATAGGTAATTGCTAATAATTATTTTCTACTCAATTTTTTTTTTAATCCTAAATCAAAAGGGATTAATAGATGAAAAATGGAACATGATGCAGCAACCATTAACGATTTGGGGATGGAGACGGGATGACTTTAGAGAGGGGGAGAGATTCTGTGGATGTGGGCAGTTTGTGTATTTGTGCGAATGTACTCAATTCCTTCGGCTTTTGGCCGAAAGTGAAGGCTATGACGTTAGAGTCGAAAGCGATGGCAAGTGGTTAGGTTAACAAAAGAAAACGAAATATGACTAACGTGTCGATTTATAAATAGATAATCTTTGGAGTTTGCTGGTGGAGATTATATTATATAATATATATAGAGACATGCATGTAGCTTAATTAATTTCATTTCGCCCCACCATGCTACCACTGGTGTGATCCACCATAAGCAATTTGCCAATGTCCAGTAGGGAGGGATGATAATCCACGTTTCTTCAGCTAATTTTTGATTATTTCTATACAAAATTTTGAATTAGAAAAATAAAAATTTTATTTTTAATTCATAATTTTGTATAGAACGGACCAAAAAATAACTCATGGACGGTTCCATTATATCCCTAGTCTCCACCGGGTTGTCTAATTATGCTATCAGATAAGATGACTAGAGCATTAAACGGTCAGGATTTAAGCCAATATTTATTAGAATTTTTATTTAATTTTATCAAATCTCTTTAGATTTGACTTGGGATATTATAATATTTACGACTTAGTGTACTTTGTTTAGTCCCACGGCGGCGCTTATTTTGTGAGACTCCATGTTTGCATATAAAATTAGACTTGATAAATTGATAAAAATTGTATTATGCAAAGTACGGCATGGAGCATTAAATTAAGGGTTAATTACAGTCAGACCCCCTGTAGTATTGGGGATGTATCACTTAACACCCCTGAAGTTTGAAACTCTCAAAAAACCCCCTCGACTTAGTTATTTTCACTCTCCTTTTCTATTAAAGTGCACTCTTGTCCCTTAAAATTCCTATTCTATCATCATTTCTCAAATTCCTATTGTTGGTTAAAAGGAGGGATGAGGGTAGAATAGGAATTTGAGAGACAAGAGTACACTTTAGTAAAAAATGAGAGTGAAAATAACTAAATTCAGGGGGTTTTTTGAGAGTTTCAAACTTCAGGGGTGTTAAGTGACACACACCCAATATTACAGGGGTCTGACTGTAATTAACCCTTAAATTAAACTAGATTAGATTGAGAGTAGCTAAATTAGATTAATTTTCTATTTTCACTCTCAAAATTCTAGTTCACTTCCAAATTCCATGTTCAAATTTTCTAAAATCATAGTCCATCTCAAAATCTCCAAAAAATCTTCCGTACCTCATCGCTGATTAGGATGGAAATTCTAAATGCGCATCATATTTTACTGGTGCGCACCATTTTACCCTATGTTGTAAATTACTTTACTGTGCAGTATGGTGGTGCTCACTAGTGAAATGTGGTTAGGATGGGAGATAATAACTTAGTGACATGATAGGAAACTAAAAGGCATTCCAAAAGAAAGGGGCCCCTATACATCTCCAAACAAGTAAATCGTGTAGAATGTGTCTAGCCATTGTCGGCCATCTAGAATCGTTATGTCCAGACGGACCCAGACAACAGCTCGTCTAGGTGCACCAGGCCAAGCGTACTTATCGAGGGCGGCGGGGACAGAGGCCCCGACCCAGAAACTTGTCATGTTTTTATTGTATAATACATTTATAAATTTACGGTTTTACAGTAGTAATATAAATATTTATATTCTATAATTTTTATGCAAATTTAAAAGATAACAATATGAATATTATCTTAGACATTTCTGTAATTGATGTGTGGGTTTAAAATAAAAAATATTTTATTCAGTAAAAAAAAATGAGATATCATTTTTATTTAATTATTGATCCATTCATATATCAAAATCACGATATTCATAATTAAAAACTAAAAATTTACGGAGGATGAGAAATATAAAATTGGAGATTTAAGAGAGGTAACTTTGAAATTTCATTTTAGTGTCAAGTCACTTTCAAAAAAGAATTAGACGAGATATGATTATTAAGTTTCTTGTAAGAGAGACAGAGAAAAAAGTCACCGACTCATGTAATGATACCTAAATTTTGGTTTATTTTCACTATCTCTAATAATTCTTTTTAAAAGATTTCTTTTTTATTATGATTTCGGCTCTCTAAGGTTCAGTCATACCTAATTTCTTGGATTTTAGTTTTGATTTGATTTTCCATCAAGTAGACATAAAATTAATAGTTTTTGGTGAATATAATATTTTGTTTCCATTTGATTAAAGTATAAATAAACTCTAAAATTTATGAAATTTGATTCTAAAAAAATCTAAGGAGATAGAGATCATGTTCTTAAAAGAAACTTAAAAAAAAAATTAGAGGCATTGTTTTTTCTTTACTGATCCATGTAACTTATTTGAGCTGGCGGCTCAAATATAATAATCTCATGTGTATATGTTTGTGTGTCACAACATATCTCTTGTGCTCGGTGCTCCACCAATGTAGGCCTAAGTTCATTTCCACAGATCATATATATTTAAACCTTTTTATCTTCTTCTTATGTTTAATGTAATTACACGATTTTTAAAACCATATAAAATCATCATTTTTGTCATCCAGAAAACTTGTACAACTGTAAATGGCTTTTACTATTTATTGCACATTGGAATACTCATCATATTCGGCTTAATTTCTACGGAATTAGCATAATTTTTCGTAGATCTGTTCTCCCAAAAACACGAAAAAAAAAAGATAAAAACCGTAGAGCTGGTTTCTAATAACACAATGCTATATTACGAAATAGAGTGAGCGTAAAATTCAACTGTGGTTAAGTGATCCAATAAAATTATTACAAGTAACATCACTTAAAGAACCGTTAAGAGAGTTTTTTTATTTGTTATTTTAAGTAACGCTGCGTGTAATAATTATATTGGAATACCTAAATCGCGATAAGAGGAGTTCCTTCACCTCCGATGAATTTTCTATTTTCTCTATGAAATAATCTTGCTCCACAAGTGACATCAACGTTGCTTGTCAAATGAGAAAACGATGACTCGTTGCTTCTTTAGATCAAATATTTTAAGACATAGGTCGTACTGTACATGAGGAGACCATATCTTGAATTAGATTCTTGTTCAGATTTAAATATGATAGATTCTCACAAGAAGCGTGCACGGCTCTTCCACCTTCTACACCATGCGAAATCAAATTCTTAAGAGGAGGGGAAATTCTAAATGCGCACCACATTTTGATATACACATAACGCCAACAAAGTTTTTTTAATGGCAAATGCTAACTGATGAATTCATGTTTAAGTGACTCCATTCATTATTACTTCAACGTGATTTTTATCCTCCAATTTGGTATGACTTTTGGATATATATGTCATGAATTATAGCAACCTTCTACAAAAACTATTTAACTCTAACTTCACACATGGGATTACAATCGGTTTTTATCTTGACTTAATAGTTTTTTTACTAAATATTTATTTTCTCTAGAAATATGTTAAATGTTTGACTTAATACAAAATAAAAGTAATATATTTATTAAATTAAAATGTAGGAGGAAACTAAAATAATTATTGTAATATTAAGAACTCATATCAAAGAAGGAAAAGTTTGATCTATTTCTACTGGCATCTGGATTGGATTTGGCTTCAAGATATTGTGATGCAATACAAGCGAACCAACTTCTTTTTTTATATAGATGTTTGTATCCAAAAAGGAAGGCTTCTAGATTCAATTATTTGAAATGAAAATCGGCCACAATACTTATAGGTACCATAAAATTTAAATGGTCGAATTCAGCGATGGAGATAGCAAATGTAGATGAAGACATGGAGTGTATAACACATAGTGTACAACGGTAAGCTAATTTTTATGTATGATATTAGTTACAAGATATTGAATAATCATATATGCTTAAAATCCAGTATGTTTTATCTAGTTGTTCTAGCATATCTTTTCGTTTTCACATGGGCAAATGTAAGGAGAGGGAAAAAAAAAAAAAAGTCTTTTCTTATTATACCTTAACATTAGATTAAATATCTTCAGTTAGTTTATTTAATTTGTAAGGGTGTTTAGTCTTAAAAACCCCATTTGACATTATAATTCAGAATTTTTCCAAATTTGATGGTATCCCCCTTGAGTTTCTAATGTGACATACATAACAATATATTTTGGCCACAACTGACTACATATAATATACGTATGATATACACGAGATTGCAGTCTCTACTAACATCAATCATATAGTATATAAGTAGGAGAGTATCCCTCTTAACATCTCCAGTAAATAAAAATTTGACTATCAATATGAACTTCGAATGACAGTCACTGCTAAAATATGTATCTCCACGACATATGAGATCCAAGTTAAACTAAATATGTCAAGTCTTAATATGCATGGCATATAAGTCAAATTTGATATTTATGTATTAAGTAGGAAATTTCACTTCATTACATGAATATAACACAGGAGAATCGACATTATTTAGTGAGCTTTTAGCTGTTTTCTACCTTCTAATGTTGGGATATTAAGAAATGATGATGCTTGTATGTTCCTCTGGTTTCTTGTACTGGTAGTGGAATATTCAAGCTTCAATTAGGCAGTTTGGGTTTATTGCAAGCATGCTTGAGAATTTACAAGCTCAACACAATTGTTTATATACTTGTCAATGTATGATTTTGTACTGCTTGTACTTTTTAGTGCTCTATTATTGAAAATAATTGGTAGCATGAGTAGAATAACTCTGAAATCTGAAGAGCACACATAAGCATGAGTATGCGGGCCCAACCCGTAGGGTGTGCCTTTATAATTTCCCTTTTGCTAAATCCATGTTTTCAGGCGGTGCCCAACAAGTCAACCCAAAGAAAATACTCCGAAGAATTTGGGAGGCCCATAACCAGCAACTTTGTCAAATTTCTTTTCTTCAGACCAACAAAAACAAAGAAATTCTGAAGAAAAAGCTAAAACTTGAGAGAAATTCACACACCAAAGCATCCATACACAAATTTTGTTAGGCACAAGAGGTAGTCTGGCAATTCACAATTATCTATATAGAATCCAAAGAAGCTTTGACATTTTACATTTGACAAATAATATGCCGCATCTGCCAACTTATTCATTAGGAGTAAAAAATCAATACAAACTTGGAGGTAACCTCTGCTTTACTAGGATACCAGTCTCAGAATGAAGTTACTAAACCTATACCAAGCTCCTCTGCAAGATCATCCCACAACGGAAGAAGAATCATTATTACAAGAAAAATAGCTACTGTTAGAGTTGTTCTTCTCCATGTTCCAACCTCGGAAACATCATTCAAGCACGGTTTCTCTGGTGCCCTCTGAATGCAAATTCAATACACAGTTAGGGAGCTCAAGAAAATTTTGAGAAGAATAGGAAACCAGTAACAGAAGCGATTCTCCCTTCTAAATTTTATCTAGAGCACACCATACCTGGCATATTAACACGTATAATCCCCAGGGAAGTGACAGTGGTCCCCCAAGCTGGATGGAAGCAGAAAATGAATAATTCAGTTTGATCATGCAAAATGAAAGGGAAACCGAACACAAGTTTCACAAATATAGCAATAATTATGACCAAATTCTATTGGAATAAGCGTATAATAAAAATTTACCCCTGAAAAACCATTATAAAAAAATAAGAAAGGAGATAGAGGCAGGAAAAACTTTCATTATGTGAACAATGAATCAAAACAAAGAAGCAATGAAACCAATATCTATAATATAGTATGAAGATTAGAAGGGATAAAGGATAAGCATACCACTCCCAGTCCCAGCATAGCATATGTTGTCAATCCAAAACCAAACAAGGCATTTTTGCCGAAAGCACCCTGGTGAAGACAAAGACTACAGTTAAGAAAGGAAATGTAAATTTTAAATTTAAGAAAGCAATTACCAATCACGAGAACACAATTTATCCTCTCCCACATCACCAAATAAACAAAGCTTACAGGTTATCACACACACAGGACACGTGTCAAGAAATTAATACAAAATTTAATGCTTACCCAATAGCTGGTGCTGATCACTATCAGCCTCACTTAAGAATAATTTAGCCGCATAACAACTGAATGAGGGATATTATGAGACGCATTTATAAAGAGTAGGATCCACCTCATTTAAATGGACCATCAACTGCACAAGTTTAGCAAATCCATGTCCCTTTCTCATTACTTGAATTTACCCATAGATAACTAGCAAGGGTATAACATGAGTCTTTAATAGCGACTATGAACTCTCAGCCACTTTTAATACCAATCAATCAAGCAGAAAGCCATAAACACATAGTCCAACACTTCAATACACCCCCCATCCCCAAAACTTGGAAGGAAGACTACATCCATTCATCCACCACCAAAGGTTCCATTCTCTAAATCTTACTTAGTGAAACTGCTAAGTATTTGCAATTTTAGAAGATTCAATTTAAATTGAAGACGCATCTATTTTCTGTATTACATACACGTCATGTCATTTTAGAAGAAATCTTGAATGTTGTTAGCATAATTTAAATGATACTACTGGAGAGAAATTTCTTTCATGTATAATCAAAATAATTCCACTAAGTCTCCGAGCACCCACTGTTTTTATTAGATCTCATTAGATCTTTAAGTTCTGTGAAGGGCCCAACAAACTACAAAGCATTCTGAATGGCAATCATATATGAGCTAAATAAGGCTATGGTTGGCATCACAATTCAAAATCACAAGAAATGGGGCAATGAAAAGTCAATCTTCTCCAGGAAGACTGATATTCAACCTCCTGATACTTCCCCTTAGAATTGTGTGCGCACACCCTTCTTTTCCATATATATTTTTGTATACCCATTCCCACCCCCCAACACACACACCACCACCCAAAAGAAACCAAAAGAAACGAAGGCTTTATCGTACCTGTTGTATATCTTTGCTTACAATTAGCATTTATATGTTTTGCATGAATATGAACTTCCTAAATTAGAGGTTATACAAAAATATTAAAATATGAAGTTTCACTCCACCACCACCAGCGCACATGCCTGAAAATCTAGTGCTAGTTTTTTCTTTTTATGTTAATTATTTCAATCAGTACCTGTATGGCCCTTCCACCATCAAGGCACCCCACAGGAAGCATATTAAAGGCTGTTGTGGTCAAGCCGCACCTACAATAGTTGAAGAGATGATATTTGAAAATAAGATGAATAAGCAGGTATACAGACAAAGGTAAGGTGAAACTGACCATCCTGCAATTACAAGCGGATGAATTGAAACATTAGCGGCATGCATAGCTCTGCACACAGATACCAATTGAGCGTTAATTACAATTCGCCAACCAACTGCAGAGAACAAAAGAATTTCAGAATGACATGACAAGATTGAATAGAAATTAAGGTGGAGCAAGAAGTTCATTGACAATTAAGAACTTCTATGACATTTAAAGATGAGATAGGTTGAAATCTCCAAAACAAATATTGGGAAAGACACTTAAATGGTATAAGAAAAATCACTTCACAAACATTTTGTTGACTGTAAGGGCATTACTAGCCAGCTTTACAATTTTCATTGTGCAATGGTTCCTATAGTCTCTTTGATCTGCAGAAAAGTCCTCATCCACAGAGGTCACCTTTTGGTGGTTCTACTTATTTTAGGTATTATCAGATAAGCTGCTACTTATTCATCCGGGACAAAAAATAATATCTAATTAAATATTTTTCTTGAATGAAAAGATTGAGTGTTAGCAAGTGATGTGAAAAAAATTCTGGACATATCAGAAAGTAATGTTTCTTGAAACCACACACCAGTTGCAGGAGAAAATATTTCCTAGCACTCCACTAATGTAATGACCTTTCAATTACTCTACTATGTTGTGTTTATCATGACAATCAGTGGTATTCATGATTCATTAATTCTGATGTTATCTGTTCCAAAATACCATTAACATTGATGTGAGCGTTTTGAAGTATTGATGCTAAACTTTTTCATGGTCACAGTAGAGAACAGTACAAAAAAATTTCTCATTGAAATATCAAATACCATTGAGCACTCAACCCAGCATGGGTTTCAAAATACAAATTTATTATATATTTTGCTATTTTCAAATATACTTTTCAGGGAATCATTGAAGTATGGACTTGTTAGGACAACTAGGCATTTGCAGAAAGTCTGTAGGAAAAAAGAATGCAAAAGTTTCATGACCTACATTTTAAGATCCAAGAATGTCGAAGGGCAAATAAATGACTGGATATTGAACTAAAATTTATTAGCTAGTTTGAGATTGAAAGATTACTGGATAACCGACAGAGCTTAAAACTGTGGAGATAACAGTGGAAGAAGCATCATAAATCCATAACAAGGTTGCCTAAGATGGAAAAAGCAAAATTCAAAAAAGGTAAAAAATAAAAAATAAAAAATAAAAGATTTTCCATGTCCGGTAAATAGAGTGCATGCACAGGCAAAAAGAAAAACAAAAAGAACAGAAAGGTGTTTTAAGCATTTTTCAGATTTGAAGGAGAAAAGCAGACCATCAAGCATGAAAAATCAGAACATGTGCAAATTAAGAATTTATGAAAAAAAAGAAAGCTTACGTGTAGCCAAGAACACCTCTACTGATGAGTCCAAGAAGTAATGAACCCTGGAATAGAGTGCTTGGGACCTGCACCAAATCTCCCAACCCTGCTGGATTTGACGAGAGCAACAACCCAACACAAAACATTGATAAAGAAAGAGCAACACCAGCCAAGGGACCAGCCAATGCAATATCAACCTTTGTCCTTCGATCAGGAAGTATAGATTTGAACTGCAGGAGTTAATTGGGAAAGTGAAGAATGAGTGCCAAAGATGGTAAAGCTTACAAGAAAATTGGCCAGCAATGAAAACTTGCAGATCATATAAGAAAGTGCAACTAACCACTAGTTAATTTGGAGTGGGCGTTTGTGTCTGTGTGTCTGTTGAGTGGGGGGTGCAGGAGAAATTTTTGAGGTACCAATTGTTGGCAGTGAAAATTTCTAAGTTAAATAGAGTTTTCCACAACAGAACGCGGAGCTAACTCTGTAGCTCCGCGTTTGGCTATATTAGCCTCGCGTTGAACAAAACGCGGAGATGCTTAATAACTCCGAGTTAGTTCCGCATTCTGGTTCTTTAGCTCCGCGCTTTGATGCGATTAGCTCCGCGTGAGCAGATAACCAGAATCTCAAATTGATTGAGATTATGATTTGGGCTTATCCAAATACCCTAATTGAATACAATTAGAATTCCAAATCAAGAGATTTAAATCAAAACTAAGATATTTGATTGGAATCTTTGATGAGAGCAAATTCTATTTAGATAGAAACTCTCAAATCATCCTAAAGCTATAAATACCCTCTTGGGGAAGCACTAGGGGTCTTCTTTTTTGGATTCGGCAGAAGAGCTCTTCTTTTCTTCTTTTCGGCATCTTTGAGAATTCAAGTTACGCATAGAGCCTTGAATTCGTGAAAGACCAGAGAAGATAGTCTACAGTCGGCCGCCATCTTCGAGAGAGAAGAGTTCGACGCTCGATCGTCCAAAGGAGCTACTCGACAGATCCCATCGCCACAGATCCCACACAAATCATTGTAAAAGAGAGAGATTGACATATAAAATCCTCTCGTTTGTTCACTTTTTATCTTATTCACTTTCATTGTAATCTAAGTTGTATTCAATGGAAAGAAGGCGAGTAAATTCTGCTGCGAACAAACTGGCGACCACAGTGGGAGCCATCTCTTTCACTGATGAAGAGATTGTGGCGCAATCGGACGTCGATTTGATCGGATCCGACGTCGACATGCTCGTCGTTGAAATCGACTAGCAGAAGTACGAGGAGTACCCCTCCTCTGGATCATCAGGTGACCTGAACGACACACGACACTATCGTCACGTGCGCTCCAATACCCGAGCAACGGGTAAAAAGGAATCCACCGAGAAACGGGGATCCTTGGAGACCGCGGCCATAGAGCCGGTGATCGGACAGGAAATCCTAGCAGAGAATGACCTCCCTACTGCCGAAGAAGACCTGAGAACTGGATTGACCAGAACCCAACTCCGAAACAGAAATCGAAGAGTAAGGCGTAAAGCCCTCAAAGGCCGCCTTGGACGCGGAGCTAATATCAAAGAACGCGAGGCTATGGTCCCTCGCAAACTGGCTCATGCTAATCCTGAGACCAGTCACTATCGCATTAAACGCGAAGTTACCACTTGCTTTAACCGCAAGGAAAAGCCAGCGTGTGATTTTCCGCGCGAGGCTAGTACTGAGCTTAGCGAGGAACGCGAAGCCAGTAACATTTGCGCTAGTCGCAAAATTTCTGACACTCGCGAGAAACGCGAGTATAAAATCTCTTTAAAGCCAGCATGTGATTTTCCATGCGAGGCTACTACTGGACTTAGCGATAAATGCAAACCAGTAGCACTTGTGAGAACCGCAAGACTTTTGACACTCGCGAGAAATGCGAGGATAAAAATTTCATAAAGCCAGCATGTGATCTTTCATGCGAGGCTATTACTGGACCTAGCGATAAACGCAAAGCCAGTACAACTTGTGAGAAACGCAAGATTTTTAATACTCGCGAGGAACGCGAGGATAAAGTTTCCTTACAGCCAGCGTATGATTCTCAACGCGAGGCTAATACTGAGCTTAGCGAGAAACGTGAAGCCAGTAGTATTTGCGAGAAACGCAAGATGTCTCACCTCCGCGTAAGTCACGAGGATGATTGGCAGATCGTCGTCAATCGTAAAAATCGCGCTAGACGCAAAGTTATGACTTGTGTTAATCACAAGAATAAACCAGCGTGCAGGAATTTTCTTCCGCGCGGGGCTAAGATTCCAGAAGAGAAACTTCTGAAGGCACGCCAAGCCAGCGTAAAACGCGAGGCTAGCGTAGTAAAACGCGGAGCTATTCTTCAGCCCCACGAGATTAAACGCGAAGCTAATTTTTAGCCCCGCGTTCCAAAACACGAAGCTGTTTCTAAGCTCCGCGTAGATCAACCCGGCTACAGAATCAGGGATGATTGTCGCATCAGTGGACCAGAACTGGACTCCAGTAATCCTAAGAAGCTTCAGTGGGTTTCTAGACCCTCTCAAAAGATGGATGGGTCCCACGACTCCATGGCGAAGGTCACTAACCTCAGGGAGTATCTATCCAAGAAGAGAAGCATAGAACAAGTTCAAGCTGAACCTATCTGTCACTGCCAGCAGCTTATGACAGCGGTATCCGCTGTAATGAACAACTGTGGCTACAGTAAGAGCAGGGTATCGGTGTTCGACCGATTAACCGAGTCGGACAAGAACCCTACTAAGAAGACAAGAACCGCTTCCCTAAAAAAATGGAGAGTTGTAACCTCCAATATGGTGGGAAAAGGGAAGAAGATTGTAGAGACGGATGATGATTCAGAATCGAGTGATGAAAAACCTCCTCATATCACTCGACTTAAATCACGAGCCGTCCCACCTCGAAACTATAAGAGGCTTATAAAAGGTTCTTATGACGATGACAGCGATAACTCAGCTATAGCTTCACCTCGTTCCTATGCGTCATCTCGACTACAAAAGTCAGCATCACATATGGCGGATAAATCTGACGACATCAATCAGAGATTTGAAGCTCAAGAAAGAATGATTCGAGAGCAACAAAATACGATTGAAGATCTTAAAGTGATGCTTTCAAAATTTGTTGAGGATAATGCCAAGAGGGGCAAAGAAACTCTGAACGAAGAAGAAAAAGAAGAGAAAGCCCACTCGATGCACGAGGATGAGAATAGATTTTCTTTTCATGATCCACATGGAGAGAAAATAGAAAAATTGCAAAGTCAACTCGAAACACTGATGCATAAAAAGGAGTTGAAAGAGTCGGGCGTCTTAAGACTATATCCGCCTGAATGGGATATGGTACCATACCCTCAGAAGTATAAGCCGCTCAAATTAGAGCCATATGACGGGAAGGGATCTCCCAGTCAACACATTTATTACTTCTTGTCCCAAGCAGGACATTTGATGGGTAATGACCCGATAATGACCAAGATATTCGCAAGTATTTTGCGAGGGCCTGCCTTTACTTGGTTTATGCAGCTGCCCCTAGGTACTATTAATACCTGGTTTGATGTTGAGAAACTATTTCTCTCACGTTTCTTTGAGGATGATACCGAAATTACGGTTCATTCCCTCCTTGAGACTAAACAAGGGGAACAAGAAACCGTCAAATACTTCATAGAAAGGTTCCGGGAGAAGTCCGTGCATTGCAAATACGGAATGGTCCAGGAAACTCTAGTCGAGACATGTCGACATAATCTTAAGACTAATGTGCTCCTAAAAATGGGGGTCGTATAGTCTAAGACATGGAGGGATTTGCTCAAACAGGGAGAGCAAGCTGAAAACTTGATCCGTCGAGTTGAAGAGTCTCGTGGATCTAGAAGCACAGGGAATAATAGGCCATACACCCAAAATAATAATAATATGAATAAAGGGAAAGCGGTGATGGCATCAGAAGCTGCTCTGCAGAAGACAAATCCTCCGAGCCCAAAGCCCCAAAATCAAAAGGGCCAAAGGCAAAATAGGCCTCAACAGAAGAGAACCTATACTTTCAAGGCGGAACAGACGCCTACACTCTTCCACCTCCTCCTAAGGAAGGGAATGTTGAAACTTCCGGAGAATATGAAGGCAGAGGACGCTGGTAAGACCAACGACCCCAATTATTGCCTCTACCACCGTAATGTTGGACATTCGACTAGGGATTGTTACCCTCTAAAGAACAGAATCCAAGCACTGATAGATACTGGAGTTCTGACGCTTAAAGAGAAACAAAAGAAGGTCACTGCCAACATGGCAACCATAGTGGTTGGAACCCATGAGTTCCCCGCAAGGGTGACCCCAATTCCAAAAGGTAAGCTGGTTACGAAGAACCTTGACCCTCGTAATAAGGCTCAAGAAGGACTTGTCCCCATAACAACTCAGAAGGAGGAAGTTATGTGGGTCCATCCTGATTTGCTACAAGACGAACAGTGGACAAACACAGGGGGTCAGAAGAAGAAGCGGATTAGCAATGCTATCTCCGTAGAAATAAAAAATGAATATATTGCAGGGGTACCTACAGACTCTGAAGAGGATCCCGAAACCATGGCCACTCATCAAGATGGGGCGGGCCCTTCCGGCACTCGGTCTGGAAAAACATATCTTAAGGACTACACCAGAGTAGATCCGAAAGATATATACGCGGAACTCGTCAATCCTGCGAAGCAGAAAGGTCTTCGTTTCCAGAAAAACCCTGGAAAGGATGAAGGAACCAAGGATACTTCCTTCAAATTTGATATTATAGCTCAGTTGGCAAATATTCCAGCTCGAGTCACGCTATACGAGCTGCTACGATTATTGAAGTCAACTTGTGAGGCGTTAAGAGAGAACTTGGCAGACTCTGAGTCATTCCTAGCTCAGATTGTCGAGTCGGCCATCGAAGAACAGGACTTTTGCCCCCACTGTCATCAAGTGAGGAGGCAGGTTCTGCAAATCATCTTCTCTCCGGAGGACATGCAGGTGAGGAATGTAAAGCATAACAGGCCTTTATATTTCACCGGATATATCGGATCCACTAAGGTAGACCGAATTCAAATTTATCCTGGTTCTGCGCTAAGTGTCGTGCCTAGAAGGTTGATGCAGCTGTTAGGAATTTCTCTCCATCGTCTGACACCAACCAATACAACGATATATGGGTTTAATGCCAATAATAGCCGCCCCCTCGGAAAAATCCGACTCCGATGTCAAATCGGGGATTTGAGGACGGAGGCTACATACTACGTTATTGATGCAGATACCTCCTATAACATGATCCACGCTTACATGATAGTCCCGTCGACTCTCCACCAATGCATGAAGTATTGCGATGAAGAAGGAAAAGTCCGGACATTAATTGCGGATAAGCAACCATTTAAAGGGCTGGAGAATTACTTCACAGATGCTGTACTTTACAAACCAGCCCATGAAGTCTCCAATGACGATCTTAGCAAGCCTCAAAAGCCTGATGAAAGCGGTAACGAGGCAGATACTGAATATGAGCTTCCTGAAGAAGACGATGGGGGTGATTACGAAATCAACCCTCACTTAGATTTTAGTCTGAGTCTTGATAATGTAGCTGATGTAATAGAGGAAGAGTGGATTATAAATGAAAACATAAAATTAGTCTACGAGCATGCTGTAGCTACTGAGTCTGAACCCTCTTGTACTTCCACTGAAGTAGATGGCCTGTCCAAACCTGAAGTTCTGGCGGCATATCATTTGCCCCTCAGGTCATCCCTCCTCTCTCAATCAAGAATAACTAAGAGACAAGATCACTTCTTTGAAGTACCTCCTCGACAGGGATCCCAAAAGTCGATCCTGTTCGGCAAAGTAATTACGTCACCTCGACAAAGACAAAGCAGTGAAAGTGATGAACAAACATCACCTCAATTTCACTTGTATGAACAGAAATCCCGGCAAATGATGGAAAAGATGGGTTATAATTTCACCCAGAAACCGGGATTAAACTTTGGAAAAGGGCGACGGAATCTCATACCCTCATTTAGACCGAGAGGAAAGAGCCCAGATTATTACCAAAAGACTCGCAGAGGGTTGGGCTATGTATCTACTCCTCCCTCATCACCATCTGGACAAGAAGAAAGTTCTTCGGCTGATGATGAATCACCTCCATTTGATCATGACTCGGATCAAAGTGCTGGCGCTGGGTTTCAATCCTTGACAGCCAACATGGTTTCAGCCGCACCAGAAAGCGAGGAACCAATTGATGTTCAAGATGATTCTTGGACTAGGCATATGGACACTCTCTGGGATGTCCGCTTTGAATAGCGTGACCCGCCCACAGAAGACAAATTGGTACAAGTTAATATGGGAACGGAAGAAAATCCGAAACCCATCTTCGTAAGCGACACGCTAACTCCTTTGGAAAAGAAGGAACTTATATCTCTTATCAAAGAGTATATAGACGTGTTCGCATGGAGTTATGAGGACATGTCCGGGCTTGACCCTCAAATTGCCACACACCGGTTAAATATTAAAGAGGATGCCAAGCCAGTTAAACAACAGCAAAGGCGTTTTCGACCGGAATTGATAGAGGGAATAGTTGCTGAGGTCAATAAGTTTATAAAATCCGAATTCATCCGTGAAGAACAACATCCTGATTGGGTGGCTAACATAGTGCTGGCTCGTAAAAAGAACGGCAAAATCTGGATATGCATCGATTTTCGAGATCTGAACGCTGCATGTCCTAAGGATGGATTTCCACTCCCCATCACCGATGTGATGATTGATAATACTTGTGGTTATGAGAGGATGTCATTTATGGATGGCTTCTCAAGCTATAACCAAATTAAAATGCACCCAGATGATGAAAAGTATACAGTTTTCAGAACGCCGCTGGGGGTATACTGTTATACGGTGATGCCTTTCGGATTGAAGAACGCCGGTGCCACCTACCAACGCGCGATGAGTGTCATATTCAAAGAACACCTACGTAAAACAGTGGAGTGCTATGTGGATGACTTAGCGGTCAAAAGCAAGAACAAAGAAAATCATCTTCATGATTTAAGAGTGGTCTTCGATCTTCTGCGAAAACATCACTTAAAAATGAATCCCACTAAGTCTTTTATAGGGATGTCCAGCGAGAAATTCCTTGGGTTCATAATAACTTCAAAAGGAATTTTCCTTGATCCTGAGAAGGTAAAAGCAATCAGTGAAATGCTACCACCCTGCAATCTTAAGGAATTAAGAGGGTTGCAAGAAAAGTTAGCTTATATTCGGCGCTTCATCTCCAATCTATCAGGGCGATGCCAGCCGTTCTCCAGACTCATGAAAAAGGGGGTTTCTTTCATATGGGATGAGGCATGTCAACAAGTGTTTCACGATCTCAAAGAATATCTCACTAAACCTCTTGTTTTTATGACACCGATCCCTGGACATCCATTTCTTATATATGTAAGGGCCATGGATGATACTTTAGAAGCGCTACTTGCTCAATATAATGAGCATGGCCATGAACACGCCCTCTATACTTAAGCAGGACAATGATCGGAGCCGAGCGTCGGTATACCCCGATTGAAAAAGAATGTTTGCCCTAGTGTTCGCTGTTCAGAAAATGCGACACTATCTTTCAGGGCAAACAATTCATGTCATATCACGGGTTAACCCCTTGAAAATCCTGATAACAAAATCAGGATCTTTAAACGGCCGATTGGCGAAATGGACACTGCTACTATCGCCATATGACATACATTTTGTCCCTCAAAAGGCCATGAAGGGACAGGCAATCGCCGATTTTCTTGCAGACTATCCAATTTGGTCCAAATCCAAACAGACGTCAGAGGTCAACACGGTTAGCAAAGAACAACCATGGCACATGTTCTTTGATGTTGCTGCCAGACGATCTGCTGCTGGAGTGGGGATTGTGCTAATATCCCCACATAAACATATATTGTCTAACGGTTACTCATTAACAGAACCGTGCACGAATAATGTGGCGGAATATAATGCGCTTATTATCGGCTTGAAAATAGCTCTGCAACTGGGGGTGAACTATCTAGAGGCATATGGAGATTATAAACTCATCGTCAATCAGATGACGGGAGAGTATGAAGTCAGACATGAAACCCTCATCCCCTATAATCAGCTAGCTATTGAGCTAGCAGGATATTTTAAACAAATATCATATATCCCTGAATCAGAACGTCTATGCAGATGCTCTTGCTGCTTTAGCTGCAACATTGGCGATCCCGCCAGGTGAAGCTAAAAGCGTCACCATTGATAGCAGAGAACTCCTCTACCCAGACACTGTGTCTCAAGCCAAAGAGGTGTGCCAGACAGGTTTAATTCTGGAACCCCGTGATTGGCTATTTCCATTTATAGATTATGCCCTACATGGGATACTACCAGAGGACCCAAAGGAGGCCGCCTCAATAAAGAGGAAGGCCCCGAGATTCTACTTTGATCGTACACTCCAAACTTTGTATAGAAAATCAAATGATGGTCTGCTACTACGCTGCATATCAAAAGCGGAAGCTGATGAAGTGCTGAGAGAGACGCATGATGGAGTGTGTAGGGCTCATCAGTCCGGTCCAAAACTCGGATACCGCATAAGAAGGCTGGGATATTACTGGCCGAACATGATCACGGAAGCAATGGCATACGCTAAACGGTGCCATGCATACCAAATACATGCCAATTTTATTCATCAACCCCCAGAATACTTGCACAATACCGTTGCTAGTTGGCCGTTTGAGGCATGGGGAATGGATATTGTGGGGCCAATAGCTCCCCCGTCATCCAGAGGATATCGGTTTATTCTTACAATAACCGATTATTTTTCAAGATGGGCCGAAACCATGCCCATAAGAGAGGTGAAAACGACAGATGTGATTAAATTCATTAAACATCATGTCATTTGCCGTTTTGGCGTCCCCCGAAAGATCATTCATGATAATGGACCTCAATTCATCAGTCAGGGATTCTCAAAATTCTGCAATAAATTCAGAATCAAAGATATTGTTTCAACCCCCTATAACCCCGTGGCAAATGGATTGGCCGAAACCTTCAACAAAATAATTATTAAACTCCTTCGGAAGTTCGTCTCTTCCAATAAACGAGACTGGGATGAAAAGCTGGGAGAATGTTTGTGGGCTTATCGCACCACTGTTCGCACTCCGACAAAAGCTACCCCGTTCTCATTGGTTTACGGATGCGAGGCCGTCTTGCCTCTTGAAATCCAGATACCATCTTTGAGAGTGGCCTTAGCCACAAAGATGACGGCAGAAGAGCGCCATCAACAAAGATTACAAGAACTAGAGGCGTTAGATGAAAAACGTCTCAGGGCTCAACAACAGATTGAGTTGTATCAAGCTCGAATCTCGTGAACGTTCAATAAGAACGTTAAACCAAGGACCTTTAAATAAGGAGACTTGGTTCTGGCTATTAAAAGGCCAATGGTTCTAACCCACAAGACTAAGGGTAAATTTGAACCCAAGTGGGAATGACCGTTTGTTGTGGAGACGGTATACTCTAGTGGAGCCTATCGCCTAATGAACCAGGATGGCGATAGTATGATGATGCCGATCAACGGCAAATTTCTGAAGAAATACTATGCCTAAACTAAACCAGAATGATGACAGAGTAACTGTCACATCTGGTTCAGAACACTAAGAGTATAACCATCCACTTGTTCAAGTTACGCAGATGAGCACTTGAACTTCTTTGATGAATCCTGACCCGATCATCGTGGTGTGCCCAGTTCAAGTTACGCATAAGAGCCTTGGACCGCCTCCACTTGTTCAAGTTATGCAGATGAGCACTTGAACTTCTTTGATGAATCCTGACCCGATCATCGTGGTGTGCCCAGTTCAAGTTACGCATAAGAGCCTTGGACCGCCTCCACTTGTTCAAGTTACGCAGATGAGCACCTGAACTTCTTTGATGAATCCTGACCCGATCATCGTGGTGTGCCCAGTTCAAGTTACGCATGAGAGCCTTGAACCGCCTCCACTTGTTCAAGTTACGCAAATGAACACTTGAACTTCTTTGATGAATCCTGACCCGATCATCGTGGTGTGCCCAGTTCAAGTTACGCATGAGACTTGGACTGCCTCCACTTGCTCAAGTTACGCAGATGAGTACTTGAACTTCTTTGATGAATCCTAACCCGATCATCGTGGTGTGCCCAGTTCAAGTTACGCATGAGAGCCTTGGACCGCCTCCACTTGTTCAAGTTATGCTCCACTTGTTCAAGTTACGCAAATAAGCACTTGAACTTCTTTGATGAATCCTGACCCGATCATCGTGGTGTGCCCAGTTCAAGTTACGCATGAGAGCCTTGGACCGCCTCCACTTGTTCAAGTTACGCAGATGAGCACTTGAACTTCTTTAATGAATCCTGACCCGATCATCATGGTGTGCCCAGTTCAAGTTACGCATAAGAGCCTTGGACCGCCTCCACTTGTTCAAGTTATGCAGATGAGCACTTGAACTTCTTTAATGAATCCTGACCCGATCATCGTGGTGTGCCCAGTTCAAATTACGCAGTTGAGCCTTGAACCGCCTCCATTTGTTCAAGTTACGCAGATGAGCACTTGAACTTCTTTGATGAATCCTGACCCGATCATCGTGGTGTGCCCAATTCAAGTTACGCAGTTGAGCCTTGAACCGCCTCCACTTGTTCAAGTTACGCAAATGAGCACTTGGACTTCTCCTCAGGCATGCGCAATTAGGCGCCTCTGCCGAAATTTGATGAATCCTAACCCGATCATTTTGGTGTGCCCAGTTCAAGTTACGCATTAGAGCCTTGAACCGCATCCACTTGTTCATGAAAGACTTAAAATTGCCCAATGCTGTTATAGCAGCGGGAAGAGGAGATCAAGCTTCTCGCCAACCCTATCATACTGGGGGTAAAAGTATGAAATCAATTGCCCAATGCTGTTATAGCAGCGGGAAGAGGAGATTAAGCTCCTCGCCAACCCTATCATACTGGGGGTAAAAGTATGAAATTAATTGCCCAATGCTGTTATAGCAGCGGGAAGAGGAGATCAAGCTCCTCGCCAAC
Organism: Dracaena cambodiana; assembly: GCA_036321105.1. NCBI lineage: Eukaryota > Viridiplantae > Streptophyta > Magnoliopsida > Asparagales > Asparagaceae > Dracaena > Dracaena cambodiana. The sequence continues at coordinate 15,775,364 of JAYEPQ010000012.1, forward strand.
CCTATCATACTGGGGGTAAAATCATGAAATTAACTACCCAATGCTGTTAAAAGCAAATGGAAGAGGAAATTAATACCTCGACAACTCACCATGCTGAGGGGAATAGCATGGCTAGCCCAACGCAAACGGCGATTGGTAAAGGCTAATCAAATCCGTTGATAGCTGGGGGTTTGCTAAAAATCCCATAAAACCTGTCATGTTAAATCTTTACCTCTGACAGTATGATTTGAATTATTTCCATCTCCGTTCAAGATACGCAAATGAGCCTTGGACCACTTTACCCAAAACAAATAAATCATTTTGATGACAAGTTATCTGTTGTGCAAACAAATTTGGTAAGCCAACAGGTAAAAGAATCAAAAGATTACCTTTATTCATCAATGAAGAATAAAGTTACAAAAAGTTCCCTCGTTTATTATAAAGTTCTTACAAAAGAATGAAAAATAAAAGAATAAGGAGAAAATTATGGATCTCCTAGAAGCCTCAACTTAGTCATCGTCTCGTCAATTACTCGACGACGAGTCTCCTCCACGGAGTGTTGAGCCTGCCGGCGTAAATCATCGTCATTTATTGTCAGTTGCTGGGCCAACCGCTGACGTGATTCTTCAATAGCACGGCTTCTTATTGCGCCTTCATGTTCGAGTTGTTGTCGTTGGAGGATCAACTCCTCCCGTTTCTTAACGGATTCTCCTAACCGAGATTCGTTGGCCTCCAGAACAGCTCGGGCCTTAGCAATAGTATCCCTGGCTCTGAGGATAGCGGCCTGACTCCCCTCAATATCGAAGTCCACTGCCTCTAGCCCCCTGAGGACTGATTCCTGGCTACCTCGTAGTTCTGCCAACTCCCGAGACCAGACTTCCTCTTGGCGCCCCAATTCCTCTTGACGAGCCACCAACTCTACCCGAAGACGCGCCCACTCGATCCCAGTGATCGTCTCAACAACCGCTTGGCGAACTGTGTTGAGCGTATTCACCTGATCTTCTAAAGCTTCGAGACGGGTCTGGTAGGGAGCTGCTCGGTCTTGTCCCCCAATCTTTTCGATATTATCCAGATAGCTGGACAACATTGGACGTCCAAGACTAAAGAAATCTCTTCCGTCAAGAATCATCCCGATACACCTCCTTAGTAGCCGCATAAAATCATTTACATTATGGTTGAAGAATTCTTCAAGAGGGTCCATAGTGTCTGTGTTTAAAGCAGGCAGTACTAAGGAAGATGTCGTTGGAGGAGAAATAGCGTCCAAGGAAGAAGCTCGTCCCTGTGCTAGATTCATAACATGAGGGGCCAGCAAAGCCAAAATGGACTTGGCAGAACTAGGAACCCGAGGAGAAGCATCATTAGTGCAGGTCACTCGGGCAGTGCCACCAGCAGGGGCAGACGATGGTGTTTCTTCACCCGAAGTTCCTCTCATGACAGAAGTGGCTTCGAATGAGAATTTCAAATTTTCTTCTTCTCCCGCTGGTGGAGGAGTCGGGGCCGGAGGAGTCACCAACGTTTCAACAGCCATAGTGGTAGAAGATGTTAATATCGCTGGCTGAGAATCAGAAGGTACACCAACAACTACTAGAAAGGCCTCTTCGGAGCAGACCCCAGGTGTCGGAGACGGCAGACTTGGGGATGGCGTTGCTTCTCTTGCTGCAGCTTCAACAACCACCTCTGTCCTATCATCACTCCCGAGTTCATCGATAGGGGAAACTGAAGAGGGAACAGAACGAGGAGTTGTCGTGAAGTAGTCTGCGTTAAATTCATTTGCAGAACTACCTAATCCACCCGCTGAGCCAGTGATGCCCGAATAATCCACCCTCTTCTCAGATTCTCCCCTGGTAGTCGAATGCATTGGCGAGTGGGGCTGACCACCTGCATTTCAGGAAGCAAGCAAATGGTGTTACGTATAATGATAAAATAAAATAATGGACAAGAGATAGAACACGAAGAGTCATACCAAGAGATACAAGTCCAGTCGTCGGACTTGAAGGAGGAGCCGCCGTTGTTTCCAGAAGCGTACCTGTCTCACTACCCAGTGATTGCGCCGCAGGGTGTTCGACAGGTTCTACCGTCGGAGGAGCCGGAACCTCAGAAGCACTTGGAGCTCCAGCAGGTCCACTCTCCCCTGCCGGCGCTAGAGGCAGAGTTGAAACCAGCAAATCCGAAGCAAACTTGATAGCCGCTTCTTGCGGGGCTACTAGAGTTCTCGGAGCCAACTTCTTTTTCTTTTTGGCAGGCCCTTTCTTTGGGGCACCGCGGCGTTTGAGGGTCAGGCTCCAGGGGCGAATGACGACAGGTTGGGGAGCACCTCCAACATCAGTGTTGTCATCATCATTATTATCATCTTCAGATTCGCTGACGTCTGATGGTTCGGCCGCTGCACCAAGGAATTCGTCCATTCCTTTTACTCTCACTCTTGTAGCACCTTGGCGGCTAATGTAGAAAGCCTCAATCTCCTTACAAAAGGTTCGGTTGATGGAGAAGGCGGGCACGTCAGCATTTGCAACGCTGTACCATGTGCAAAAGCTAAGAGTCATGGTCAGTTCTGGCAACTTCTGTGGTAGGACGAATTCAGCTCCGGTTCCACCATCTGCAAAATGGAACCAGCTGCGGGCACCCTTGTACAGAATCCCCTCATAGGCAAAATTCTTGTTCGGATTACCCACATAAAATTGGGAATATCCGAACTGGCGAGCGAAACGGCTCGGAGTGTACGGTTCGATAAGACACTTGGCATCTTGACGATATACCAGATGCCCGGGACGGATGTTAAGGAGCCACCAGAACGCTCCCGAGGATAAAGCAGTGAAGTTATCTGCTCCCGCAACATCCTTCAATTTCAACCCGTATCCTCCACCAGGGAAATCGGGGAAGCACCGGAAGATCTCATAATTTTGGTGATGCCGGAGTCTTCCAGATTTGAGACATATAGTGATGTTTCCATGATGAGCGCTCGTATAACTCCACAAAGTAAGACTTGTCACCAGAGTGGTGTTCAGCCGCACTCATCAGAAAGGGGCAGTGCATGATGAGCCACGCCATCAGATAGGTGTAAGGCATCTCCATCCTAGAGTTCGGAGTCTTCATCTGGGCAATCTCTTTTGACTTGCGTTTTCCTTTCCCCTTACCCTTATCAGTAGGGATGAAGTCATTGCAAAGTGCTCGCAATCCATGCTGTAGATTGCACACCATGGCGGGGAGAAATCCGAAGCGTCGGCCGTATGCAAGGAGAACTGCTGGATATACCACAGTCATTGCAATTGCCTCTTTTGGCAATGACGACACGGCACATCTTTTCAAGCACAACATCAAGAACCCAGCAATAAAACCTCTATTGGAGATTGGGGACTGAGCTTAATAATGGTAACTCTTGAAGGAGTGCCAGGACCGAATCCACCTTCGTTGGATTCAGTAGTATAATACATTAGGCGGGTCTTGGCAATGCGGCGATCGATCTCCGTGACGTAGACAGGAGCATGGCCATGGATAGTTGTTGAACTATCCTTAGAGTTCAAATTAGCGAAAAGGTACTCGGCCCATTTCTTATGGCCGATACCCTGATTACGCACACATGCCATGTCGGCACAGATGCGGTAATGGCACACCATCTCCCAGTATGTAGCATAGATGCGCTCGTCCTTCGCCATCAGCATGTTCAACTTTTCGGTAGTAGGGATATACTCTTCATAGGGGACTTCGCCCATGGAAAGCCCAGATACCTCGAACATCTCATGGAGAGCGAACCCTAGCTCACCCACTGGCGTAAAAAGAGTGCAGGTCTCGGGGTTGTACATCTCCAGAAAGCAGAAGAAATGATAAGCACTCTGAGGGAACCCAAATTGAACATTCCTGATGGCCTTGTATAAACCAATCTCCTTCAGAATGGGTTCATGGAAATCCAACATGTATTGAACGAGGCGGGCCCACCACATGTTGCCAGATGAGTAAACCCAGTCAGGCATCCTAAAGTCGCTAGCCGGGTATTGACCTTCTTTCGCCATGAACTCACTCAGAAAAGTTCGTGCGCGAATCGGGACCTCTCCTACTGGGTGCTCCTTGCTAAATCTGTCTGGAAGCAAACCAGTAATACCTCTGGAGGGGCCATCTTGATAAGCCCCATGTGCATCCAATTTGCCCGTTGGGATGCCATCCTTTTCTTGAGTTAACCCCCACTCTAACTCACGATGCATCGCCAGCCTCTGAAGATAAATCAGGGGATAGCCACGCTCCATTCTAGGCAAAAACATTAAACCTTCACCAGAATTATAGAGCCACATGCACTCCTCTTAAAAAAGGATCTGGTCCAAGTACTTCACTGCAAAAAAAGAATCAAGAGTTAGAAAAAATTTTACAAAGACTCGAAAAATCTTCTAAGTATGAAAACGCGGAGCTAAGGGTAAAATCCGCGCGCAGTTGAGGAAATAGCCTCGCGTTGAAATGCGACTGCTAATCAAAATAGCATCGCGTTGAAACGCGACTGCTAATCAAAATAGCCTCGCGTTGAAACGCGACTGCTAATTAAAATAACCTCGCGTTGAAACACGACTGCTAGTCAAAATAGCCTCGCGAATGAAACGCGACTGCTAGTCAAAATAACCCCGTGTTTTAAGCACGAGGATGACGCGATAACTTCGCGTAGAAAGAAGACCAGAGTGTTTCTCCGTCTTCTCCTTTCTTCCCAAGCCTTACGGTCGGAAAACGGCGATCTCGCCGGTTCAAAAATGGCTGGTCGGTTAAAACCGAGCCAAAGCACTCCAAAATTGATCTAAGGAGTCTAAAAGTTGAGAATTTACACCTCCAATTGGTGCAGCATAGATTGGTTCGCCATCGTGGCCACTGCCTCGGTCGCTGCCGCCGCTGCTAACGCCGGCCGCCGATGGTGAGGAGGCGCGCGATGCCGTACTCTTCTTAGATGATATCCTAGTGATGAAAATCTATGGAAAATCGAACGAAGACTGATCAATGACCGATCGTTCGCATGAGTCGCCTGAGCTCTGGGCTCTTGAAATTTTTTGGATGAAATGAAGAAGAAGAGCTAAAGGCCTATTTAAATGATCCGCCTCTTGGTATTCGGCGCGAAAGTCAGAGCAGGATTAATTGCTGAGTAATTACTGAGCAATTAATGAGCAAATTACTCACTGAAAAGCGAAGCTATTTAGCTCCGCGCAAGTGAACAAAACGCGAGATAAACTTGGTATTTTAACTCTGCGTTTAAAAATCCAAAGTATTTCAAAATTTGCTAAGTTCTAAGCCATTTTGAAAACTTTGGAGGGAGTTCTGTTAGCAGTGAAAATTTCGAAGTTAAATAGAGTTTTCTACAACAGAACGCGGAGCTAACTCTGTAGCTCCGCGTTTGGCTATATTAGCCTCGCGTTGAGCAAAACGCGGAGATGCTTAATAGCTCCGCGTTAGTTCCGCATTCTGGTTCTTTAGCTCCGCGCTTTGATGCGATTAGCTCCGCGTGAGCAGATAACCAGAATCTCAAATTGATTGAGATTATGATTTGGGCTTATCCAAATACCCGAATTGAATACAATTAGAATTCCAAATCAAGAGATTTAAATCAAAACTAAGATATTTGATTGGAATCCTTGATGAGAGCAAATTCTATTTAGATAGAAACTCTCAAATCATCCTAAAGGTATAAATACCTTCTTGGGGAAGCACTAGGGGTCTTCTTTTTTGGATTCGGTAGAAGAGCTCTTCTTTTCTTCTTTTCAGCATCTTGGAGAATTCAAGTTACGCATAGAGCCTTGAATTCGTGAAAAACCAGAGAAGATAGTCTACAGTCGGCCGCCATCTTCGAGAGAGAAGAGTTCGACGCTCGATCGTCCAAAGGAGCTGCTCGACAGATCCCATCGCCACAGATCCCACACAAATCATTGTAAAAGAGAGAGATTGACATATAAAATCCTCTCGTTTGTTCTCTTTTTATCTTGTTCACTTTCATTGTAATCTAAGTTGTATTCAATGGAAGGAAGGCGAGTAAATTCTGCTGCGATCACCATTCGATAAGAGTAACCACTAACCAGCATGTCTAAAATGATGATAAATTTGTACCACTCATGTCCGAGGAGGCAGTTGTAGTTGTACTATGAATGGCAAGGTATGCCTTGACTACAAATAGAATATAAGGCAAGTACTTGAACAATTTATATCTTCTTCTTGTTGATTGATGAAGATGATTTTGTTTTCTCGTTTAAAAAAACATGAAACAAATCGTAATTGTTGTGTCGGTAGCTAAAGGTGGAGCGTATTTGAAGACATCAATAATTCTTTGCTTGCCTTTTTCTTGGAATGATCTTCCAATAGCATTTATAAAGGCTTAAGAACTATTAAGGAGGGTGAAGCTTATTGGCTTACTTAGAAGTCGTCATCTCAAATTATTCTTCAATTTGAAGATGCCAATTTAGATGCCAATATGGAGATGTCCTTTACTGTGACATAAAAGTGTAACAGATACATTTCTAAAGAAGACGAATCAACAAAGCTACCACTCCTGGTTTCCAACTCAAGTTACTGTGTCATTGGGTTTCCATTAGTAAATTTTAAATGTTATCTGTGCGACTTTTTTTTTTTTTTTTTTATGTCTAGTATGTTTAACTGATGAGAATAGTATGCTTAGTTTGTCCATTCCATTCTCAATAAATACTATGCAATTTGGAATTTGGTTTTTAATTATAATGTTGCTAATATTATAATAGATAAACAAACATATTTATAGTGATGTTAAAAAACATATAAAAATTGACCAGACTAGCATTTTTCAAAATTTCATTCATTTTGATGACAGGGAACTGTTCATAATTTTTAGTTTAAGTCCAAATGACAAAGGCCTAGTTTGGGAAGTAGAATAGGGAGGGTACAAGGACTTGGTATTGATCTGTACTTGTACCCAAGTTGTATCTCATAAATCATAATGAAATTTTTACTTTTACTTTTTTACAAAAGTTTTGCTGGATTACTTAATCCAGGAAGATCTATAGTTGCTGGTAGCCCCAGACAAAAACGGTTGATCAGCCAATACTGATGATTGAAGCATCCAAGATAGGTTGACCAATCTGCCACTCCAATCAAATAACCAGGAGGAATTAAGAACATTAGTCAATTTCGACCAAAGCCAATTTAGCTGAGATCAAGTCTCTTTTGGGAAGATTAGGAGTTCTACCCCATTGGAAAGTACTCATATATGGAAAATAGCTTATAAACTGTATCATCTTCCTACTGAGAGATCCAATACAAAGAAAACCTAGAAGGCTAAAATCTAGTTTTTCCCTCTCCACAATTAAGCAACATTTGAAACTGTTTGTTTTCTCTCTTAATATTGCTTGCACTCTGATTAGGATGAAGGAAATGATTTCTCCTCACAAAGTTTGGATCACTGCTAACCTTTATAGGCTGCTTTGTGAAGAGCTTCCCTCATGTTTGCTACGGAAAGTTCCTTTACAAAATTAGCTATGTGACACAATCTACCACGAATATCGACACAAAACCCTAATAAATTTGCGCCAAATTCCCAGCCAAGTTAACTATAAGCAAAACAGGGCATGAAGATTAAATTAGGCTAATGCAACCAAGGAGCAATCGTCCAATTACAAAGCATAACACAAAGAGGTGATAATATTTGCTATAGGGAGTCATATTCGCCTTTGCAGTACAAAGTAAACCAAAGAGCCAAATTGATAAATTTGGGGTTGGCTTACAAGATGCATGAGACCACAAAATCTATTCTCATGTCCATGTGTATTCCGTAATGGAAAAGATGCACGAATAAGAAAATATATATGGCTCCAAATGTAAATTTGCAACCCAAATAAAGTATTTAATACTTAATAGCATCAACTGGGGAATAGAACTGCACCAAAGAGAACCTGTATATCCAAGCGGACTGCAACAATCTTGTCATGTACAACTAAAACTATCAATGGATCAGTAACCAGTCAGACCAAAAAAATATCATGGTTAAGAGAAATGTGCTATAACTAGGATAGTGTGCTAGATGAAGCATGCCAAGTTGGAAACTTATAATGTTGGCAACTCATGGATTACAAAAAAAACCTCATCTAATGATTGTCATTGTAGAAACTCACACCATGGATTTATAAATAAATCACAACATCAACATAATCTTCATAAAGCTATTACAAGTTATAAACATTCTCACCTGAGTAATCGCACCAAAACTGCCAAGGGTAATATTTGGGATCAAGAAAGGAATGCCCAGTTTCACTTTCTTGGGAAATGCTGCCAAGACATGTCCAACCTCCTGTGTGTTAAAAGTAAGATGCTAAGGAAAAATAATGATCACTGTCTACATGGATAGTATCATAGCATGTTGCACTGTAACAAATAAAATTGATATTATATGATAATAATGATCAATGACAAACAGTATCGTAGCTTACATAACACTCGCCATAATAGTTTTGTGAGGAAGAGTTTTCACCACTTAAAGTAGCTGAAGCCCCATCATTTGCAAGCTCAAATTTATTATAACTTATGGAAATATTACTAAAACAAACTTAGATGCAAAGTTTTGATTACTATAATACAGGAAGTGTTTTTGTCCTTTGTTCTTTATAAGTTATAGTAAGGAACTGGAACAAGCTCCTAAGTTTCCAGCCCCTACCCCAATACACAGTAAATATTCATATCTTTTATGAAGATCTGTCCAAATATGTACCTCTCAGAAAAATCAACCAACCTGTTTGAGTATGTTGCTCAGATACTTCAATGTGAGGGACACACCCGTATTAGAGACATATCCAGTACTTTGATACTTGCTGGATACTACTATGTTGTATTTGAGACTTTATCATGTATTCCAGCATGTCAAAAAACAGAAGACACACACACACACACAGATATTTGAGACTAAAGTTAAATCTAGTGCATGTATGATAGGTTCAAAAGAATTCAATTTGACTTATCGATGCATTTATACAATTAGTCTGCTTTCCTAACCAAAATATATTATCTCATTATAACTAATTATCTATATAACTTGGAAATCTTCTATAGTACCGGAGTTAGCGTTTCTTTTGCTATTATAGCCATCAAATTTATTCTATAGATAAACAACACTACTTCACCCACATATGACATAATTTTATTATTCACATAATCACGACCTTCATATATCCTGAATTTTCAGTATTTGGGGTATTGATATATCAATATCCTATAATATCCCATACACATGTACCCAAACTCAAACCATAGAGCACAAATACTAAGATATATAAGTAATCATCTGATTCTTAGAGGATTAGCTCCTAAATTTTTCCATTTACATTTTGCCGTTCCATGATATAAAGATCAAACATTCAGCAAATGGTCAGTGAAAATTTTTATATAAACAACTATTTTGAACATCAATTATAACTTTTAAAATAATCAAGGATCAACTGATCATTGTAAACAGTTTGAAGCAAAAAACTATAAGAACGCACAAGTAGCAATTAGAATGTTAACTGCACCATGGCTTCAAGTTATGATCCTTGAATCAGTTTTGAGAGAGCATACTTCACCAAGAAAATAACTGTAAGACAAACTACAAAATTGTATTTACTCCCTCAGAAAGCTTAGTGATAGTTAGAAGTCCACCAGAATATCAGGTCAATTGCTAGGGTAAGAGTGACAAAAGTCCCTGTATTGGTTTCTCCATGTATAATCAATAAAAAATGTTTTTACCATCAAAAGATCAAAAGTATAAAATAACGAATAGATTCATGTCTTACATGAAATAGTTGAACACCAAGTACGCCATATGCAAGTGGTAAAGCAGATTCCACATAAGGGACCAGAAGTTGCATATCAGGTGGTTCTGTAGCATTTGGATCTGTGAAGTACTTCACTATATCCGGTGGGAGACTAGTTAACTGTACAGAAGGTTCAGTGTGATTATGGTTGGGAAAAAAAGAGAGAGGAACTTTGGATAACAATGCTAAGAATGAGGAATAAAAGAAGTGAAGAGGCGTGCAATGCTAAATGTAAAACATTACCTGAGACGCAATTCCTAGCTCTACGCAGGAGCCTATAGTAAGGACAAAGAGGAGGAAAGCGATCACATATTGCCACAGAGTAGTAGCTCCTGGCTCAGAAACTTCTTTTCGTAGTAAACCAAAACTTACACGTGGCCCACCACGTGGATCTGGACCTTCTGAATTGGGCTCTTCTACCATAAATAAATTGTACTTGTCTCCACTGACTTCCTGCAGCTGGCGCTGAAGTCTTGCAAAAACCTCTTCCCTATTTCCCCGTAGGTTTCCAAGAAAGAGAATACCTTCCCCAAGGTCACCAAAAGGCTCCTCTTTAGTGACCCAAAAAGTTGAATAACCAAAAAGCTTATCTTTGATGAGCTTCACATCAGATGGATCTACCTTCTCAGGACCTAGGAGTTCCATCAGTTTAATCGAGTCAACCTGAAAGCTACTGAAAACAGGTCCATCTGAGGTTATATCTGGTGGCTGAAATGAGAAAAGAAAAGGAGATACTTACAGTCAGAGAATAGCAGTATTAAACTAAAGGTACAGGATGAGACAACTCCAAGAGAAAACTAAACCAAAAGTATGCAAGATAGCAAAGATCAGGGCCATCTATCAGTATATTGAGGGATGAACATGAGAGAGACCAACAATTATCATGATATCAATTTTTGGAGAGTTAGCAGATAAGTAGTACAAACTTGTAAAAGAAGTATCATTCACATCTATCCATGTAGCACCGGTAGTTCCAAACTTACTCTGTACTGTATCAGACACGTGTCCTGTACACACTTATAAGACCCTCTAGACATATATTTAACACTTCTTAACCGTGTCCTCTATTTTATAATATATTTTTAGTTTAAGATACTTCTTGAACGCTTCGTAGAGAAATGCATATTTCTTACACTTTTTTATTTCCATTACTAGTTTAAGTCATATGTTTAGTTTTATTTATATATCAAAGTTATTTATTATAGCAGAACAACCTTGATACTATTAGATGAACAAAACAATGACAATCTCATTTAAATCATGCTTTTTAAATTGTAATATCAGAAGCCACTTCTTTTTTGTGTTGCTGTGCATAGGTATAGTCGCTCTACATTTTACAATTTTGACATGTTGTTGAACCCATATTTGTGCTTCATCTGCCAAAACTAAAAACAAGGTACCTTTAACTACAACCACTATTCTAGTTTCTTGATAGGTCATATTGTTGCTTGAAGTTGATTGACTAGGTGGTGACATTAATCAAGGTATTAAGGTCTAGTTGTTCATCAAACCACAAGTAATAATCTCAAATATGGATGGATCACACACTTGCAAGTTGGGCCCTCTATAATTATAGAGGGTAGATAAAAATTAGCCTTGCCAGTTCATCAAGCCAAAAAAAAAACAGAGAGAGATTCCGACCAAAATGACTGTCAGCTATGGAGAACTCAAAAATGAGAATACTACAAAAGAGAATCAATATAATTTTTTATAACCACTTGCCGTCAAAACTTATAGGCAACTAAGTACAAATAGAAAGTTGCCTAAAACTAAAATGCTATTTGATGCACGCGCGCAGGGATTGGGAGGGGATTTTTTTTTTTTTTTTTTGGGGGTTGGGGGGGGGGGGGGGGGGGGGCGGCGACAGCGGTGGGATTTGGGGGGAGAGGATTCTATCTTATTCATTACATAGTTTAAGGTTACACAATCCATCAGCCAACTTCAAAAATTTCCCCAAACAACAAAAGAATTGACATTAAGAGAGAATATTTTATTGCAATGAACTATATCCATTCCAGAGTATAATATACACCAAACAGCGAGTGAATTCTGTCAAAGGTAATTATTGTCATTTCAGGTTCAAACATATAGAGGATTGTTCGTGAAAAAGTATCCTTTGAAAGTGTGAGATACAGGTGTATGGCTTTATGTGTTTCTAACTATCAATATTTGATGAATAGCATTTAAAGCAGTATTGGATACAATTTTAAAGTGGTTATTACCATAGAATACTATTCCTCTCGGTCTATAAAATCCCAAAAATCTAGGGTTACAATACAAATTATTGGCAGGAGCCTATGTTTTGAGAAGCACCCATAGAAACTCAAGTTCTTAGAGGGGCTCTATACCATAAGCCCTCCTCTTCATACCCACTAGGACTCCTTCCAAGCTGTCCACCTATTGGACATTTCTCTCAATGTAAAGTTAACCCCTTACCTTCACATGTATTTCTTCCTCCCACCACCAAAAACTTATAAGCTGGGTGCTTCCTACTTAGTCTTTACACTAAATCACCTAAATACGTTGTTGTGAAAAAATCAGAACTAATCAATCTATTTATTATGAGTCAATAGGTGTCTTAACACCATACAAACAATCTAACAGGTGATGTGGGATTAAAATTAAACTAAATTTAAATACAAAATAGTTTTTTAATCTCACTCCCCCTTCAAATTGGAGTATAAATATCAATTATACCAAACTTGTTACATATATTAGAAAAAACTGTTTCCCTCTTCAATGGTACATATTAACTTGAAGTGGATGAGCAATAACAATAGCAGCAGTAGACTGTAGTAGTAGTAGCAGTAGATGAAGCACTTGAATTATCAGAGCACACCCATATTCGAGCAGCAGATAATCTTTTTTCTTAGAAGCAATAGTAGACAGCAGATAAACTTCATTGAGTTCATTCTTAGAAGCAATAGTAGATAGCAACTATTTTCTTAGAAGCAGTAATAGGCAGTAGATAAACTTCTTCATTAGAAACAATAATAGGCAGCCGAATAAATCTCTTTCTTAAAAGCAGTAGTAGGCAGTAGATAAATATCTTTTTTAAAAGAAGTAGTAGGCAGTAGATAAACTTTTTTTTAGAAGTAAAAAGAAGTAGTAGTAGACAGTAGATAAATTTTTTTATTAAAAGAAGTAGTAGGCAAAGAAAGGAGTAAATGATTGCATAAAGCTTTGATTGTACCCTCAAGGTCGAGGAGAGTCCTTACAGTTAAGAAGTAGAGAAGAAATATAAACTGAAGTAAACATGGAATTGAATTGGTAATGCGATTGCAGAGTCGGAGTCAGAGTCGGCCATCAATTATGATGGTTGAGATTAACGGCTGTGATTTATTTCATAACGTACTCTTGATAACACGATATGAAATAATCAGAACTAATCAATATATTTATTATGAGTCAAACGATATATATATTTATAGGTGTCTCAATACCATACAAATAATCCAACAGGCGATGTGGGACTAAATCTAAACTAAACCCACATACAAGATAGTTTCCTAGTCCAACATCCATAACCCTCACCGTCTCTTCACTTTCCTGAATGCCCATATAAGCACCGACTCATTAAATTATAGAAGTTTGCCAATTACAGCTAGAGAACTCATATAATTTGAAATCAGAAATATATTTCTGTGAGCTCCTTATATTTTAATTATGCAAAATCTAATTGATACATTAAACTATTAGGTTGACTAATGGTCTTTTGAAACCATAACTTAATTGCTTCATTATGTGATAAACTTTGAGCACTTGGGTTTCTCTATAAAGATTTTATCCAAATCTGATGAGACTTAGGAATGGTTGCTTGAAGAGTCTATGCTTCTGGCTTTCATTTTTTTTATGTATAGTATATGCTTCTTTCAATAGACTTTGTTATATGGTGTTGGAGTAATAACCTTTTTATGTTGAAGTATTGGGATGTAAAGGACTGACATGTAAAGTTCGGTTAAACTCATATTACTTTAGTTTTCAACTGAAGCGATATGCATGCTTGAAATGATAGCTAAGTAACACTTCAATTTCCCCATGTTAAGATAATACTAAAGATCTTTATCTAATCAGCTTCTCTATTCTAAAATTGCATTTATAATTCAACAAGCCACCATCTTAGTTGGAAAAATAATGATGCTTCCAGAAGTGTTTAGGTCCGATTTCAGGGTAATTTGACATAAGATTCTGAAATCAAACCAATGCTGACAATCTGAAAATGCATTATGACAAATCCCTCCACCATAAAGAGAGGTGGAGAAACTTGAATACAAACATTACAGACTAAATCATTAGCTTGATTTCTCAGCATTATAACTTGCTTCAAAACTAACTTGAACATCATCTTCATCATTTAAACCAATTTCCACCAAAATTGGATTGGATATGGAGCAAGGCTCATAGAAAGGTTTGACAAAGGTCTAAAATGGACTATCAACCTGATGTCAATCCTATTATAATTGGTCTCCACCTCTTGGTAGAAAACAAGAAATTAGAGATGGCCTTTTATAGTTCAAAACAACCAGCTGAAATCCATCGTATTCTACTAAACTTAAGAAAATGTCTGTTAGGGGTGGAAAAGAGATGTTTGTCATCAGAAACCATACTTGATCTTAAGGCACACATAAATCTAAGAGTTAAATAGAATATGTAGAAACTATAATTAACCAATTATAGATTTAGAAATCTAATGGCAGAAAGGTTCTAGTAGTTTTTTACTTGGAAAACGAGGAATTAGTGCTGAACACGTACCACAGAATTTGTCTAGATTCATGAATGACAGAAAATTCAGCAACACTATTCTTGTCTTCAAGGGGTTCAATATATCCTTGATCAGTTCTGTTGGACCAAAAAAATGAAAGTAGATGAAATCGACAGTTTTTGGACTCTCGAACATGTTTTTAACCCTTCTTAACCTGGCCTTCAATTTTGTAATATGTTTTTAGTTCAAACACTTTTTGAACACAAGCACAATTCTCATGCACTTTTTTTTTATTGTTCTACAAATTCAGGTTATTTGTGTAGTTTTATTTCTATATAAAAGTTGTTTAATATAGTAGACCAACCTAGAAAATAGTAGATAAAAGGTTAATGATGATCCCATCTAGTAGAATTAAAGAGTGAGGATATGAATTGTAGTTTTATGCGCAGAATTAAAGAGTCTGAAGTAAAAGAGGTTTTGAAAAGAATGAAATCAAGAAAATCTGTTAGTTCAGATGAGATTCCTATAGAGATATGGAGATACTTAGGAGGGATTGGGGTGAAGTAGCTAACAGATCTTTTTAACAAAATTTGGTAAATTAAGAAAATACAAAATGAATAGAGGAAGAGTACCCTAATATCTCTGTATAAGAACAAGAGTGATATTCAGAGTTATTCTAACTATCGGGGAATAAAACTCATGTGTCACACTATGAAGCTTTGGGAAAGAGTAATTGAACATAAATTGCGATAAACTGTTAAAATATCGTAGAACCAGTTTGGATTTATGCCGAGACAATCGACGACAGAAGCTATTCATTTACTTCGTCAACTTATAAAGCGATTCCGAGAGAAAAATAGAGATTTGCATATGATATTTATTGACTATGATAAGGTTCCACGAGAGATACTTTGGTGGACACTAATGAAGAAAAGAGTTTCCATCAAGTATATCAATATAATTAAGAACATGTATGATGGAGTAGTGGCCAATATCAGAACATGTGGTGCTTTAACAAATGATTTTTCTATCACAATTGGATTGCATCAAGGATCTGCATTGAGCCCATTCTTATTTGCTATAATGATAGATGAGCTTACTAAATCCATTCAGGATGAGATACCTTGGTGTATGCTATTTGCTGATGATATTGTCTTAATTGATGAGATAAGAGTAGGGGTAAATGCCAAGTTAGAGTTATTGAGGCATACATTAGAATCTAAATGTTTTAAATTGAGTAGGTCTAAAACAGAGTATATGGAGTGTAAATTTAGTAAATGACGGACCATAAACTATAATGCTGTAAAATTAGATAGGCAAGAGATACAAATGAGCAGTTAGTTTAGATATTTGGATTCTATTATTCAGAATGATGGAGAGATCGATAATGATATTAACCATAGAATACAAGCTGACTGGTTGAAATGAGGAGAACAACGAGAGTTTTATATGACCGTAACATTCTGCTAAGATTGAAAGGAAAATTTTATAGGACTGCTATTAGCCAGCTTTATTATATGATACAGAATGTTGGGCTATAAAGAAACGTCATTCACAGAAGATAAATGTAGTAGAGATGCGCATGCTTCGTTGGATGTGCGGCAACACTAGAAGAGATAAAATGAGAAATGAAAATATTCGTGCGAAAATAGGTGTAACTCTTATCGATGAGAAGATGCGAGAACGTCGCTTACGATGGTTTGGTCATGTGCAACGTAAACCTACAAGTGCACCAGTTCGAAGAGAGGAGTTTATCAATATAGAACAAGTTAAAAGATTGAAGGGAAAACTGAAAATATGGATGGAGGTAATACGCAAAGATATGGAGTCTAGAGGTTTAAATAAGGAGATATTACTTGTAGAAATGAATGGAGAAGGAATATCAAAGTGATCGATCCGGCGTGATTATTTTTTGGTTCCTGTAGCCTACCCCAAATACTTGGGATAAAAGGCTTAGTTGTTGTTGTTGTTGATGATGATCCCATCTAGATTATGCTTTTAAAATTATAACATTAGATGGCACTTCATTTTTTGCGTATGCATATATATTTTTACAACCTTATACCCTCCAATTTATAAATTTGATATTTTGTACCTATTTTCGATCCATACGCGTATCAGTGTTTCATAGACATTAATCAACATAAAGAATTAACAACCAAGCCTTCATTTCGCTATTAATGTCAGATGGTGGAAAATCAATAGCACGGTAGCACCTATGAGATTCCCATAAGGATAAAATATTGAGCAAAGTGATGGGAGTGTCAAAGAATCCAAAAAGCCCAAGAATATTTGTGTTCAAGTGCATACACAGATCTTGTGGAAAACCATATAGGCTTAGCAATGGGTAAGGCATGGATCTCACTCATACCCTCACCCTGTGTATGCAAGACTCAACCATTATCCTGATGAGCAATTTAGAAACTAATGCTCCTTCACTAATAAGCAAAAGGTATAAAAAACTAGAAAAAAATCAAATAAATCAATCAATTGAATATAAATTGAACGGGTAAAATGGACAAGACACTAAGAAAAATAAATAATTTTCAAAATGATTCCTGAAATCTGACCTATAACCTCTCTATGCAGTGACATTGAGGTCATTGTATTGGTTATAAAGGCTTTGAATTAAAGCCCAACTAATAGCTGTAATAACCAACTTTTATCTCTGATTATGTGTAGTAAAGAGATTTTATTCCTCTCCAATCATTCTCCTAAACATATCCTTAATCACATCAATAAAAGGACTAAATACTCATTTTTCTCTAAAGCCCAGAAGACAAAATGTCCCCATCTTGCATATTTCCTGGAACAACGAGAACCGTATTAAGATCTCCATAGTTTATAGACTCTATACTTTAGATGTGTTAGCTGTCATGGTAAATTTCTATTGGATTTGGCTCATATTGTAGATTTTCAAAAGGGAAGTTTGGCCAAGCTGTGGAACCGGCACCTGAAGGGCTGGAGGCCCAGCAAGATAATGTATACAAGCTTTTGTAATTGCAATTGATGAATAAAGGGAAAAAAAAAGGTTCCGCTTTTTATTGCAGTTGAATTTTTTTATTCAGTTGTCATATTGACCAATTGCTAGGCACCATTATTTACAACAACTTCCCTCCTGTTCAAGATAATGTAACCAGTTTCAAAAGAGGTCATTGGAATAAATCAGCACTAATCTTACTGTTGCGTTTCGATTAATTACACACCAAAATTATAAGGGTGTATAAATAACAATGCATTCACTTCACAATTAACAAATGCACACATGATAAACTCTTATTAGTATAAAGCGAAGAAATCAAAATAATGTATAACCACCTTATAAATTGATGAAAATTCAAAGGAAAAAAAAAATAGCTGTACCCTAGAAGAAGAAATCGACGCCGGCGGCCGCTCCGCGCTCAAATCGTCACTGCCAACTCCCCGCTCGGCTTCTTCCGTGGAGGTGCTGGAAGAACTCGAACTCTTCTCCTCTTCGCCATCACCGCCGCCGCCGCCGCCAATTGAGTAGCACCTGTAGGCGCTGGACCGCCTTCTCGTTCGCGGCACATCAGGCCTTCGCTTGCAGAGATTGCAGAGGTTCCCCGGAGCTCTGCGGATCGAAATGGAGCTCCGGTCGCCGGAGCTTCCGCCGGCGGGAAGGAGGCGGAATCTGAAGTTAAGATTGACTAAGGAGGAGCTCGGGAGAGTTCCCATTTAGGGTTAGAGTTTCTATCGATGGGATAGATCAGCGGCGTGGGTGGGAAGAGAGGAGGATGAGATAGGGTCTGTTGAGGGCGCTGGGCCGCTGGCTGGTTCGAGCTTTGCGTTGCACTCTCATCGGGGAGTTTCCAAAGGAGCACACCAATTTTACTAGTGAGCCCACTAGATAGTTCTTTTTTGTTCGGGCTTTCAGTTGAAAAGTGGGCTCACTGGAAGATGGTGTGCTCCTTTGGAAACAGCCTCTCATCGCCGTGGTTAGGGAAGTTCTAAATGCACACCACATTTTACTTAGTGAGCACCACATCCTATAGTAAAGTGAACATAGGGGAAATTGGTGCTCCCAAAGTCAAATGCCGTGCGCATTTTGAATTCCCCCCGTTGGTTATTAGGCTTTTCACTTTTGCGTGTATATCTCTTGGTTTTTTTTTTATTATTATTTTTTTGGTTTTCCACGAAGGAATGTTAATGGGCGCAAAATTTTTTGGCCCACATTGTTCAAATTTTTTAGTTAAAATGAAATTTTTATTTTTTAATTTAAAATTTTAAATAAGCCACACTAAAAATTGACTCATAGATATGTCCATTTTTATTTTTATTTTTTGTAAATAAATATCTCTCGGATATTTTATTCCTAGTTTTCATGAATAAATATCTCTCTAATATTTTATTTTCCAAATTTTTGGCAAGAGATATTTAGGGGTTATATGTTAGGTGGTGTAACGCCCCACTTCCAGTAGTGTGGAAAGCTGGAACGTTCGGCGTCGAATGATAACTCGACGAGCCTCAACCAAAATATTACAGTCACCATTTGCAATTTAATATGAATAACATGCAGAAACTAAATGAAATTTTTCTTTATCAAAACAAAGCAATAATAAATTCCCTCAAAATATAATTAACAAATGTCACCACAGATAAATTCTTTCTGAAAAGAAAAGGACTGTCTCATATGAAACTAAATATGGCGCCATGTGCACTTATTACATTTCTTTAAAAAGAAAGCAGTTAACAAAATGAAGTAATCAGTCCTGCAGATCTGCTTGTTCCTGGAAGTACAACATATTCTGTTCTGCCACTGGTAGATCTACCTCTTGATAGAGGCCTGCATCTGGTCATGCATAACCAGGATCGTCAGCAAAGCGATCCAATATTAAATAATAAAGAACAACAAAAAAAATAATGAATAATAATATCTCAATGTCAGGAACAATCATGCAAATGAAGGACGGAAGATTTTACGTATTTATACTTATCATCACTATTACTTTAATCGATGTCTTTTAAATTTTTACAATTAATGTCTTTTAGTTATGGTATTTGAAAATTCAAGAAAATATGAATATAGCTGAGCTGAACGCATCCCCGTCTACCCCGGAAAAACGGAACAGTAGTTGATCGGAGCCTATCCCGATCCTCCCAAAAATGGGAAACATTGGGGCAGTAATTTGATCGGAGCCTATCCCGATCCTCCCACAAGTGGGAAACAGTGGCACAGTACAGTTACGTTCAGCCATCTAATTCATACAAACCTAAATTTTCCTCCAAATCCCCAGTGTATATCAAGTTCGGTGTTAATTATCAATTTCAATATAATTTATAATTTCAGTAAATTTCAGTTCAGTATGTAGATCGGTGATAATAATTAGAGTTCAGTGAACAGTAACAATATCAGTGACAATATAACGTTGCGGTAATTTAATTATCTATCACCAATCTTATACAATAACAATTTGCATTTATACGGTGTCTTTTCGGGCTTTATTTCCAATATGATGTATAGTAAAGTGATTTACAATGTAGGAAAAATGGGGCTCACTACTGAATATGTGTGCATTTAGAATTTTCTAAAGTTGACTTATCATTGCAAGGAGAAAGAGAAGCAGCAGTAGCCGAAACAGAAAAAAAAAAAAAAAGTAGAATTCCTAAATGCGCACCCCATTCTATATAGTAGAGTAAATTACAGCATAGAGAAAGTAGTGTTCACTAGTAAAATATGTGTGCATTTAGAATTCCCTAAAGTTTTCCTGCAATGTTGAGGTAGTTCTAGATGCGCACCCAATACTATATAATTAAGGTGAATTACAACATAGGGAAAGGATGCTCACTAGCACAGATGTGCGCATTTAGAACTCCCAAGAGTTTTCTGCACTACAACCAGATAGTTCTACCTGCACACCACAAACTATTTAGTAAAGTGATTTACAACATAAGGGAAATGGTGCTCACTAGTGAAATAGGTGCGCACTTAGAATTTCCTAAAGTTGCCTGCAAGGTTGCAGGTAGTCTAAATGTGCACCACATACTAGATAGTAAAGCGGTTTACAACATAGGGGAAATAGTGCTCTCTGGGTCTATGTGTGCACACTTAGTCGTTATCAAAGTTGTGAGGGCCAGCACATTTACATAGAACCCAACTATTCAGCAGTATATTACATAGAACCTCCTGGCTCCTACTTCATGTCTCTCAAATCACTTAAATCTTGGTAAATTTGTCAATATTCTTTATAATCCATTGTCACCACTTAATCTTGATTATTCATTAACACAGCCGAAAGAAATAGATCCTAAAAACTAGTACTGCTGACTCCATACCATCCACCCGAAGTCGAAACTGACCTGAGGTTTGCTATGTTTCGTGTCAGTGTAGATATATAGACTTGTATACTTCATAAACTATGCAAGAAGTTGCTAAATGACTGATGCAAGCTCAATTAAATGAAATAAAAAAAAAAAGAAGAAGAAGAAGATAGCAAGCGAATAGAAAGAAAAATGCGATAACAAAAGAGGTACAGTATGTTATGTAACCGTGAGTTGGCAACATAAGAAGATAAAGGTGCTTGGCAGGAAAATGAATGAGACTGCAAGTTAGTGATCATGAAAATAACTGATACTATAAGGCCAAAATATCACCGCTTGCACATAAAATTCTATTGCTGGCCTCAGCCATGATCTCCTATAATAGTCTATTATTGAATCAATGAAGCACCCCACACATACTGCACCTACTTGGATACAAATATCATCCGAAATTTGGATTGCAGGAATGGGTTACCTTGGATTCTGATATCAAATCTATGAAAGCAATTGATGATTTTGATATGGAGACCTTATGTCGTCACGACGAAGTTGGAGAAACAAGGGATGAGAGGTCCTAGGCACAGGTGTCGCCTTCAGGAGATCAGGATCTTGAAGAAGGAAGCGAGAGAGATCGAAATGGATGCCCACTCACATGAGAGCCAATGCTTATTCCTATTTAAAAGTTATAAAAATGTAGTATAGTTTGTATTTTTAGCATATATGTAGATATTATATGCTGATGTATTATTAGAGACGTATTGCCAACTTACAGTCTACCATAACGTTCATAATGTAACTAGATCATCGTATTAATTGTTGAGCTCATCAGATTAATGCAAAACATAGCAATACTAAAAGCAAATTTTGCAATTGTCGACTTATAGTCTACCAATACATTCATAATATAACAAAATCAAACAAAATAATGTTTTTGGCCTATAAATAAATAATGAAAAAAAAAATATTATAAATCCAAAACTATATAAAGAACAAGCATAGCATGTTAAGTGAGTTTAAAAACTCACCTTTTAATTGAGTCGCCTCTCCCTTTCCTTTTCTTTTCTGACCTGCGTTCCTCTTCCTCTTCCCGTACGTCCTGAGATTTCCAACGTTCCAGAAGAGAAGAGAGGTGAGAACGGATTTTTAGATCCTTATTTATCTTTAGGTTAGGATATAACCTATTTGGTTGAGATCCAACAAACGAATCTATTTCGGATGAGATTGATATCGCTCCAACTGTTTAGATTTTCCTCCAACAACCCCATTATATATATTTTATATTTAAATTATTATTTATTTATTTATTTTCAGATTTTTAATTTAATTCAGTTTAATTTTTTTTTGAAGTGAAATGAACACAATGAAAAGTGGCCGTTACAGAAAGAGGTAGGGCTGACCAAAATATAGAAAGAATCAAATAGAATCCGTCCGTTTGGTTACTTGTTTTTCGGTTCGGTTAAGTTTAAAAGCCGAACTTTTAATGGATTTTGGTTCGATTTTCTATGCCCTTTTGTTGGACAGAAATTAACTGAATAAATCAACATTTATAACTTTTGTTGTTTTATATTATTTTGAATTTTTGAAATAGTAAACTTTTGCTTAATAACTAATTAAAGTATTTTTTTTGAAATATTTTAAGAATTTTGTTTATCTTAGTAGGCTACATAGTATATAGAGGCCAAAAATATTTATTTGTTAACATTTCTTATTGTGGAAAACCATAACCAATCGAAAACTGAATAGAACAAAAAATTTTATTTGATTTTGGTTGAATTAAATTAGTTCAGTTTACTTCAATTTGGTTCAGATTTGTATGGACTTATATTTTGCCCAAAACTAAATCAAACACTGTTCACCCCAACAAAGAGGTTTAGAAAATCCTCAATGATTAGTAATTAATATGTTCGTAGAGGATGGAGAGGGGGAAGGAGAAGGAACAAGAGAAGTGGACGTGGCAGATTTCCAGAGAGGTAAAAGAGTGGAGGAGGACGAGGAGGAGAGGGAGTGGGGGAAAGCAGGAGGGAGGTGGCGAGTTCACAGAGGATGTAGGGGGTGAGGAGGGAGAGAACGAAGAAGGAAGAGGATATTTAGTAGAGAAATGGTATTTCCGTAAAAAAAAAAAAAAGAAAAAGGGGTGGGGTGTGCTCTTAAAAGAACTTGATTTCTGAAACTTACAAGAATGTCTTAAAAGGGTGTGCCTTCAGTCATTTTGGGTGTGCCTTTAGCATTTTCCCTCTGAAGCCGGTAAGGGTATTGTGCACAAGCCGAGACAATTAGCCGGGGACTTGGATTGGAAAATAACATAAAACTATATAAAGGGAATAGGCTTAAAAAAAATCAGAATAACATACATGTACAATGCAGTTCTTATGTTCACACAGGAGAAAAAAAAAAAAAAAAATTATTCCATCTCCTCCATTACCATTACCATTCTCTCTGTCAAGTGTATATAAAATATTATATTTATATAGAATTTTTTTATTGTTATCCTTGTGATAGAATTTTGAATGGACCCTCCAACCAAAAATCTTTGGTCAATTTCGCCGCTAATTCATTATAGCTCTACAACCTATATTTCTTTGCGAAGACGAAAATGAAAGTGCGGCTTATGATTTATTTACTTTTGAAAAAAATGGTATTTTGTCGTCATCCTTGACATATGTAGCCTCTCGTCTATTCTCTGAACAAGTTTATTTTAGAATTTTACTAATAATTTGAGAAGAAGTATATTTGTATTTGTATAATTTGTGGGGTCCTGTTCTAAAGTAAAGCCCAATGATTGAAGGCCCAACTCACGAGGCGTACAAGCAGATAAGGAACACATAACTAGAATTTAATTAGAAAATACTATAATGAGTCGAAAACTTACTAAAATCTCGCATGCCATAGCGTCATTGGGAATCATAGATCTCGCATATCCACACATGTGGGCAACTTGATCTCTACACAGGAAATGAGGGATTTAAGAGATGCCCTGCTACTCCACTTACTAAAAAAACACTCAAACATATAAATATTATTCCTCATAGGACAGAGAATGGATTGTCAGTCAAGATAAGCGTCTGCAGTATAAAGAGAAGAGAGATCTTGTAACTTCACTGTACTTTATCTCAATAAAAGTGCATTATGCTGAAACAGTTACTATCACCGAGGACATGGATTGAGAGCCATTTTCAGTCAAACCGAAGACATAGATTGAGAGTCATTTTAGTCAAATCTCATAATCTCTTGTCTCTGTCTTATGCTCTTTCTCAATATTTTGTTATTCGGTGTATATTGGGTTCCGGACAATTTTGAAATGATCCTTCATTTTTTGATAGCATAAATAATTAAATAAAAATATAAACAAAATAATATATATGGCCTTTCATCATCTTTAACTCTCTAAGCTTTCATTTTCTCCAACCTTCCAAATCTTTATCTTCTCCATTAAATCATCCGTGAAATCTTCTAACTCTTCACCTTCTCCATTAAATCATCCATGAAAGCTCCAAACTCTTCACTTTCTCCATTAAATCATCCATGAAACTTCCAAATTAACTTCTCTTTTTAATTCTAAAATTAAAATATCTAAATTAAACTAAAAACCTTTCGAATTCTAAACTCCCAATTTGAAACCTATATGAACCCCTAAACCAAAATATTTTCAACTCACTCCAACCATAGGATTTATCTTGTAAAATTATTCCTCCTCTCTCACCTTGCCAAAGCCGCCAGAGCTGCCAACATTTCGTCGGAGATGAACATCTTCCTTCTTATTGGGTTAAACCATTATCTTGGATCTTATGATTAGTTTACCTATTACCCAATAACTCTAATGACTTAGGAATAAAAACCACTATTTTATAAACCCAATAAGATAGATTCAGACCCATTTCTTAAATTCAAAGTCATTTCTTAAATTCAGACTTGTTAAGACTAAAATCAATTTTGAGTGCGTTATAAATATTAGAAATTAAAATCCTAAAAAATCATCTAAATTCATATTAATATATTTTTAATACTCTTAGAATATTTTTTTATGTGTAAAATGCTTCATTGTGATTGATAATTGATCATTATCGGTAAATAGAATCGAGGTGAGTTCATTTTTGAACTCACTAATCATACTATTATATATAATTATTGTTTAATATAATTGTTTACTTTGTATAAAATATTTGGAAATTCATCAATTACTTATGATTCTTTTTGTTACCGAAATCTGTCATTTCTATTACTAAATATGTTAAATCACATAGTATAATTGGATTTTAGAATAATCAAAATATACAATATTTAATAAATCAAATAAAAACTATAATCATGAAAAATACTGTTTATTATATCATTTTGTGTTGGTATCTAGGCAAGTTGTCTTGTGTATTGGTTCTCTAATTAAGAAACATGCATCGCATGAAAAATCTCTCAACATCCATACACTTATCTGACCGATATTTTTATAATATCTCAAATTAGTAAATCTTTTGATTTAGCCAATTGTAATTTATTTAATAAGGTATAAATCGAGCTGTTTCCATAATTTGCAATATTAACAGAGAATGTAGCCATTGCAAAAACAAAACAAAAGATATTTTATTCGAATTTTTGAAATTGTAACACTCAAGATGTTTTTTTTAATAATCGCGAGAACTACAATCAAGATTTCTGGAGAGTGTGATGATAGAAGTATGATAGAGTGACTTTTTT